>CM053028.1:146235692-146740970 GCA_028564925.1 Lithobates sylvaticus | reverse complement strand
AAGATGCAGGAAAACCTGGTGCAGATCTTCATAACTACCAGGTAGATGGCTATTACATTGCCATAGGCCCCTTTCACACTGGGGCGGGAGCCGCGGCGACGGTAAAGCAGCGCTATATTTAGCGCTGCTTTACCGTCGTTTTAGCCGCGGTATTCGGCCGCTCGCGGGGCGGTTTTACCCCCTGCAAGCTGCTGAAAAAGGGTTAAAATCCCCCGCAAAGCGCTGCGGTATTACCGCGGTGTCCCATTGAAATCAATGGGTAGGATTGGTGAATACACCGCTCCTATACCGCTTTTTTTACCGTCCTGCTAGCGCACCGCTCCAGTGTGAAAGCCCGCCGGCTTTCACACTGGAGTGAATGGGGCCGGTTTTTTCAGGCGGTGTACAGGCGCTATTTTTAGCGCTGTACCGCCTGAAAAACGCCCCAGTGTGAAAGGGGCCATATGCTCCTCATTGGCCTTTTCTGTACTGTAATAATTGTGGTGTGCAAAGTAAAATAAGCTATAGCAAACAACAAGATTTTTTTTTATTGGTGGCTGTATCCACCATCCCTCTCCACCTTCTTCAATTAGAAAATGCTTTGTATCCATTGAGAAAATGAAAAAATCATTCTCTGAATGGCACCCGTGCCAAACTCTTGTGTCCATAATGCAGCAGGGCAGCTGCTTGGCATGGGACCTGGAAGCAAGTGGAGATCACCGGAGTATCCGTGTTTACTACAGTGCTTTCCAGCAGAGCAGGGGTCTCAAAATAGCGGCCCTCCAGCTGTTGGCGAAACTACAAGTACCATGAGGCATTCCAAGACTGACAGTTAAAAGCATGACTCCCTCAGGCAGAGGCATAATGGGACTTGTAGTTTTGCAACAGCTGGAGGGCCACCAGTTTGAGACCCGTGTTCTAGAGGGATCTCACAGGTATGGTAAATGCATAGTTACATTGGTCCAAGCTGCTCCAATGTAACTATGTAAAAATGCCATACTTTTTAAAGTTTGTAAAGGAAATCACAGTGTAGTTTATGTCATAGCAGAATATGGAACATGTAAAAAGGGTACAGAATGGAAGAAACTCCCAAAGTAAAACAATAGATGGTATGATCATTCAATTTAGTTTTTCTTGGTGAAGATGGCGCTGATCGTAATCATTCGTTTTTTATAAGTACTGAGTTAAAATAACTGCTAACAATATAAATATTTGGATAACAAATGTTTTATAACCTCCACATGAGACATACATTCAGAATATGCTTAAATTTTAATCACATATTTTTGTAAATTCAAGTATCTTTTTTTATATATAACTAGCTTGAAAATATATTGTTCAGTATATTTTCCTTGGCCCAGCAGGTACATGCAGTTATTGTCATTGGACTGCAGAGGGAGGTCTTGTAACATTGTATTGTAATATTTAACACTGGAATGGCTTTATGCATTTAGAAAGCTTCACTACGTTAGATGAACTGCGTGCGTCTGTGTTAAAAAAAAAATGAATCTCTTTACAGCCACATATATACATATTTAGTGTGCTTACATGACATTTTACATGATATTGCTGAATCTTCAATGCATTGTATTTTTATTACACTTCTATAAAGACAAGGTGTAGTGTCTTCCCTTACCTTTTAAATGGTTTTAATATTTTTTTTTAAGGGAAAAAAAAAATATTGCATGGAAAAAGGTTACCCCTGTGCAGTCAACAGGTGACAAGTAAAAGTCTGGTACTCCAGTGTAGAGATAGTTGATTTACTGACGTTTTGTGAACATAGACCTAAATAGCAGTGCGGCAGGTTTACCCACCTGCACAGCTGAATGATCAGATACAGCCCACCCTCCTCACCTTGCAGAGTTGGAACGCAGCTTTAGGGCAATTTCACACAAATGCGATTTTGCTGTGACTTTACCTTGTTAAAAACACAATAAAAATATTTCCCTTTAAATCCTATGGGACTCTTCACACCACTGCTCTGCTGGTACAGTGTGTTTGGAAAAGTCTTGCATGCTGCATCTTTGGTGCGCTTTTCAAAACCACACCAAAAGCTCAACTCTCCATTGAAAAGGACGTTGTGTTTTTGGTGCATTTTTCAGTCACATGTCCATGTTTCACAGGTGCATCCTGGGAGTCAGGCACCCATAAAACCCACTGGAAATTCATCAAAAACGCATATCCGTTTCAAATGCATTTTTTCAATGGAGTGTGAAAGTCGGCACGAACAGTCAGCAACAAGTTAGTGCTTGGCTTTCTTGTTTGACAGCCCAGCACAGCTGAACATATTGAATCATGTACATTGTATTAAACATGGAATCCCTGCAATTCACACACTATGCCATGTAACTTGAACAATTAATATGTGTTCCAGCGCACATACGCCAGTGATGTCACTGGCTGCTACACATGTAAATATCTCCCAAATGGTGCACGTTTAGGAGATGCTTACTGTACCTACAGGTAAGCTTTATTTTTTTTTTTTTTTTAAACAGATTTTATTTAGCATAAACAGAAATACATAGAAACATAGTAACTGTGTTAGCGCGGACGCAGCCGCCTTTAAAAGCAAGGAAATAGTAACATACAGTAAATAAACCTGGAAACATGGCGTAGCATTAAGGGTTACTACAGAGTGAGGTATCACTACGGAGGTTGAGAAAAGGCAAAGAAAGAGAAAATCCCAAACAACCAGGGCGATAAGTAGTCTCGTCAATGCATGAGTAAATAATGGGTAAACAATGGTATTGGTGTTGCATAAATGTGAGCGTTGGTACAATTAGGTGTAAGCAGGGGATTCTCGACTGGCACTTATGTACAGTTAGAGGTATAGTGATGCATTCGGTGTAGATAATTTGAATTGGAAACTGAATGTCAGCTGGAGGTTATCAGAATTAGCGTGATAACAAAGGGATGTTGAATATGAGAGAGAGTGTCATGGAAAAAGTGGGGAAAGATAAAAGACAGAGCGGGGGGGAGAGTGAAAACAGGGAGGGGGACGGTGGGTTGCCGACTGCCACAGCTCTCGAACCGTGTTCATGAGATGAGCTGTTGGTATTCAGTTGTTGAAATGAAATGGTGCCAACATGCCCAGGTATTGGTGAATTTGGTGGATGTGTCCTTGGCCTGGTGGATCAAATTTTCCATGTCAGCGATCCTGACGACACGACGAAGCCAGTCCGCAATTGAGGGTGGTTCAGGAGAGCGCCATTTGGTAGGGATACACAATTTGGCAGCATTCACCATATGCATGGCCAGGGAACGGAAATATGCCTTTCTTGAAATAGAGGGAAGATTTAGTAGGAATTGTGTCGGCGTGAAAGCCAGGTCATAAGTGGTTATTTGTTTAATGAGTCTATGAACTTCGGCCCAGAACGGTTGGATTTTGGGACACGTCCACCATATATGAATGAACGATCCAATGTCTGTGTTACATCTCCAGCAATGCGGTAGGGAGTTTGGGAACATACGGTGTAGTTTGAGAGGAGTCCTGTACCATCTAGATGTGAGTTTGTATGCATTTTCTTGAGTGGAAGTATTTAGGTAAGCTTTATTATACACTTACCTGTAGGTACAAAACAACAAAGGGAGTTTACTCGCACTGTAATTTATTGACAACAGTTTCTTTTTTGTTAAATACCCCCATTTAAAGGTGACCTCTAGTCAAAACAAAATTACATTTTGGGATGCATTCAGGAAGCACAATCTGCCTGCTTAGTATTTTAGTTGTCCATTCAGGCATTGCTGTAGTGCACTGCACTCTCTTTTGTCTATTATCTGGAGTTTCCTGTCTGTGATGTAGGAGAGTACATTTCTCAATACACCTATTGCAGGGCCTTTCTGTCTTTTCTATACCGATGACCTCATATAAAAACATTGTGCCACATATAGGTTTCACCCAATGAGATTCAAACATGCCTATAGTAGTTTCACCCAATGAGATTCAAACATGCCTATAGTAGTTTCACCCAATGAGATTAAAACTACCTGTAGAGGTTTCTACCAATCAGATTCTAAAAAACCTATAGAGGTTTCACCCAATCAGGTGTAAACTGTCTATAGAAGTTTTTCCCAATCAGGTGCAAACTGCGTATAGAGGTTTCTCTCAATCTGATTTAAACATGTCTATAGAGGTTGCTGCCAATCAGATTCTAAAATGCTTATAGAGGTTTCTCCTTATCAGGTGCAAACGGCTTATAGAAGTTTTTCCCAATCAGATTCCAACATGCCTTGAAAGTCCTGTCATTTTGATAAAATTAAAAAGCACATGCTTCAAAGGGTAGCTGTTTGAAGGGTATTGCAGAGAAGCAAGATTAACAGACCACAATTTCAAACAATTTTGTATTCTTATGTTAATACGAGTGTTTAGTATATCCATTAGTGCTATTATTTGGCATGTCCTTATAGTCTTAACAAAGTTTTTACATCAACAGTAGTAGTGAGAGGGTTTGAGATGAACAAAACCATTACAGGTACTTGAAAAGCTGTAACAACATATTTTTATTAAAAAATGAATGATCGTAATAATAAATAAAATAATCTGTAGATATGAGGCAACCATTGTAAGCATCCCCCATCACTGCCCATTGCCACTTTTGCTGGTTAGCTTGTATATGTAGAGAAAATGTAAGTAAAGGCAGGTAAAGCAACTGTTCTTGCTGGGTTTTAAATGTATTCTATATTTTGCAGAATGCAGTAGGAAATACTACAACATGCATAGGTAGACAAAACAGTAGGCTACTGAATACCTCCCTCTCTCCTCATCTCTATAACATAGGTGGGTAGTGTTCTGCGGTCTACAGAGAGCACAGAAAGCTTTAAAGTGGTTGTAAACCTCAGACATGAAATATGAACAAAGCATATCCTTCTATAGTGTGTACTTGTCTCAATCCAGAGCACTACATGTTATTTCTGCCTGCTGCTTCTGTGCTCTGCAATCAGCATGAATCACTCCTAACATGTTTTCCTGACACCAAGAGAAAAAAGGTAACACAGTCCTTGATTGACAGCCTCAGCTCTATTTTTGTGTGCTGTGTGGAGGGGGGCGTGCCCCTTCCCTCCAATCAGCTCTTATGCCGCGTACACAAGAACAGAATTTCCATCGGAAAAATCTTGGATGTTTTTTCCAATGGAATTCCGCTCAAACTTGGCTTGCATACACACGGTCACACAAAAGTTTGCTGAACTTTCGACCGCCAAGAACGCGGTGACGTACAACACTACGACAAGCCGAGAAAATTAAGTTCAATGCTTCTGAGCATGCGTTGAATCGTTTCCGAGCATGCGTAGGAATTTTGCGCGTCGGAATTGGTACAGACGCAATTTCCGATCAGAACTTTTTCCGACCGAAAATTGGAGAACATGCTCTCAATCTTTTGCTGGCTGAAATTCTGCCAGCAAAAGTCTGATGGAGCATACACACTAATTTCTGCTTGTGTGTACGGGGCATTAGAGCTCTCCCCACTGAGCTATGCAGTGTGTAATTTCAGCTCTCTGTTTTCTGGAAGCTCAGACAAGTTTTATGAATTCTGGACTGGATGTAGAGATAAGAAGACTGCAGATAAACAGGTACAACTTACTTAGGAGGCTTTGTTTCACCTCTATGTATCATCTGAGGCCAGTCATTTCACTGGGTATATGTAAAGGTTTACAACCACTTTACTTTAAGCTCACAATATAACAAAACACGTTTAATGTTATATCATTTAACAGACAGATAAGGATAACATTAGAGAAGTTAGGGGTCATATATGCGCTGAGTTTTGTGTAGCACTCTTCATAAAAGATGTGCTTTTTGCTAGAAGCTGCAGAATGTTTTAAAATGAGGAATTATGAAATTGGTATATAGCGCCTTCTTATTTATTGACACTCGGTTGATAACTATTTTCTTATTTACTTTCTGTGAAAATGTATTCAGTACATTTTTGTAAAGAAATAGATGGCTAAGTTCTGTTATGTGGCGGTGTGAGTAATAGTAGTGAATAGTAAACATATTTTGCTGTGTCAGTTTCAAATAGAAAATGTCCTTGGGGAGTTATTTATCTAGTTTATTTTTATTTACTACAGCTATAACCCTTCTTCTTGCCACTTGTAGCACCAAATTATATTTTATTTTCCAGGCTTTAATGCAAGAACTGCACAAGGGTGAGATAGCTATGGACACATTTAATGAACTTACCAACAAAGTACTACGTGATTACAGCTCTGATGACACCAGAAAAGTAAAGGAGACTAGTGATCAACTGTACATGATGTGGGTGAACATGAATAAGAGGTAAGGACACAGCTAGAATTGGAGGTCCAGTTGTGGGCAGCATTGTAAAAAGGACATAAATGTTTTGTGGAGAATTCAAAGATGGGCAGCTAAACTAATAAGAGGGACTGGAAATCTCACAGAAAGTAAACCCCAATTCACACTGCTGTGACTTATAATGTGACAGATCAAAACACATTCATTTCAATGGGTGTCGTCATAATCAATGTGACGCAAGTCGCAGCAAAAAAAAATAAAGTTTTCTGCACTACTTTTCTGCAACTTTGGTGTGACTTGAGTGACATATACTGCAATAATGACTTACAAAAGTCGCAAGCAAGTCAAACAACTTTAGAGTCGCAGCAGTGTGAACCACGCTTAACCGTCTTGAAAAACTGGGTACATTTTTCAATTTTAAAAGAAAGAAGTCTTAACAACAACTTAGTTAATATGATTAAATACACTCAAGGTCAGAATAACGATTTGGCAGGACAAAGGGACATCAGTTGCACATAAATAAAGTATAATTTTGCCTTCAGTTTTAGAAGGGGTTCTTTACAGTAACAGTAGTTGAAGCCCATCCATTCTTGGGCAAATTGGTTCCCCCTCAACCCTTTACCAATTTACAAAGATTATAAAAAGGTTTTGTACTCCCCTGACCGGCTCCCATGACCCTCCATGGCATCGCTTCTGGACATAAAGACTGGTGATCCACCAATGCAGTTCTGTCCCGAAACCATCCCAGTCTTTCTGTTGCTCCTCATGATGACATCATGACTTTATCATTATTCATGGTGCAATGTTAGTGGTGATTATGTGAGTGTATGTTTTTAGGAATAAAGGGAAATGGTTGATGATTTTGCACTATGGCGAGCTTCTTTGTCTTTTAATGTGGCATATGCTAAGCCTATATGAGAGCGGATACCTGTGGACATCTGGAAGGTCGCATTGGAGCAAAGCAGCCAGTGATTTATATAAGCATACTTTGTCCACTCAATTATTATTTATTTTTTTGCATGCTAGTCTCATATTGAAAATTAAGAGGTTACTAAACGTACGAAAATTCATGTACGAGAGAATACGACTTCAGAAGTGATGTAATGTGTTGTATTGTAATGTATTCTTTCATTTGCAAGCATGCGTGGTCTTTGTCTTCTGATTTATTTATTTTTGGACAAATACAGTGCTGATTAAACAAAAATTGTACAATCTGGTACCGTATGAGAAAAATTTTCGCGTTTGTCCCTTCGGATAATTTTGGATGAACTGTCGTGATCGGCTCTAGAAAGCTGTGTACTAATGATCAAATTATTGTACGATCGCTTTGCAAGCAATATTTTTTGTCTGATTTTCTAATTGTGTGTACTAGGCACAGGACCTAGTCATCCCCTCAATGCTATGTTAGACAGGAAGCCATTACTATGGCTCATAAACCCTGAACCTCACATGACAACGTCAGCACCAGCTGATAGGTCACTACCAGGCAGTAAAAAAAAACAGCAGGGGCTTGGGTCTTCCAATAATTCTTCAATACAAAGTAGGTTCTCAGAAATTTTTAAAAAGACCGTAAATTGACTTTAAAATAATCATTTTAATAAGAGAAGTATAGGCACTACCATTACTGACCTCTTTCTTAAATGATAGTGGTCTTGCTATTAATCTGGCCAACTCGCATTCATAGTTTCTGAATCACTGACCCAAAAAACTGTGCATCTCATTAAAGGGAATGTAAACCCTCATAGTTTTTCACCTTAATGCATTCTATGCATTAAGGTAAAAAACCTTCTGTTATGCAGCTGCCCCCCCCAGACCCCCCCCCCCCCCCCCCCCCCCGTTTTACTTACCTAAACTTGTTCTTTCTCGCCCCGCGGACGAGCACACCAGGTCTAGCCGCTGTCTCATGTCCTGATTGGATAGATTGATAGCAGCGCAGCCATTGGCTCCCGCTGCTGTCAATCGAATCCAATGACGTGGGAGCCGGGTCCGTGTCCTGCTGTCTGTGTCAACAGACGCAGCAGCAGGACTCGGGAGCACGCCCGCACGGGTGTCCCGAAGGAGAGCGCCTCTCCGACAGGGCACTCGAGAAGAGGAGGAGCCATGAGCACCGCTGAGGGACCCCAGAAGAGGAGGATCGAGGCCACTCTGTGCAAAGCCAACTGCACAGTGGAGGTAAGTATGACATGTTTATTATTAAAAAAAAACAACAAGGGTTTAGTAACACTTTAAAGTAAAGTCAGAAGTCTTACCCGGTATACCTGTTCAGGGCAGTGTATTGAAGCAAGAGCTGGGGGGGATTTCCTGGGTTGGGGGGTTGACAACAGGCAGAGAAGGACAGTTCTTTGATGGAATTGGGCTTTACATTGTATAAAAAAGATTAGATATTTTCCCTGAACCTTTTTTTTTTTTTTTTTTTTTACTCCAGCTACATGAATACAATAATAGAAACTGACAAGCCAGATGAGTTTTCTAACCTTTAACAAGTTATGTTATTAAGTTAGGTATAATGTTTGTCTCACTTAATTCCAGCAATGTTCCATGAAATACAGTATATTCCAGTGAAAACAGCCACATGTTAAGTAGCATATTTTCTTTCCTGACTTAGCTATATGAATTGAAATTAAGTGTTAATATATGTTTTATATCTTTAGGAATAAATTCATTCACACATGTAGCCTAATTTACAAAAAGAAAGTGCACAAGAGAAGGTTTGGAAATAATACTGCTTTTCTGTTCTTTATTCCAAAACGTTATCTAGGTGCATTGAGCGTAAGTCCAGATGTAAGGATAGTATATTTTGTGTGATTTTTTTTTTTATGATGTTTATTTCCACTTTTTACATGGTGGTGGGGTTGTAAAAGAAAAAGTGGACTTTGTATTTTGATGCAAAGTTCGCTTCAGAAAAAAATCAATACAAAAAACTACAATGTGTCAAGTGTGCCTTCACCATGTTCAGGCTACACACCCCTATATCAGAGCAAATAGGGCTACATATGTTATATAATAGGTGAGGTTGAAAAAAAAGACACAAGTCCAACCAATGTGTGTGATTATAAGTCAGTATTACATTGTATATTGCTGTATGTTGCGGTCGTTCAGGTGCTTATCTAATAGTTTTTTGAAACTATCCATGCTCCCCGCTGAAACTACCGCACGTGGAAGGAAATATCCACATTCCTGACGCTCTTACAGTAAAGAACCCTCTACGCAGTTTAAGGTTAAACCTCTTTTCTTCTAATTTTAATGAGTGGCCACGTGACTTATTAAAGGGGTTGTATGTTTTTTTTTTTTTTTCTTAAATAACAAACATGTTATACCTACCACCACTGTGCAGTTAGTTTTACACAGAGTGGCCCGATCCTTCTGTTCTGGGGTCCCTCGCGGCTGTCTCGGCTCCTCCCCGCAATAGCTAACCTCCCTCTGGGAAGCTCTATCCCGAGGGGGTTAGCTTGCGGGCGCGCTCCCTGTCATACACGCTGTGCCCATCGAAATTGCGTGTATGACTCGGCCCCGCGTCATTGGATGTGATTGACAGTAACAGCAGCGCGAGCCAAGGCTGCGCTGCTATCTATCTCTCTTATCTATCCAATCAACGGCCAGACTCCGTGGAGAAGAGGATGCCGGGGGACGCGCACAGCAGGTGAATGGGCTCAGGTAAGTAAAGGGGAGGCTGGGGGGGCCGTCATTGCCAGGTGTTTTTTCACCTTAATGCATAGAATGCATTAAGGTGAAAAAACACACACCTTTACAACTCCTTTAAACTCTCTTGGGAATTCATTCTTCTCTGAGGAGAAGAATCAATTCAATACCTTCGCTATTTCTCCATCCTTTGTAACCAGATGTCCTTCCTCATTCTTATGGGGCCAATATGGTCTCTCCCCCCTTTTTTACTGTTTACATACTTAAATAATTTCTTGGAATTTTTTTTTTGCTCTCCTCTGCTATGTGTCTTTCATGTTCTATCTTAGCCACCCTAATTTCACCCTTACATTTCTTGTTGCATTCTTTATAAAGTTTGAATTTTGACGATGATCCCTCAACCTACTATTTTTTGAAGGCCTTCTCTTTTGCTTTTATATTCATTTTTACATTGGCGTTTACCCATCCAGGAGTTTTGTTTGCTCTTTTAAATTTACCCAATGGGATTTATTGGCTAATGCCCTTATTTATTATGCTCTTAAAGCGAACCCATCTCTTCTCCATGTACTTTGTTCATTAGGTTTTATCCCGATTTATATCTTCTAGCAAGGTGCATAGTTTAGGGAAGTTGGCTCTTTTGAAATTCAGTGTCTTTGCATTGCCCTTATGTTTCCTATTTATGTGATTTATATTGAAGCCAATTGACCTGTGATCGCTGTTTCCTAAATTTTCCTGTATTTCCACATCCGTGATCAGGTCTGTATTGTTGGTAATCAGTAGATCTAGTAATACTTTATCTCTAGTTGGTGCGTCTACTAGATGACCCATGAAATTGTCCTGCAAGAGATTTAGGAACTCAGCGAGCCTTAAGCCCCATACACACGGTCGGACTTTTTCATGGATTCTGTCCGATCGGACAATGTTGTTGAAAAATCAGACCGTGTGTATGCACCATCGGACAGTGTACGTCGGATTGTCCGACGGACAAAGTCTTATCTCCTGCTGGAAAGATTTGCCGACAACACGGTCCGATCACACCAAATCCGATCGTGTGTACGGTTGTCCGACCGGACAAAGTGCTACGCATGCTCACATCACATTACAAGACCAAAGCTATTGGCTACTAGCCTCTACGTAGTCCCGTCGTAGGCAACAAACGTCACCACGTTCAGAATGATCGGATTTTCCGACAACTTTGTCCGACCGTGTGTACGCAAAACCAACATCAGACAAAGTATGACGGACAGGATCCGACCGACCTGGTCCGCGGATTGTCCGACCGTGTGTATGGGGCTTTAGACAAATGCGTGGTTCCCTCCCCACAGTCTATGTCTGGATAATTAAAACCCCCCATTATGATAACACTTCCCATGCTTGCTGCTAATTCAAATTGTGATAGGAGGTCCGCCTCCCTCTCCTTCCTCTGGTTAGGGGGCCTATAGCATACTCCCAGTATTATTTTCCCCTTAGGAGCTCTACTCATAAGGATTCCACCTCCTCCCTAGCTCCCTTAGTAATGTCATCTCTCACATTCACTTGTACATTATTCTTGATATACAGGAATACCCCTCCCCCTTTTTTACCCTCTCTATCCCTATGCTAAAGGGGTATACCCTTGAATGGTTGCCAGTCAATCATGAGTGCTGTTGAACCAAGTCTCTGAAATTCCCACAAAATCCAAATCCTCCTCTTACAACAGTATCTCTAGTTCACCCATCTTGTCAGCCAGGCTCCTGGCATTGGTGAACATGCCACATAGTTTAGACCGGTTGCATACTATCCTCTTATTGGGTGTTCCGGGTGTGTGCAACTAGAACTTGTTACTATTATGTGCTTTAGTCAACCTACCACTAATGCCCCCAATACTATCCTCTGGACTTTGTTTGGCGCTGACTATCTCTACCTCTGGACCCTCCAGGCTACAATATGGACCTTTGTATTTTTATCATTGGACCCCCCATTTCATTGTCAAAGCCTGAACATGGCATATTAGCACTATGTAACGTGTGTGCATGGTGGTACCCTTTGTACAGCATGAACTGTGATTTTTTTACTTTTAGTATTTTTTCTACAGTCACATTTAACAATATACTGTACATGTGCATTTCAAACTGCCTTGTTCCCCAAAAACATATACATGTAGAATAGCCATTAGATGTCACCTTCACTTCCCATATATTAGAGAATTCTAATGTCTTTTACGTATGACAGCATTTAACTTCTGTACATTCAGATACTAGAGTGCACATTTCTGTTTTTAATTGTTTTTATTGAATTTTTTTAAAAGAATAAAAGCAATATGAACATTGTGCAGAGCAGCAAACAATCCTTGCATGCTCTGTATAGACAATAAGAGGTGGTACATGAGTAGGGGAAAACAAGGTTACAGAATCTCTCTGCAATTGAGTGATGTCTTCTCTAACCTCACAGGTGAGCATTTAGTCACCAACATAAAAGAGCAGGAATAATATGTTTCGTGCTATAACATGGATATAGAAACGACTAGAACCTTATAAACACTGAGGGGTGGTCTCCACACAATCACCTATTGAGTCATAATGTGGGTCAATGAACCCATGATTTCGAGGTCAAGACCACCATAAAGCGTAATCTCTGGGAGTAGGCCCCCAAGGTAGAAAAGCCCACTTCCAGCGCTAACTTGAATAGGAAAGAAAATTAAAAAAAAAGGGAAAATAGAATTTGGGCTGAGAACATTAAGCCAAGGCTGGAAGGAATCAAAGAAACAATGGAAGAAATAAGAAAGGGAAAAGAGAAGAAGAAAAGAAGAGGGGTCAGTCCGAGGATCCTACATGTTCAGGCGACTAGATTCATGCATCCGGGACTTTCAGGTAAGCTAACCAAGGGGACCATATTTTATCAAAAATGGATTGTTTATCTCGTAGGACACTCACAATCTTTTCATTCAACATCATCTATGTGAGTTTTCCTTTAACTATTGCAATATTTATGACAGGGCTTTTCCACGCTGTTGCTATAGCGATCTTGGCAGCTAGAAACATGAAGTAAATTAAGGTCTGTGTGTGTCGTTCAACATTATCAACAGGCTTATTTTGTAGGGCAATACTCGCATCCTTAGTGATGTTAACCATCATGGTGGAAAAGATAAATGAGTGAACCCTCATTCAAAAGCTGCGGACCTTGGGGCATGACCACTACACATGTAACAGAGTACATTTTGGACAGGCGTTCCTAAATACCATCTGGCGTGGACCTTATAACCTTCCTCAATCAAGGCCACATTAAGGATGCCTTTATGGATTTGCCTACTCCTTACACTAGTCCTCCACCTCCGTGGCTATGGACAGATCCCCCTCCCACGCTACCTGGTAAGATAACCTAGCGGAGGAGTCAACAGTTTATGGAGCCGCCCCCTCGCAGAGCAGCATCCTTCATGCATATATTTTCGAACATGGTTCGAACTACTAAGTCAGAGCTTTCCCACTGCAATGACTTGAGAAAGTGGTAAATTTGTTGCGAATGGAAGCTCTCCACTAGGGGCATCTCCAGACTTCCTGTAAAATAGGAGAGGGGCGTATGCCCTTATGGTCAAAATAATTGCCTATATGTTACAATCCCTTGTTTAGCCACCAGCCAAATCTATCAGGCTGCATGCTTGGTGGAAACACGGGGTTGCCAAATAAAGGAGCTACTGGGACATGTGCTGAGCGCAATGGCCATCTCCTACAGCTCGTGTCCCACACATGTAATGAGTGGGAGAGCGTAGGGCACAGTATAGCTTTCAGTGGAGTGCACATTTCTAAGCAAACTACATTTGTTATTAAATTGGAAATAGGGGGTGTTTTTTTTTTTGGGGGACTTTAAATGAGGTGTGTGGAATCACACAGCTCCATCCCTATCTATATGCAAGAAAAAGAGGGTTTGGGACTTTAAATGAGGTAGATCTAGCATGGCTAAAAGAGGAGTCAATGTAACAAGACATGTTTTAATCATTAAAAAACATGATATGACAATATGAGTACATACATTGTAAATAGGTATAATAATCACATATTATTGGCCAGATATTCATAAAAACAATCATAGCAACTTGAAGATGATATATTGAGGTATCAGACAATTGTCCATAGTAAATAATCGCTTGAAAAGCAGCATGGTGGGGTAGCTTGGGAGTGGATGAAATAAAACCTGTTAGTAAGTTTGCCATGTGTTCACATTAGAGGTTCATAGTAAAAGCTCTGAAAATAGTATAGTTGTGTTGTTGGGCCTGATGTGTGTATACATTGATGTGACAGTCTACACACATATGGTCTAGTAAATCATGTTCACAAGAAATGAATCATCTTATGCATGTGGAACTTTGCTAGAAATGTAAGTTCATTGTTCAGAATGAAGTCTGATGCACCTAAAAGACTTTATTGTTCCAAATTGAAGGGCTGTTGTACTTTATGGAACATATTCAAGATGCAGAGCTCATTTGAGGCCACCGTTTGCCATTTTAGAAAGAAAAAACAGTGGTATATATTATACAAATACATGTACACACTGTTGCACATTTTTAAACTATTGATAGGAACTTGTGTACACAGGCACTGTTAACCTGTGTTTCAAACACAGGTCAACAGATTCCAATTTACCTCAATAGTATAGTCCAAGAGTCTCCAAACTTTCTAAGCAAGGGGCCGGTTTACTGTCCTTCAGGCTTTAGGGGGGGGGGGGGGGGTGTGGACTGTAGCCAGTGGTAGTAGAAAATGCCCCATCATCAGTGTCCCTCATTAATGGGAGGAATTGTGCCCCGTTGATGTTGTCAGTAGGGGGAATGGTGCCCTATCATTTGTGTCAGTTAATGGACCAGTGCCCCAGGTGCCAGATAAAGGCAAGCAAATGACCACATTCGGCCCCCAGGCTGCAGTTTGGAGACCACTGGTATAGCGTGAGGCTGTGTTTGGCCTGCTTTGTGTTGTATTTTTCTGAATGCAGTACTTCATATAAGTGATGCATTTACATTGCAAGCATAGCCTGTCAAAGGCAGCTGTTTGCATATGAATGCATGCGTTTGTGCTACACTGCATTAACCCCTTCATGCCTAAGCCTTTTTCTGGCACTTGTTGCTTACAAGTTATAATCAGTATGTTTTGCTGGAAAATTACTTAGAACCCCTAAACATATATATATATATATATATTTTTAGCAGAGACCCTAGAGAATAAAATGGCAATCATTGCAATATTTTATGTCACACTGTATTTGCGCAGCAGTCTTTCAAATGCAATTCTTTTGGAAGAAATACACTTTCATGAATTAAAAAAAATAAAAAAAAATAAAAAAGCGTAAAGTTAGCCCAATTTTTTTGTATAATGTGAAATATGATGTTACGTCAAGTAAATTGATATGTCATGCTTTAAAATTGTGCACACTTGTGGAATGGCGACAAACTATGGTACTTAAAAATCTCCATAGGCTATGCTTTAAAAATGTCTACAGGTTACCTGTTTAGAGTTACAGAGGAGTTACAGAGGAGGTCTTGTGCTATAACTATTGCTCTCTCTCTAACGATTGCGGCAATACCTCACGTGTGGTTTATATACTGCTTACATTTGTGAGCGCGACTTACCTATGCCCTCGCTTCTGTGTGCAAGCACGGAGAGATGGGGCGCTTTAAATTATTTATTTTTTACTTATTTATTAAATTTTTTAATTTTTACGCTGTGCCTTTATATTTTGTTATTTTTGATATTTTTTATTGCTGTTACAAAGAATGTAAACATCCCTTGTGACAGTAATAGGCAGTGACAGGTACTCTTTATGGAGGGATCTGTGGTATATAAGACCCCAAATCCCTTCTTTGCACTTAAAAGCATTCAAACGCCAAATTTTTCTATTTTGAATACTATATTTTTTTAAAAATCTGGCGCCTTTAAGTCCTAAGTAAATCGGAATTGATGTCATGACATCGCTTCTGGGTTACTAGATCCGAGACTTGATCAAAGCCCGCTCTCGGCTTTGTTCGGGCCTCTGGCCAGCCGGCGGACGTGCCGGCTAGTCAATTGGGCCTCCCGGTGGGACGGGAGAGCCCGGGCAAGCCTCAGAAGGCTGCGGGAAGGGGGGGACGTCCCCTCCCACTGCTTGTAATAACAGCCGAGCGGCTGGTTAGCCGCATCAGTTGTTATTACAAGAAAGTTGACTGTCCGCTCTAAAAAACGGTACCGGGGTAATGCCTGCAGCTGTGTACACAAGCCCTTAAAGAGACTCATTCAGAGAAGAAGCAAGTATCTTACTAGCCTACCCCCACCTACCTGTACCCACATACCTCCCCCGCACTCCGCCACTGCTCTGCACAGGATGCAGTGCTCACTCCCGAGTGGCCAATCCTAGACCTCAACGCTGTCACCTGGCAAGTCATTAAACCTGTGCAAGCTACGACACCATCCATCACAGAGCTTACACAGTGTTTGACTCATGGAGAAATGGAAGTGTGAGGAGGGAGGGGACTCATTGTCACTTTACTTTAACAGGTACATGTGTTATATGCCTCTACATTATGTCCACTGAGAGAAGGAGAAAGCCAGGTATTTGTTAGCATAAACTGATACCAGCACTTCCCTCATTAAAAAAAGTACAACCTAAAAACCTTTTAACCAGAATAACATTTTTAGGCTAAAGGACTACTACGAGAATTGCTGAAATGACAAACTAAGATAAAAACAATTTCTTCTTTTTTCTTGTTGCATATGTCACTGTTGTATTTTTTCCAGCTGAACTAACAATTTTCACAGCAATTTGAAAAGCCTCAGATCCTAATAGGAATCCTCTATCAATATCCTTTTTCAAAAGTCCCAATCTAGTTAAGAATTCTGCTTTGCACATGAATAATGTCATATTTATTTTAAGGTAGCCGTGATCAATGCAATCACTCAATTTTATGGATGCTAGAGTGGCACATTAATAATACATCTATATAAAGAATAAGAGATTCTCTATATCAACGTACATGTTTTATGTGGTTTCCTTAGCTTGGTGTCATGTAGACAAATATATACAGTTGTGCTCATAAGTTTACATACCCTGGCAGAATTTATGATTTCTTGGCCATTTTCCAGAGAATATGAATGATAACACATAAACTTTTCTTTCACTCATGGTTAATGTTTGGCTGAAGCAATTTATTATCAATCAACTGTGTTTACTCTTTTAAAATCATAATCACAACATAAACTACCCAAATTACCCTGATCAAAAGTTTACTTACCCCAGTTCTTAATACCGTGTATTGCCCCCTTTAACATTAATGACAGCTTGAAATCTTTTGTGGATGAGGCCCTTTATCTTCTCAGATGGTAAAGCTGCCCATTCCTCTTGGCAAAAATCCTCCAGTTCCTGTAAATTCTTGGGCTGTCTTGCAAGAACTGCCCGTTTGAGATCCCCCCAGAGTGGCTCAATGATATTGAGGTCAGGCGACTGAGATGGCCACTCCAGAAACTTCACTTTATTCTGCTGTAGCCAATGACAGGTAAACTTGTCCTTGTGTTTTGGATTATTGTCATGTTGGAATGTCAAAGTATGTCCCATACGCAGCTTCCTGGCTGATAAATGCAAATGTTCCTCCAGTATTTTTTGATAACATGCTGCATTCATCTTACCATCAATTTTGACCAAATTCCCTGTGCCTTTGTAGCTCACACATCCCTAAAACATCAGCGATCCACCTCCGTGTTTCACAGTAGGAATGGTGTACCTTTCATCATAGGCCTTGTTGACTCAACTTTGGTCTCATCACTCCAAATGACTTTGTGCCAGAAGGTTTGAGGCTGGTCTCTGTGCTGTTTGGCGTATTGTAAGCGGGATACTTTGTGGCATTTACGTAGTAATGGCTATCTTCTGGCGACTCGACCATGCAGCCCATCTTTCTTCAAGTGCCTCCTTATTGTGCATCTTGAAACAGCCACACCACATGTTTTCAAAGAGTCCTGTATTTCACCTGAAGTTATTTGTGGGTTTTTCTTTGCATCCTAAACAATTTTCCTGGCAGTTGTGGCTGACATTTTAGTTGGTCTACCTGACCGTGGTTTGGTTTCAACAGAACCCCTCAATTTCCAATTCTTTACTAGAGTTTGAACACTGATGATTGTCATTTTCAATTCCGATATCTTTTTATATCCCTTTCCTGTTTTATACAGTTCAACTGCCTTTTCCCGCAGATTCTTTGACAAATCTCTTGCTTTCTCCATGACTCAGAATCCAGAAACGTCAGTGCAGCACTGGATGAAAGATGCAAGGGTCTGTCAGGAGTCCAGAAACTCATTGACCCTTTATACACACACACTAATTACAAGCAAACAGATCACAGGTGAGGATAATAGCTATTCAAACTATTATCACGCACACAACACGCACGATAACACGCACACAAGTGCGATAACACGCACTTGTGTGCGTGTTATCAGGCCAAAATCACCAGGGTATGTAAACTTTTGTTCAGGGTCATTTGGGTAGTTTCTGTTGTGATTTAAAAAGAGTAAACACAGTTGATTGATAATAAATGGCTTAATCCTTCAATGCTCTGTTCCTATCTCTCAGTTGTGCTCCTGGGTTGTCACCCTGTTACATCGACTTCCCATGGAGACTACACATACCTAGTTTAACACAGACATGTGCAGGCTCCATTCACGGTTATCAGCATCTGAGAAATTCCATTCAGCCATCTCTGCAGTAAGTGCATGTAGGCAGAAAGTAACTGCAAAGAGGCTGCAGGAAATTACCAGTACCGAGATTCAACAATGGATAAAAAAAGGGAAAGGTTATGTATTAAAAGGCAGTTGTTTATGATACACAGTGCTTTAGCAAAAAAATACCATCTAGTTAGGGTTACTGTTGACTTTAATTATTAAAATGGTACAGTAAGGAGAGCTGTAAACTGTTCCTAGTTACAGTTGTACAATATTAGGTAAGGCCATAGAATAGATATGGGTTGATATTAGGGAACACCTTTGAAAAAGTATCACAGAACCAGGATTATTGCAGGTCATTGACAAGGTTGTGGGTCTTCTTATCTTTTACCCGTTTCCTAGCAACAATGCGCCCTCAATCCTTTTATATGTATCCACTTTTCTCAGATTTCTTTCAGTCAACAATGGAGATTCTTGTCTAGCGGACAGGAGAAAACATAAAAGGTGATTTCCATATGGCAGCTTTCATTGTCATGGAAATGGGGAGATTAACATTTGTTTTGCTTACAGCCCTATCTGCAGTTCTTTTGATATCTATTTAGGAGCACATTTTTAGTCTGTGGCGTCTTGTTATAAAAGCTACAGTTTGAAAGGTCTGTGTTACTGTAACTGATTAATCCAGATTGTCATATGGCATAGCTTCTTTAACCATTTGAGCTCTCGCACCTGTATATTGTCTGTGGGCCATTGATTCAGCTATAATTTTTCCATTGTTTATATATCATATATATGTTATGAACCTCTGGGCCATTTGTTTTTATGACACAAATCACCAGGAGAAATTGACCTTTAAGCCGGCTATACACGTATAGCCCGCACTCGGAATGAAAGAAATCGAATGTGTTCCTCTATTCATGATAAACAACACGGATGGGTGAATCTCTCGCTACCAGCTACCTGAATAGTGCCTGCATCTTATTAGATCCAGGTCCTGTTTGGCTGACACGTTTCCAACTGCCCTTCAATTGACTTTTGTCAAATGAGCCAGTTGGAAAAATAGATGTTGCTGACATTGCTGACAGGGCCTCCCATTGAGTGAATTTTGGCCAATTCGGCAACAAATTCAATGCATGCATGGCCAAGTTTAGTTGTAAGCTGAAGAGCTGCACTGAGAGCACAAAGACTTACATACTGCTTAGCTTTCTCATCTTCTGCAAAGACCTGGAATTGGAGAAGAACATAGCTGTTTATTAGTAGCCATGAAGCATAAGAAGCATGACAGCTTTGCTCGATCTGTAGTAATGCAATCATTTCTGGAACCAGCCTGTTACATGAGATATAGCTGGCTCTGCTACCTATCCCTGTTCTGCTGAAATGTTATCTTCTCTTGATTCTGGCTCTGGTTTGTTTGTGTGTCATTTGTACCTCGTCCTCCTACCAGCTCTGGCTCTCCTGTGACATTTTGTAGAGCACTGATTGCATATCAGAGGGGGTTTGAAGGCTGCAATCAGTTGCCTCCCCAGACACTGATAATTAGGCCTCATGCACACTGCTGCTCTTAAACTGACATTTTGGGGGTTTTTGTGCGTTTTTTGCTCATGTGTCCATGCGCACATTGGCTTTTAGAGGAGTTTATCAGAGTTCAGAGGCAGTCAAAGCTTCTTCTACTAAATGCAGAATCACAAAAGAATCATGTTCAGGAGAGGCGCTTTTATGCATAAAAATTGCCAAATGCATCTAAATGCTTCTAAGCGCTAGGCGTGTTTAGCACTTTAGTGATACCAATGGGCAGAATAAATTAGAATTCTGGCCAGTGAAATAAATAATTACCCAAACACCAAAACTCTGCCAAACTCGCTTAAACTAATTTGAAAAAAATGCAACTTTTGGGTGAGTTTTTAATGCTGGTTTTCACCTGTCAGGAGAAACAGCATTTACAATAAATCAGTGTGCATGAAGCCTTATACAGTGCGGATATATGTGACTGTACTTTTACTCTTTTTGCAGTGATGCTTTGAGGGTGTGGATCCTGGTGATGACAGGGGAGTTCTCTGTTCTCCTGTCACCACCTACACACACGTCCAAAACTGTAGTTCTACCATTGTAGGGCACTTTGTGGACTCCTTATGGCTCTTGCAGGTACAGCATTTTTCAGCCCCATGATGAAAAACTACATCCCTGGGAAAAGAAAGAACAAATAATCCTTGGGGACACTGCAGAGTGAGCCCAGAGATCAACTTCAAGATTTGTTCTACCTTTGGCAGTATACAAGTAATGAACTCCAACCCCCTCAAAATCATGCATTTTCCTCTAACATGGCTGACAGACTTTTTTTTATTAAAAGTCGTAAACTCTAACTGGACTTCGCTTAGTTTGCTGGAGTACTGTGTTTAATAAACAAAAGCTAATTTTTTTATTATAGAACACTGTTTCACCTGTTTTTTATCCTTTTGTGTGTTTCTATGCTGCTGATTTTTCTTTGTAGCCACTTCCTGTCCCAATGCACTTGCTCCAGTTGCACATCATTGCTTAGGACCAGCTTATTAATACTGACAGCAGTAAACAATGTCTGTCCAATGTGTGTTTACAAGATTCAAATTAAAACTTGAGAGAAGTTCTGACTTTATCATTTACTACGGAAGATGTGTTTTTTTTTTTGTCCCCATTAACGTGTTTTTTTCTCACTTGTGGTCACCAGTACAGAAAATAAGAGGGACGTCTTACTAACAAGAACATTGACAGTAATTGTAACCTAAAAGGAAGGTTCCAACATTTCCTCATTATAGCCAAGACTAAAAAAAATACTTTTCAGCGCTGCACACTGTGGACTTACTGTGTTGTACTGTACATTATATACTGCAAACTAACATACATTCATGTGCTGCCCTGTACATTACATACTACATTATATACTACACTCCATATATCACATACACTTGGTTTGGTATAATATATGAACTGAACTGCCACACTCCATATACGTTACATACTCTGAACCAGCACATAGGAATCATATGTTGCACTTTATATTACATGATCTGGTCAACCGCATACTGTACATTATGCATTCTGTACCACTGCATGCCATATGCTATGCAGTACATTACATACTTTGGACTGCCACGCTTTATATGTTATACTGTACATTACATTACATGCCCTGGAATGCTGCACTTCCTGCACTGTGCTGTATGTTATATACATACCGGCAGGCAGTGCCGATCCTGACCTCCCTGGGGCCCTAAGCAAAATTCTGCTAAGGGGCCCTCTACTTGACCCGTGATGCCGTGAGCTATGTAAACTATTTGCCATTGCCACACAGTCACACCTGACACTTCAGTGCTCCCAAAACAATCCTCCCTCCTTTAAAAAAAAACAGTCAAAGAATAAGTACAACAATATAGAACAGAATGAGGTCCCCAGAGAGACCCTCCTTACACCAAGGTCCCCAGAGAGCCTCCCCCTACATTAGGGTCCCCAGAGAGCCTCCCCTTACATTAGGGTCCCTAGAGAGCCTCCCCCTACATTAGGGTCCCCAGAGATCCCCCCTTACATCAGGGTCCCCAGAGAGCCTCCCCCTACATTAGGGTCCCCAGAGAGCCCCCCCCCCCTACATTAGGGTCCCCATAGAGCCTCCCCCTACATTAGGGTCCCCATAGAGCCTCCCCCTACATTAGGGTCCACAGAGAGCCTCCCTTTACATCAGGGTCCCCAGAGAGCCCCCCCTTACATCAGGGTCCCCAGAGAGCCCCGTTACATCAGGGTCCCCAGAGAGCCCCCCTTACATCAGGGTCCCCAGAGAGCCCCCCCTACATTAGGGTCCCCAGAGAGCCTCCCCCTATATTAGGGTCCCCAGAGAGCCCCCCCTTACATCAGGGTACCCAGAGAGCCTCCCCCTACATTAGGTTTCCCAGAGAGCCTCCCCTTACATCAGGGTCCCCTGAAAGCCCCTCCTTACATCAGGGTCCCCAGAGAGCCCCCCTTACATCAGTGTCCTCAGAGAGCCCCTCCTTACATCAGGGTCCCCAGTGAGCCTCCCTACTTACATCAGGGTCCCCAGAGGGTATCCCCTTACATCAGGGTCCTCAGAGAGCCTCCACTTACACCAGGGTCCCCAGAGAGCCTCCCCTTTCACCAGGCTCCCCAGAGAGCCCCTTCTTACACCAGGGTCCACAGAGAGCCCCCCTTACACCAGGGTCCCCAGAGAGCCCCCCTTACATCAGTGTCCTCAGAGAGCCCCTCCTTACATCAGGGTCCCCAGTGAGCCTCCCTACTTACAGCAGGGTCCCCAGAGGGTATCCCCTTACATCAGGGTCCTCAGAGAGCCTCCACTTACACCAGGGTCCCCAGAGAGCCTCCCCTAACAGGCTCCTCAGAGAGCTGCTCCTTACATCAGGGTCCTCAGAGAGCCCCTTCTTACACCAGGGTCCCCAGAGAGCCCCCCTTACACCAGGGTCCCCAGAGAGCCCCCTTACACCAGGATCCCCAGAGAGCCCCCCCTTACACCAGGGTCCCCAGAGAGCCCCCCTTACACCAGGGTCCCCAGAGAGCCCCCCCTTACACCAGGGTCCCAAGAGAGCCTCCCCCTTACATTAGTGTCCCAAGAGAGCCTTCCCTCCTAAATTAGTGTCCCCAGAGAGCCCCTCCTTACACAGGGTCCCCAGAGAGCCTCTCCTTACACAGGGTCCCCAGAGAGCCCCTCCTTACACAGGGTCCCCAGAGAGCCCCCCTCTGACATTAGTGTCCCCAGGGGGCCCCCCTCTTACATCAGTGTCCCCAGAGGGCCCCGTCTTTACATCAGTGTCCCCAGAGGGCCCCGTCTTTACATCAGTGTCCCCAGAGGGCCCCGTCTTTACATCAGTGTCCCCAGAGGGCCCCGTCTTTACATCAGTGTCCCCAGGGGGCCCCCCTCTTACATCAGTGTCCCCAGAGGGCCCCGTCTTTACATCAGTGTCCCCAGAGGGCCCCGTCCTTACATCAGTGTCCCCAGAGGGCCCCGTCCTTACATCAGTGTCCCCAGAGGGCCCCGTCCTTACATTAGTGTCCCCAGAGATCCCCCCTCTTACATTAGTGTCCCCAGAGGCCCCCTTCCTTACATTAGTGTCCCCAGAAAGCCCCCCCCCTCTTACAATTGTGCCCCCAAACAGCTGACTCCCCCCCTTGCAGAGGTTCCCCTGTACCTGGCTGGTAGAGGTGGGAGGCGGCGATCGGCAGCTATATGGTGTCCACAGGCAGGGGGATCTCCCTGGGGCTAGTAGTTCTATCTCCGAATGTATACAGCGGAGAGGGGAGGGGAGGGGCCTCTGACCCGGGCATCAGCAACAGTGTTCAAGCAGAGTAAAAGTGAAACTGATACCTGCCTGGGTCAGAGGCCCCTCCCTTCTCCTCTCCACTGTATACACTGAGAGTACTACAAACCCCAGGGAGATCCCGCCGCCCACTCAGGCACCATAGAGCTGCCTATTGCCGCCTTCCACCTCCTCCCACCTCTCCTCACTGCACTCTAAACGGCCAGCCAGAGGTGCAGGGGGGGATGCTGGGTCTTGGGGGCCCCCCCCACAGCGGCGGGGCTCTAAGCAGCTTGCATAGTGTGCCTATAGGGCCGATCGGCTCTGCCGGCAGGACACAATGATTACATGAAAATTTGACATGCTGGTTGGATTAAATCTCGGCTGGTTCAGCAGGGGCCGCCTGAGATTCGATGCATCTATGGGCAGGCTAGTTGTACTGAAGTCTATCCAACGATCGACTTCAGTACAACCAATTTGTCAAATTTTTTCCATGCAATTACTGTTGGTGGCTATAGCCTTCAGCAGTAATCTTTGTGTTCTGCCAGTATATATATAACATACAGCACAGTGCAGGAAGTGCAGCATTCCAGGGCATGTAATGGCTGGCTTAAGTGCAAAAATAACATTTACTTACTGGCCATATCACCGGGTGAAAATAAAGGGGAAAAAAAGCCTAAAAAAAAAAAACAAATGCAGTCACCATATCTAAGAATTGGCAAACTGCAATTTAAAGTGGTTGTAAACTCAAATATAGATTTCTGCCAGCCCCTCTGTTCTTCTAAGTCATACTACACTGTGTACATATTTGTATAAAATTGTGTCTGCAAATAACTTATTTCAGTTAGTTTCTGGACGGTCACGTCACCTCTGGCCGCTCGCCTCCCCCTATCTAAGGGCTACACTAGGAGGGGCCAGGATCCCCCACTGACGTCACCCCAGAGGTCACGTGACCGCTGTGCTGTCCATTCAGCCCCTCCCGCTGTAGCCCTTAGATCGGGGGAGGAGAGTGGCCGGAGGTCACATGACCGCAAATTAATTTAAATAAGGTATTTACAGACACAATTTTATACAAACATGTACAGCGTGTATTATGGCTTAGTAGAACAGAGGGCTGACAGTAATCTTTATTTAAAGTGTTTGTTACCCCAACATTTCATATTATAAATATGTGCCTGCTGTACTATGTTCTTGTATGAAACAGTATCCTGTTCTCATTGTAGTGCTTCATTTGTGTGAAATCCATAGTTACATAATTACATAGTAGGTGAGGTTGAAAAAAGACACAAGTCCAACCTATGTGTGATTATATGTCAGTATTACATTGTATATCCCTGTATGTTGCGGTCGTTCAGGTGCTTATCTAATAGTTTCTTGAAACTATCGATGCCCCCTGCTGAGACCACCGCCTGTGGAAGGGAATTCCACATACTTGCCGCTCTTAAGCCCCATACACGCGGTCGGATTTTCGCATGGATTCTGTCCTATCGGACAATGTTGTCGAAAAATCCGACCGTGTGTAGGCACCATCGGACAGTGTACGTCGGATTGTCCGACGGACAAAGTCCTATCTCCTGCTGGATAGATTTTTTGACAACAAGGTCCGATCACACCAAATCTGATTGTGTGTAGCGAATTCCGACGGACAAAGTGCTACGCATGCTCAGATCACATTACAAGACCAAAGCTATTGGCTACTAGCCTCTACGTAGTCCCGTCGTAGGCAACAAACGTCACCACGTTCAGAATGATCGGATTTTCCGACAACTTTGTCCGACCGTGTGTACGCAAAACCAACATGATCCGACGGACCTGGTCCTCGGATAATCCGCGCGTGTGTATGGGGCTTTACAGTAAAGAACCCTCTATGTAGTTTAAGGTTAAGCCTCTTTTCTTCTAATTTTAATGAGTGGCCACGAGTCTTGTTAAACTCCCTTTTGCGAAAAAGTTTTATCCCTATTGTGGGGTCACCAGTACGATATTTGTATATTGAAATCATACCCCCTCTCAAGCGTCTCTTCTACAGAGAGAATACGTTCTCACAACCTTTCTTCATAACTAATATCCTCCAGACCCTTTATTATATATATATCCCATAGTTTGTAGACGCTATAACTTTTGTATAAATCAATCAATATACTCCTATTAGGATTTTTTTTTACCAAAAACATGTAGAAGAATACACGCTGGCCTAAATTGATGAAGATATTTGATTTTTTCAATTTTTTTATTGGATATGTTTTTATAGCAGAAAGTAAAAATAAGACGTGTCATCATCCATATGCCAAAGCAGCTTGATCTCAAAGTACATTGCTGACTGCAACATACATGTCTGTAAACACAATTATCTTATTTATACAAGAGCATATGTGATTTTGTCTTTGGGATTCTTGATATGAGTTATATGTACAACCTTTTAGCCCCTGAACTTTGGTTTGTGGTAGTAATGTTTTTATTAAAAAGCAATAACGTTTTGGGCTAATTGAATCTGACACTGGAAATATATTGTACATCAGGCTGCTGCGAGACTGAAACCTTTTCTATATTATATATTAAAGGACATCAGATAAGTGGAAATAGTAGAGGTTAAATAAAGGGCTTTCGGGGCTGGAATAAAAAGCCATTGTGTGGGTTTGGAGTTTTTAATCAATTAAGATGCCATATCTACAGTTCTACTATTTTTGAATCAATTTTTGTGAATAGTAATTGTACACTAAATGGGAAATGACTTCTCAACAATTCAGGTAAATACTATTTTCTGGAGTGTATAGAAACAAGTGTTTCAGGAAATCATATTTCTACTTGTGTAGCTATACTGTGTGGTTCCTTTTATATCACTAATAAACAACACATAAAAAATGTTATAAAGATACATCTCTTAATTAACCACTTAAGGACCCCCTACTGCACATTTATGTCGGCAGAATGGCACGGCTGGGCACATCAATGTGCAGGTACGTTGTCCTTTAAGAGCCCAGCCGTGGCGGCGCACTCGCAACCCGGTCCTGAGCTCCATGACCGTGGCCGCGGGACCCGTGGACCCGATCGCCGCTGGTGTCCCGCGATCGGGTCACAGAGCTGAAGAACGGGGAGAGGTAAGTGTAAACAAACCTCTCCACAGACACTGATCGTCTGTTCCCTGTCATCGGGAAAGATGATCAGTGATGTCTAACGCCAAGCCACGCCCCCCTACAGTAAAAAAACACACACACGTCACACTTAACCCCACCCACTAGTGGTTCACTCCTTCACTCCCAGTGTCATTTATACAGGAATCAGTGCATTTAAATAGCACTGATTGCTGTATAAATGACAATGGTCCCAAAAATTTGTCTGCCATCATGTCGCAGTCACAATAAAAATCACTGATCGCCGCCATTACTAGTAAAAAAAAAAATATTAATAAAAATGCTATAAAACTGTCCCCTATTTTGTAAACGCTATAACTTTTGCGCAAACCAATCAATAATCGCTAATTGCGTTTTTTTTTTACAAAAAATATGTAGAAGAATACGTAATGGCCTAAACTGAGGAATAAAAATTTTTTTATATATTTTTTGGGGATATTTATTATAGCAAAAAGTATAAAATATTGAATTTTTTTCAAAATTGTCGCTCTATTTTTGTTTATAGCGCAAAAAATAAAAAATACACAGGTGATCAAATACCACCAAAAGAAAGCTCTATTTGTGGGAAAAAAAGGACGCCGATTTTATTTGGGAGCCACGTCGCACGACCGCGCAATTGTCAGTTAAAGCGATGCAGTGCTGAATCACAAAAAGGGGCCTGGTCCTTTGGCTGCAAATTGGTCCGGGGCTTAAGTGGTTAATAAAAGAAGTAATAAAGAACTCTGTTTTTCGTTTCTAAAGATATAATAAAAGCTGCATTGCTTGTTTTTGCTTTTTTAGGGTTGGCGACCGACAGGGCACCCTGGAAAGGGAGCTGAAGAATTTCCAGTCCTTGGTCAAAGAGCATGAGAACTTAATGAAGTGGATGCAAGAAGCAGAAACAACAGTGAATGTTCTCATGGATGCATCACAACGTGAAGGTGTTCAGCAAGATGTTAATCGTTTACGTCAACTCAAAGCTCAGCTTCAGGTAGGATTTTCAAGAGCTTAATTCATAGAATATGCAAGTATTTACAACAGCCAGCCCTGTTTCAGTTATCGTCAGTTCTTAACAGTCAGAAAATGAAAGATGGTTTGTAATTGGTTGTTATGGCATTTCTGTCCATATTTGTAGACTCTTTCTTGTGCATCTACTGAACAATGATAATTGATTTGTATGTCTTGTGCATTGGGTAAAAATGTAAATGTATATGGATGTTTCTATATTGTTTGACCCTTCTACACAAGTGCTGGATATGTGTGTGTATATTTTGTGTCAGTCATACTTCAATGATCTCTTTATCTTTAACTCCCATATTTTAAGCTGTAAACATCTGTGTCACGAATCTTTGTTCTGTACATAATTTGTGCAGCTTGTAAGATGTATTCCTTGACGTTCCGATATGTATCACAATGTACAGCGAGTGGTGCCCTTTTTAGCAACAGAAATCTGCTTCCTGGCAGGTCTTGTCATTAAATGACACAGAGAATCCATATCAAACTAAATTAACATCTGGTATGTTGATATGCAGGCAGTGCAGAAGAATACTGCATACTTACATTTATATTGTTTAGACTTTCAGTCCTCCATCATTATATTTTCAAATCGTGACAGTTTGGTAATGTAGTTTGAAAAAAGGAAAAACACGTGATCAAGGTTCAGCTCTGAAAAAATTGGTTTCTTTCATTATTCCTCCCGTGGATTTCCTCAGGGAGATAAATCAATATATGTCAGAAAATATTACATTTGTGTTTTGCTGAAGGATGTTGCTGGACCAAAATATTGATCAATGGCTATCAATATTAATAGAAAAAATATGCTTCATTCACCTTGTCAGGATGTTGTAGGTGACAAAACATTTATTAGTACGTTTGTCCTTATTTTTATTCAGTGAAAATGTTTTATTTATTTTTATTGATTTGATATATCTTTTAGAGGCAGACTAGGCTGTGCCTCCCTAAGCGAGTGGCTCTGCACCTTAAAGTGTACTGGTGGGGCTACAAGTGCAAGAACCCTCTTATTATTATCTCTACATTGTTTTTATGCTAACATCACTTAGCAGGACCTGTCTTTGTTTCAGGTAGGCATTTTTCCTCCCAGGGATCTCTAACATTTATGTGCCATTTGCTCTCCACAACTGACCACCAATTATTATTATACAGGATTTATATATCACCAACAGTTTATGCAGCGCTTTACAATATAAAGTGGGACAGTACAATTACAATACAGTTCTGGGGTGGATTGGCGTTACCACCTCTGACAACTGACTTATTTTTTCTTCTTCGTACGTTAAAAGTGCTCCTCCTTCTTTTAAATATTTAACTAGTCAATTATTACAGGTATTAATATAGCACCATCAATTTACACAGACCTTTACATCTAAATTGTACATTTGCATCAGTTCTTGCCTCAAGGACCTTACAGTCTAAAGTTCATACAAACACTAGGACCAATTTAGACAGGAGCCAATTAATCTATTAGCATGTCTTTGAAGTGTGGGAGGAAACGGGAGTACCTGGAGGAAACTCACGCTTTCACAGGGAGAATGCAGAATATAGAATCTCTGAACTTATTAGGAGATTGATATGCTAAGCTCAATATCTCTGCATTAAGCTAAACAATCTTGATATAGGTGGGTGTTTATCCCAAGTGCCAGGTATGTTAATCACACTAATACCTATTTTATTTCTATTTTCAAAAAACAGCAAAGTTCTTGAAACGTAAAAACATAAAAGGACCCGGAAATAACAATAATACCAGTATATAAGTATTGTTGCCTTAAATTTTAATACTCAAAGGATCAGGTGGGAATTTTCTGTTGAAAAAAATTAAATATGTAGGTTTGCTTTACAACAGTGTGGAATAAAGAATAACCACTCTGTAAAGCTAATCCAGTTTGAATTGTGATGTTAGAAAACTGAATTACATTTACTTTAATTTCACTTGGGAAATTGCAGCACAAATATGTATGGGCAAAATGCATAGCTAATAACATAGAATGAAATCAGTAAACTGTAAAACATGGCATTTTGCAGACCAAGAGCAAACAATATAATGGGAAATTAAGTTCTTGAATTATAAAAATGTCAGGAACATTGTATATTCCCCATACAAATGTTTTTTTTTTTCTTGTTTTAACTGTTATGTCATTTTAGTAAAAGCAATTTGTTTGTTATTTTCCAATATCCCTAGAGCCTAAAGATTAATATTCTGAATACATTTTTAGTGTGGCAGCTACTTGTGTGGTACACAGAATCTTGACAATAAATCATGAGTGTAGAAATATGTTAATTATGATCGAGTGGTGCATTATATATGGTGGGTAACCATAGTGCCTAAGATGCAGTATCCACAACTGAAAACCGCAGTGATAGATTCCGTGTATTGTCATTTTTTCTTTCAGTTTGCATTCTGTCTATAAAATTGTAAAGCGGTTCTTCAGGATTGCTTTATTAAGAGACTGTAGAGAGCAATATCTCAGAACCATCTGCGTTTAGAGTTAAAGCCTCACTGTGGGTGGTGATAAAAAAAGATGTCTCCTACCACACCAGTAAAGGAAGAATATATTTCTTGTTTTTCTAGGGGATTGACTAACTTTTATCCATGGTCCCACAGCCTTTCTCCCCATCATTTTCAGTTATAACGATTGCCCCATTGCCCCATTTGCCCCATTTGCCACAGTCATCACATACAATGCAGAAATAACTAATAATTAATATGCAAACCAGGCCCAAAGTGGTTGCAGTGAATGCGGAATTTGGGAAATGTGAAACAGAGCTGGCATGAAAGGATGCTTGTACACAGGTCAAGATTTCTGCATAACCAACATAGGTAATGGCCTATGGGGTAGTAGGGCTGCTGGGGACAGCACACCGCCACTTATACATGTTGTATAGTGACAAATTTATGTGTTTACAAAAGGGTTCCAAAATGATGCTTTGTCTGACTGTTTAAAAAGGAAGTTAACCCAGACAAAAAAAATAAATAAAAATAAACCCTGCAAGGCAAAGGCATAATGAGCTAGTATGCATAGCATACTAGCTCATTATGAATAACTTACCTGAGAAAGAAGCCCCCGAAGCGCTCCTCCTTCTTCATCTCCACCGCTGCCATGTATCCCGTATTCCGGGTCTCGTGGCTCTGGCGCTTGGCTGGAGCCGTGATGATGTTACTCTGGCGCATGCCCGTGGGAGCCGTCATTGAGGGCATGTTATCCTTTACTTGCAGCACTCCCAGTGCCCCTGCACCGTTGTCTACAGCGCGCAAGCGGTGCACTTTTTTTGTAAAATATCTCCTTAACCGTGCAGGTTAAGGAGATATTTATTGGACCTACAGGTAAGCCTTAATCTAGGCTTACCTGTAGGTCAAGGTGGTCTGTAAGGGTTTACAACCTCTTTAAATGGCACTGTATGAAGTTCACCTAGTTTTAGTCAATGCACCTACAACTAAGCTATCGTTAAAGGTGTGCTGATGGAGAGTGGGTAAACTATGTCTATCATTCTCTCTGCCCCCCAGCATCAGCATGTTTTGTGTAGCGATACTGTCTGATCTTATCAGTGTTATATTATGGTTGGATAAAGATGGCTCACATTTTGACCATTCAGCCCTTGAGAGTCGGGGAAAAAAAATCACTAGATTTCCCCATCCATCATTCCAAACAGCATGGATGGAGAAATCTCTATTTTATTTGGCAGCCATGGTTCCCATGGCTGCTGTTGCTGCCGGGACAGTACCTGCCAACGGTTACGTTCAGTTGATAATTTTTCATTTGGCTCAGTCGATTTTTTAATTGACTTTTGTCAAGCTGGGTTGTGCTGTCAGGGCCTCTAATAACACTTATTGTTGGCAGATTTAGCAGGAGTTGGCTTAAATTCAAGCCATCTTTGGAGGCTTAAGACTAAACAACCAACTAGGGTAGGAAGGGGGCAGCTTGCTTAGAAAGATGGGATGTATAAATATGGCTCTGCTTATACAATTGTCTTTTCTATTGCACTACATATAAGGCTCAGTTTCCAACTTAGGGTACATGTCTTTGTCCAAAGAAAGAACAATGAAAGGTCTATCTACTGAGAAGAAAGGTGTGCATGGAACACTAGGGTAAGTGTATATATGAAGTCTTCCGCCTCCAACTTTTCTGTGGACATGGAAATGCTGAATGACCTAAAATCCATGCTGTTGTTTCTATTTTCTTAATTCCCTTAGTTTGTCAAGTCCATTTATTATATATCATTGCATATATTTAAAGAAATAGAACAATCTATTCTCATACACAAGTAAATGTGTCTATAGACATGGGGAAGAAACACATTGCTCTAAAAAGAGCTCTTGCCCTCCTTATTCTCTGCATGGTTGACATGATCACATTGCATGCGTTACCTTTCAAATCTTTTGGCAGGTTAACATTTCCTATATATTTGTTTTAACTGTGCAGCTGTTTGCCTGGATTTGCCCTTTAATCGTCTTCATTGCCCACAGCAGAATTAGAAAATTGGCAGCTGCTAAATGGGTTTCCCGAATGTTTATTTACATACAAGCCCAAGAACTCTGACCGTACATTGACACAGACATTTATGTAATTCTCAGATGTTCTTTGGCTTTTGGCTCCTAATGTCATGTTTAGTTACGCCGAACCACCGTGGTTTTAATTTCGAATGTACTGATGGCTTAGCTGTCCCTTGTCCAATCTTATTAACTTGAGAGCATTTTTAGTTTTCTTTTCTCTGGCAGTGCTTCATTACGTGGCTGTTTTCTGAGTAATTCACGCCTAGCACATTGCTGCTAGATACTTATATTTTCCTTTGTAAGAAGACTAAAAGCTAAAAAGTCCTTCCAAATCCTGTCTATATATCAAGTGAAATGTTCACCTTAGATATTGCCCAATGTGTAATTTCATTTTCACGGATGTGCTGCTTTCCAAATCACATAAAATCTACAGTAAGTACCAAAATATATCCAATTCCATAAAAAAGAAAGAAAAAAATATTTTTCAGTGCAGCTCAGTTATCAAGTGTATTGATTTGGGGCTCTAGCTTTATATCAAAATGTATATATATATATATATATATATATATATATATATATATATATATATATTTAGTTTAGGTGGACACAGCTGGGCTAACTGACCTTTGGCTTTTATTGTCTCACAAGGATTCTCCTTACTGAATCCCTGTTTTTCCTCCTGCAAATGCTGCAAAGCCACTACATTAACCACGATTTGACATAAATTAAAGTGGTTGTATGCCCGCTGCATACTAGCTCAATATGAAATACTTACCTTAGAACGAAGCGCTGGCATCGCCTCCCAGTCACCGAGGGAGCTGACTTGTTCCCTCAGCGTTTCTTCCGGGTTCGTGGCTCCGGCACTGTGAGTGGCCGGAGCTGCAATTATGTCACTACCGAATATGCGTGTGGGAGTCCTGTTTCCGGCAAGGGGCTCTGATTTTCTGGCAGCATATGCCGGACCTTCAGGGCACATGCACTGCTGACTTCAGCAGCTGCATGCAAGCTGAATATCTCCTAAACCGTACAGGTTTAGGATATATTAATTTTACCTACAGATAAGCCTTATAGGGTATACATCTGCTTTAATCTATTGACAAGAGGTCAGCCAATATAAAAGCAGTGACAAAAGGCCTATGTTAGTGTAATCTAAATTAATATATTGATAAAAGCTGTGAAAACAGGCCTATATTATTTTTTTGCATAGGTAGGCATAAACCAGTGCCTAATAGGCAGAAAGGAAATACAATTAAATCTTTTTTAAAGAGGTTTGCTTTTGCTTGTTTTCTCAATGTACTGATAGACACTTGAGTGTAAAACCTACATTAAGGGCTCTTTCACACGGGGCGAATCAGTGCAGATCCGCCCCGTGGATATCCGCTTGCAGGAAGATGACAGGTCCGTCTCTGCACACAGCGCAGGGACGGACCTGTGAGAGCGCCGCTCTCCCCTATGGTAGATCGGGTGACGACGGACCGTAGAGTCCATCGTCATCTGATCCGCTCTGCAGATGGATGGAAAAATAGGGTTTTCCTCCGTCTGCAGAAACGGACCATAGCGGGCACGGACGAGATCGGGTGTCAGCGGATGTTCATCCGCTGACACCCGCTATCCCATAGGGATACATGTATGTCCATTTTGCATCCGAAAACGGAAGGATGAAAAACGGACATACGGTCCGTCCGTGTGAAAGAGCCCTAAACGTAAGGCAAGTCAGTAAATGCTCTTTGCACATGCTAATTGACAGTCATTACAGCTGACTGTTATCAGTACATTACTGGGAACCATAGTAGTAGCTAACTGTTCTGCATTGGAAGTTCCTTAGCCCTCAGAACTACTCTTGACTCCTCTCTGGGTAGAGAAGGAACAACTTATTACTTGGAGCGGGGGTACAGTACAGAAAGGGGACGAATATCTAAAGTGACAGTTTAAAGAAAAGTTCATTATAGTTGTACCTCCCAGCAAACAGGATGTGAAATGTGAATGCTACACACTACAGAACACACCTGTGCTTCATGTGTATCTAAAGCCAAAGTCTTTATTTTCATTTTGAATAGAATGACCAGAGGTTGGAACCCTTACCAGGTTTTTTAGATGTCTGTGTCCCCACTAGGGAGATCCACTCTCTTAATTTATCCCAATGCCATTTATTATTGGGACCAAAGGTAAGGGAAAAAACTAAAATTTTGAGTGGTCACCAGAACAGAAATAGAGGGGAAATCTTCCAATGGGAACACTTGCCCTGATAATAGCTGTCTAAGAGGGCATTTCCCTCACTTTATACAGCTTTTTTCCACTTCCTGCTGTGTCTACAGAAAAGGAAGAGAAGGAAGTGCTTTCTACGACATTATCACAAGTATAGTGATTGAAAATTCTGACTTTTCACTGACTTATATTTTTTGCATGTTTATTCCAGGCTAGTAAATTCAGAGACAGCCAGGCAAGTAACATTTTTTGCGAGGAGGCTAGCAATAGCCATATTTTTCTTATGACTGGTATACTTTAATCAATTTACACAGTATATTGTGACAAGTGGGAGGGACTAAATGAAACTCGGATGTGATTCCAAGACACACTCATCTGTGTGGTATCTGGCAGGTATATATGTCTGGTATATTCCATATTTTTGAGTTTTTTTACACCTTCTTTATTTATCATCTCCTACACTTACACAATACACATCATTTTGATGACAAGCAGTTCTTGAGTTGATGGACTGTAGAGAGGAAGCATTAACCAATTTTCTGTCGCAGACTTTACCATTGATTCAAACATCACCAAGCGTGGTTTGATTCATATTCCTAATCACATTGCAGATGGGTATTTTACTTGAACTCAACTAACTAATTAACTTCTCTAATTAACTTGAAGAGTCAATTAGAGAAGGAGGGGAGGGAACAAAGAACCAAGAAACAGAAGAAATACACTTGAGATGTTAATGATTACAAATCCAATTTGGTCTTTAACTGGCAAAAAAAGGAGATTATATCTCCTTTTGATGCGTACATATGTACATATGGAGGTGTCACATCCACCCACATCGACCAATGAATCTGTACCCACACCCTACAACTGGGAATTTTGGATAAAAAGGAGAGGGACTACTTGGTACCCCTAGCCCCCCGCATATCCATTATGTATTACCTTCCCAAGGTCCACAAGAACGCTACCCAACCGCCATGCTGACCCATTGTCAGCGGTATTGACTCTGTGATGTCTCGTATAGGACGATATATCGACTTTCACTTACAGCCATTAGTGAAATTGATTCCCTCCTATTTGAAAGATACCAGAGACACTATCCATTTATTAGAGGGATTAGACTACCGAGATGACTACTTGTTAGTCATGGCTAATGTCACGGCGCTCTATACTTGTATACCACATGGGTTGGGTCTGGTGGCTGTGGAATACTATCTGTCCACAAGCAGTCAAATACCCATTGTGCAACAGCGGCATATTATGGAATTACTCCAATTTGCAACACAATGCAACTATTTCTGGTATAACAACCAGTATTTCTTGCAACGAAAGGGAGTGGCAATGGGGGCTAAATTTGCCCCCAGTCTTGCTAATCTCTTCAGGGCTCTGTGGGAGGAGGATGTTGTCTATGCCCTACAAAGACCATAATTGGTCCTTTGGGCTAGATATATAGACAACAACCTCCTCCTATGGAAGGGTGATGAGGAATCCTTGCATGAATTTATGGCCACCCTTAATAACAACGGGAGAGACATTGTGTTAAGTTATGAGACCAGTTCCTCTACAATACATTTTCTCGATCTAGAGATTTCCATTGTCGACCATCAGTTGGTTACCAAGACCTTTTTCAAACCCACTGATCGGAATGGTTATATTCCGGTCGGCAGCTGTCATTACAGATCTTGGTTTAAATCTGTACCGTGCAGCCCATTAATATGCATCAGACGTAATTGTACGAATTTGTCTGATTTTTACCAACAGGCCGAAACCCAGTCCAGAAAGTCCAGATTTGTTGAAAAAGGATATCTTTCAATAACTATAGACGAGGAGATCAACAGGGTCTCGTTGATAGATCGGTGTACGTTAACCACTGAACAACCCAAACGAGTACCGGGTGCTAAGTTTAAATGGTCCTTTATTACTGAATTCTCTGTACAGCACAAACAAATTAAAAGTATTTTGAATCGTCATTGGAGGGTACTTAAAAACGATCCATTGTTGGGCTCCGCTTTTCCTGATAAAGCTGGAGTGGTTTATAGGGGAGCCCCATCCCTAAGAAGTCAGATTGCCCCGAATGTGATAGATGCCCCCCCACCAGACCTTTCTTTCACAACCTTAAGGGGTATTATCCTAAATGCAATGTCTATGTACACAATCTATGTGGGAGGAGAAAGTCTGAGACTATTCAAATCTACCACTACTTCTGCGATTTACCAAATGAAGCATTTTACCACCTGTGCCACCCACTATATTGTCTATCTTATTACATATCCATGCAAAAAGCAATATTTTGGACGGACTATGAGATCATTTTCTGTTAGGGTGAATGAACACATTGCCAGTATTAAGAAGGGACGCATTAACCACTTCAGCCCGGGAAGAATTTACCCCCTTCCTGACCAGAGCACTTTTTGCGATTCGGCACTGCGTCGCTTTAACTGACAATTGCACGGTCGTGCGACGTGGCTCCCAAACAAAATCGACGTCCTTTTTTTCCCACAAATAGAGCTTTCTTTTGGTGGTATTTGATCACCTCTGCGGTTTTAATTTTTTGCGCTATAAACAAAAAAATAGCAACAATTTTGAAAAAAAAAACATTATTTTTTTACATTTTGCTATAATAAATATCCCGCAAAAATATATATAAATTTTTTTTTTTCCTCAGTTTAGGCCGATACGTATTCTTCTACATATTTTTGGTAAAAAAAATCGCAATAAGCGTTTATTGATTGGTTTGGGCAAAAGTTATAGCGCTTACAAAATAGGGGATAGTTTTATGGCATTTTTATTAATAATTTTTTTTTACTAGTAATGGCGGCGATCAGCGATTTTTATCATGACTGCGGACATTTTTGGGACCATTGTCATTTATACAGCAATCAGTGCTATACAAATGCACTGATTCCTGTGTAAATGACACTGCCAGTGAAGGGGTTAACCACTAGGGGGCAGTTAAGGGGTTAAGTGTGTCCTGGGGAGTGTTTCTAACTGTGGGGGGTGTGGCTACGTGTGGCATGTCACTGATCTCTGCTCCCGATCACAGGGAGCAGAGATCAGTGACACTGTCACTAGGCAGAATGGGGAGATGCTTGTTTACATTAGCATCGCCCCGTTCTTCCTCTCCGTGAGACAATCGCGGGTATCACCGCGGCCATCGAGTCCGCGGGACCCGCGACCCGACTCACGGAGTTTGCCGTGCACGCGCCCGCAGGCCGCTTCTTAAAGGGCAACGTACAGGTATGTTAGTTTGCCTGTACATGCCCTTCTGCCGCAGTATATCTGCGTGAGGCGGTCGGCAAGCGGTTAATCTTAGGATACCTAGGCATTATCTTCACCACCATAATAAAAATCCTTTAGGCACTAAATTCCAGGTTATTGACAAATCCCTGCCCCACTGGAGAGGTGAATCCTTTCTAAGAGGTGTTTCAAAGTTGGCGACGTTCTGAATCCATTCATCTTAGATGCTTTTCTCCATACGGGATGAATATTGACTGGGGTATTAATGCCTTTATTAATAAAGCTTAGTTTTTGCCTTTCGTGCCCTACATTATACACTGACATTACTTGCTGTATTGCATTGTAGTTGTCAACACACTTTATTTTTGACCATTTTTATTTTTCACATTTGAGGTTTATATACTGTTTATTAGACCATGCATTGTGTATCATACCATGTATTGAGCAGTGGGAATCTAATTTTTTTATTATGTTTTTTCCACCTGTACATTTCAAGGGGACCTTACAATGATTGTTTTTGTGCTCTTCACTCTGAGTGTTTCACTAATAATCTACATTAGCTCATCTATACCATTAGAGATAGTAGGGTCCTCCCATTTGTATATGTGAGACGTTTCAGCGATCCTTGATCGATGATGCTTGTCATGTGAAGGCATAGACAGGTTTGCTGTTGCTTAGCTACATACGTGATTGATACAAACCACACTTCCTGGTCATTTGACTTGTGTCCTCTGAGTGACCGCGGATTGGCCCATCTTCACACAAACTGGGTTGCGGTGTTGTAGTTGGTCCGGCCGCATATGGCTCATTTCTATCGCATGATGCTGCTGAGCTTCTTAGACAGGTGGGCATCACCTTGTCACAGAGCATCGGCCAGCCTCTCATATCTGATTCACATGGGGGTGAGTCAGTAAGAGGCTTGGGACGCAAGCTGTGATTTGATATTCACGGTGCGTGATGATGCAATACGACGGCAATGCGATGACGCGATTTGGACGCCGTACTCTCCTGATTGGCTTGATTGACCAGGGGGAGCTAGAGGAGCTGCACAATTCGCCTGTTCTCCGTCACGCCCACCTTGATGTCTTCCTAAAGTAACACCTTTAGCTGCTGATTCACTTCTTCTGTGAGAGGAACTACCATTAACCATCCGGATTCCAGGGATATCCTGACAAGAGGACCACCACCATCATCCAGATAAGGAGGTTTTACGCCTGTTACCCCAACAGGGGTGAGGCGCTCTGGTGAGTGCACACACAAGAGGGGCCAGTGGATGAAGGAGGGGAGCACTGAACAGTCACCTTTTTCCAGTGGTGTATCTGCACAAGATGTTTCACTTATGGACTGTGGTTATTGTCTATGGTGATAAACCAACCCTTCTGGCCAGTATTACACTTTGGACATTTATTTATATTTTGGACACAATATTTATTATTATTTGGTATATTTTTTATACTTTTTTCACTTGATTGCACAGGATCATTATTTATTGGAGATTTCATTTTTGGATGTTGCTTTTGCTCATTATACACAGGAATTTCTGTGCACTGTTTCACTTTACATTTCTAATGCACTTTATTATCTTTATGCACATTGCACTTTACAGTTAGTGTTGTTTACATACACATATTTACTTTTAGAGGTGTGTATTGTTTAAGTAGGGCACCCACTATATATATATATATATATATATATAGTGGTGTGAAAAAGTGTTTGCCCCCTTCCTCATTTCCTGTTCCTTTGCATGTTTGTCACACTTAAGTGTTTCGTAACATCAAACCAATTTAAACAATAGTCAAGGACAACACAAGTAAACACAAAATGCAATTTGTAAATGAAGGTGTTTATTATTAAAGGTGAAAAAAAATCCAAACCATCATGGCCCTGTGTGAAAAAGTGATTGCCCCCCTTGTTAAAACATACTATAACTGTGGTTGTCCACACCTGAGTTCAATTTCTCTAGCCACACCCAGGCCTGATTATTGCCACACCTGTTCACAATCAAGGCATCACTTAAATAGGAGCTGCTTGACACAGTAAGGTCCACCAGAAGATCCTTAAAAGCTACACATCATGCCGAGACCCAAAGAAATTCAGGAACAATTGAGAAAGAAAGTAATTGAGATCTATCAGTCTGGAAAGGGTTATAAAGCCATTTCCAAAGCTTTGGGAATCCAGCGAACCACAGTGAGAGCCATTATCCACAAATGGCGAAGACATGGAACAGTGGTGAACCTTCCCAGGAGTGGCCGGCCGCCCAAAATTACCCCAAGAGCGCAGCGACGACTCATCCAAGAGGTCACAAAAGACCCCACAACAACGTCCAAGGAACTGCAGGCCTCACTTGCCTCAGTTAAGGTCAGCGTTCATGCCTCCACCATCAGGAAAAGACTGGGCAAAAATGGCCTGCATGGCAGAGTTCCAAGGAGAAAACCACTGCTGAGCAAAAAGAACATCAAAGCTCGTCTCAATTTCTCCACAACACATCTTGATGATCCCCAAGACTTTTGGGACAACATTCTGTGGACCGATGAGACAAAAGTGGAACTCTTTGGAAGGTGTGTGTCCAAGTATATCTGGCGTAGAAGGAACACTGCATTTCAGAAAAAGAACATTATACCAACAGTAAAATATGGTGGTGGTAGTGTGATGGTCTGGGGCTGTTTTGCTGCTTCAGGACCTGGAAGACTTGCCGTGATAAAAGGAACTATGAATTCTGCTGTCTACCAAGAGATCCTGAAGGAGAATGTCCGACCATCTGTTCGTGTACTCAAGCTGAAACGAACTTGGGTTCTGCAGCAGGACAATGATCCTAAACACACCAGCAAGTCCACCACCGAATGGCTGAAGAAAAACAAAATGAAGACTTTGGAGTGGCCTAGCCAAAGTCCTGACCTGAATCCTATTGAGATGTTGTGGTATGACCTTAAAAAGGCCATTCATGCTCGAAAACCCTCTAATGTAACTGAATTAGGACAATTCTGCAAAGATGAGTGGGCCAAAATTCCTCCAGGACGCTGTAAAAGCCTCATTGCACGTTATCGCAAACGCTTGGTTGCAGTTGTTGCTGCTAAGGGTGGCCCAACCAGTTATTAGGTTTAGGGGGCAATCACTTTTTCACACAGGGCCATGATGGTTTGGATTTTTTTTCACCTTTAATAATAAACACCTTCATTTACAAATTGCATTTTGTGTTTACTTGTGTTGTCCTTGACTATTGTTTAAATTGGTTTGATGTTCCGAAACACTTAAGTGTGACAAACATGCAAAGGAACAGGAAATGAGGAAGGGGGCAAACACTTTTTCACACCACTGTATATATATATATATATATTTATTTATTTATTTATATTTATTTATTTTAGAACAGCACCACCATCTCTTTGCAGATTTTTCCTAATTTTATTGGCTTCACTTGGTGTAGTTTTATAGGGAGGCTGCAGTTCACCATCCTGAGCGCGGATTCCTTTGATTACCTATTTTAGATTACAGATGTTTTGTTTTAAGTTTAATGGGACACGTGTCTTTTTGATTGTATGGATTATTATATATTGCATTCTGTATGGTAGCAGGCTTATGCCCCAGTTTAGGTACTTTTGTACGAAACATGTTGGGTACTTAGTCTGTTTAGATCTACACACCACGCTTGTCTTTTTACCTACTTTGTGATCACGATTTGTACACATCTGATGCGATGGTTGTACTGTTTTATATTTTTTTACTTTTACTTGACTACATTTTTATAAACATTGGATTCATGTGGAGGCTTTTTTTCCTATGATCTACGCTGTTTCCCGAATGTAAGGAGCACTATTTTCACCAGGAACATCGCCACTGAAGTCCACGTCTTTGGGTCATCCTTGGCTTTATGGATGCAGTTATAGACACACGCCAATTCTTCTGCAGGAGTTCAGATCGGAGATCGAGTTCCTGACAATTAGGCTGCTTTCACACTGGAGCGGTGGGGGCGCTGGTGGTAAAGCGGCGCTATATTTAGCGCCGCTTTACCGGCGTTTTAGCGGCGCATTGCGGCCGCTCGCAGGGTGTTTTTACCCCCCGCAGCAGCGTTTTGCGGGCGGGTTCGGCGCGCTCCCCCATTGTTTTCAATGGGACCAGGCGCTATAGGAGCAGTAAATATACCGCTCCTATAGCGAGCCAAAGATGCGGCTTGCAGGACATTTTTGAGCGTCCTGCAAGCGCACCGCTTCAGTGTGAAAGCCCTCGGGCTTTCACACTGAAGGAACAGCAACAGCTGTTTCGGGTCGGTTTGCAGGCGCTATTTTAGCGCAATAACGCCTGCAAACCGCCCCAGTGTGAAAGCAGCCTTATTCATGCCTGTTTGACCCACCGCCGCCGGCGTGTGTCCAGAGCTTAGAGTAAAGCCCCATACACACGGTCGGATTTTCCGATGGATTCTGTCCTATCGGACAATGTTGTCGGAAATTCCGACCGTGTGTAGGCACCATCGGACAGTTTCCATCGGATTGTCCGACAGACAAAGTCCTATCTCCTGCTGGATAGATTTTTTGACAACAAAGTCCGATCACACCAAATCCGATCGTGTGTAGCGAATTCCGACGGACAAAGTGCTACGCATGCTCAGTTCACATTACAAGACCAAAGCTATTGGCTACTAGCCTCTACGTAGTCCCGTCGTAGGCAACAAACGTCACCACGTTCAGAATGATCGGATTTTCCGACAACTTTGTCCGACCGTGTGTACGCAAAACCAACATCGGACAAAGTACGACGGACATGATCCGACGGACCTGGTCCTCGGATAATCCGAGCGTGTGTATGGGGCTTTAGAGTACCCATCCCCTTCCCTGGTGTTGGATGCACACCCCCGGGTGCTGTGTGTGAATATCACTCTGTATTTTTCAGTTTCACCATCATACTTCATGAACGTCAGAACCCTGGGATTATGTTCAAGGGACTGAGCATGTCAGTTTGACCTTTTTCTAGGACTCTCATGTGGCTATTCATGTTTTTTGAATTTTGGAAAGTTTTTTTTTACCAGCTACTCCATGCGTTATTTATTCTGGCCAATTTATGTCTGCATATTTTGTCTGTGGTGTTGCACCACTATGAAAGTTTCTGTTTCATTTTCAAGACCATTTCTTGTATAATCATGCACATAGCACTGTATATCACTGTTTGCTGTGTTACTTGGTATGTTTCAAATTTTTTCACTTCCTCGAATATATATGTATTTAGCACTATATACAGCACTTTATATTGAGCACATACCCCTAGACATTCATCTGGGGTTCACATACATTTTTTAGCGCTGCATCTCTTTTATATTATATTATATATATTATATGTTATATTACTTGACACCTGAATATTTATACACTTTGGAAATTAGCCTTTAGTAAAAATATGCTTGTACTTCACATTTTTCCTTATGTGTGCATGCTTGTTTAAAGTGGACCTTTCAGTAACTTGACATGTCACAATATACAGCAGGAGTAACTGTTCAGAAAATATCCACCACCTTTTATCCTTATGCCCTGTACACACAGTCGGAAATTCCGACCACAAAATCCACAAAATTGGATTTTGTCCAACACTGGTGTTGCGTAAACACAGTCGGACAAAGTTGTCGGAAAATCCGATCATCCTGAACGTGGTGGCGTTCGTTGCGTACGACGGGACTAAGTAGAGGCTAGTAGCCAATAGCTTTGGTCTTGTAATGTGATCTATGCATGCGTGGCACTTTGTCCGTCGGAATTCGCTACACAAGATTGGAAAAAGTCCGATAGGACTTTGTTGTAGGAAAATTCCGACGGAAAAAGTCCGATGGAGCCCACACACGGCCGGAATTTCCGACAACATGGTCCGATAGGACATTTTCCGTCTGAAAATCCGACCGTATGTACGGGGCATTAGAGTGGAACTTCATGGTCATAATCTAAAAAGCAAACTTTTTTATTTATTTACTTTTAACAATTCAGATTCCACCTTGCCCCCGACTCCATTTTCATCTAGGCAAGAATGACAGGTACTCTTCTCATTAAGTCAACTGGGATATCTACATTGCATATCCCAGAAGGCATCAGCTTCCTGGAGGAGGAAAGACCTTGCTGTGTGTCATCGGGGGTTCACTGCAAGAACCAGGAAAAGGCAGCTGGCACCAGATGACGCATATAAGGAAGAGGGCGGCACAAAACCCAGGATGTGGAAGCAGCGCTGAGGATTACAACAAAGCAAAGCTGGATTTGCAGGGTTTGCAAGTATGTTTAGTGTGGATAATACCAGCTAAAAAGATGAGAGGGGATCTTAGACATCTTTAAAAAGTAGACCTTGGGCTCTAGTCAAGTGACTGCTTGCAACAAGATCATGTCCTGCTGTAATCAGGAAGAATTTGTTTTCCCATTCTCCTCTTCCAATGACAAGATTGCAACATTGCAACTTTGTAGCAAGTTACAAAGTAAAAGGCTGCGTCAGGGACTGATCTATGAATACAAATTTCTGAACATAGCCAAGAACTGCACAGGCACCAGGATTTACGTGACTTTGTCATTCATAGGCCAGTAAATCAGTCCAGGAAGTACATGCTGACTCTGGAAAATTCTTGAACAAGTCAGTGCCGTCCTTTTGATGAGAAAATCTGAGGAAGGCATTGTGAGATAAGCATTGTGATCCGAACATAGATCAGTAATTGAAGTAAATGTATGGGATTCAAAGAGATTTGTGTAGAGTCAAGGTACAGAGCAGAAAGAAAGCTATATGAACCCCACATCTAGGTGTCCTGCTTTGAAAGCTTAATTTGAATTTAGGTTAATTTACATACTCAACAGTTAAATCTGGAAAACAACAGTCCATATTTTGGAGACATCTAACGAGTTTGGAGAAAAAGCTTGAATATATAAAAACGCCAATTAAATTAATTAAATCAATGAATACAGCTTGTCTATGTACATAAATTTGCCTTGATATCCGGTTCCTATAATTGTTATAATCTTGCATATAGCAGAATACAGTTTTGAAGAGGAATGGCTAGCTCAAGACTTGGTCAGGCTATTTAGACATGCACATTGGAGTACAGTGAACTTATTGTCATGTTCAAGAAACCAGTTTGAGATGATTTGAGCTTTGTGACATGGTGCATTATCCTGCTGAAAGTAGATCAGAAGATGGGTACACTGTAGATAAAGGGATGGACATGGTCAGCAACAATACTCAGGTAGGCCGTGGCATTTAAACAATGCTCAATTGGTACTAAGGGGCCCAAGTCAAAAATAAGGAGGAGAGCAAGAGAGTGGGACTTTACATAAAGCACGTGGTTACAATAGAGTAAATTGGTGAACATATAGGAAATGTATTGATTATTATATAGTATATACATACATATAATGTTGGTATTAATTATAGACGATGAGCATGGTAATAACAATAAACATGGTAATGACATTGGTATCTCATGATATAACCACAATAATATTCCATAGTTCACCAATAGCAAGATTGTATAAAACCATAAATTGCGAAATAGTGCCTGCAGGACCTATGGCCTCACTAGTCCTGTAAAGGTGGGTATTACCTAATGACTTGAAGGTCTCGGTAAGTATTGGTAGAAACACGGCGTCTGGTAGCACTATATATTTTCTGTCTTTTGAGCCACTCATCAGGAGCAAGTGCGTGATGTATCTAAAATAGAATTATTATATATGAATAGTCTGGTATATATAAACATGAGCAGGGGTAGGGTAAAGAAGGCCCCACACCCAGTACATGCTTACTTACTGTAGTTTGTGTATTGATGGTATGGTGCCGGGCACCGGGAGCCATACGAGGGCACCGCGAGCCATCTGAGGGCACCACAAACCGGGAGCTGTGGCGGACAATTCGGCAGGAATGACCCACACAGGCATCAACCAGGGCAGGCATGGAACCACGAGGCACTCCTGTGTAGGAAGTGAAAATATGAAGTGAATCTGGGAAGTCTCTAAGAGATATGAGTGAGGGTGAGAAAGTGGGCAGAGGACCCGTGCTAGTAAAAAGAAAATAGTGTGCAGAAGTGAGGACTGATGACCCTGAAGCTAGCCATAACCTGTGTGGGATGGAAGTGTGAGTGAGGGAAGTGGTTACCCACCAGTGGCACCTGGGAGGTGGGGGTGGAAGGCCCAAGGGCGGTGATAAGGAGTGCAATGTGGATAAAGAAACCGAGGAGAGGGGGAAAAACGAGATCCCAAGCTGCGTGGAGTCCAGTGTGCAGAGAGCCTCAAGTGCCAAGAACGCCCAAGGAAACGCCCATATATGCGCCACTACGGCACAGCCCACCATTGTCACGCCGTGTAGCAGAGTGGGAGGAGGGGCGCCATTAACCAGGCAGCTATGTGCCCGGCCAACCGGCACCAACATATCGCCTGCTTATGTTTCCCTGACAGGCTGGGAAAGAGCTGGGTCATGTGACAGCTGTATATTGATTAGGAAAAAGGCTGAATAATTACAGTGCCGTCATCCAGATACAGAAATACAAGGGACAATGTAAATTAAACAGTGTGTGTATCACTTTAAAGCACATGCATATTAACTTCGTAAACATATAACTTGACTCTAAAGCAGACACTCATAGATGCCTGCATATACCCACAAATATCTTCATAAGCATCTCAAAAGTCCCAAAACTTAGAATGGCTTAGCGGTTATCAAATGTACCTTTCAGCACTGCGGTACTAGGTTGGGATTCGAGTCGGGGCACTGTCTGCAAGGAATTTAAATGTTCTCTCTGTTCTTGGGAGGCTTTCCTCCCACTGTCCAAAGACATGCTGGTAGGTTTTTGGCTCCTGTCTAAATTGGCCCTAGTATGCATGAGCTTAGATTTTAAGCTCCTTGAGGGCATATAGTGATGTTGATGTACAATATGTAAAGCACTGCATAAATTGGCAGTGCTATAAAAATGCCTGTTGTAAATACAAATATGTGGATCCCAACTTGCTCCAAAAGTTAGGTTCAAGCTTACCCCTATCTCACCTCCCACATGTGAGTGGAAACTGTGCCAGGAACTAAAAAAAGAGAGATCAAACCATATTCAGACTTCAACTATAACTGCGGGGAACCAACCCTTTAACATCTAATGATTACACCTTGGTTACATATCTAATCTGCCTTGCATTTACTTACAAACATATATGTGTAACATAGAATAGGATTAAAGCGGGATTCCGCTGACATATATATATATTTTTTTTCTGTCATTGTTTTCTCAATACACTCTTAATGTTGCACTCACGTGTTGCAGTTTTTTTCTGCGCCGATCGCTGATTTCATCCGTTTCGGTAATGTATAAAAACTCGTGCAGGGCTTTTCCATTTTGCTGGGCATTTGAAACCCACAAGCACTTAATTTCCGGGATGCGGTGAATGCGCTCGATCCCGCGCATGCTCAGTTATCTGAACGAGCAGCGCTGTCCCATTTCCTCCGTCCGAAATCTCTCAAGATTTCAGGATGACGGCGTCCCCCACTGCTTCATGGGATACTGTCACACAGCTGCCAGGGGTCATTGCGGAGCGAAAACCACGCCTACTCCCACGGGAGGAAAGACCGGAAGTCATTCTAATGCCTCGTACACACGTAGGGACTTTTGCCGGTGGACCTAGTCCAGCGGACAATCCCGCGGGACTTTCCGGCTAGGTCCGCTGGACTTTCCGAGGGTGTGGACTTGCCCACACACGCACGGACTTCTCCAGCGGATAATCCGCCGGCCAAAAGTCCGCGGGACTTTTGAAAATGAACGGACTTGCCCACACACGGAGCAGTCCGTTCATTTCGAAAGTAACTTCAGGTTACGTAGCTAGCGTAGGCAGTAAATGCCGCCGCGCTAGCTCCGCAAGCTGGCATGGATTTAAAGGGAATCCCCACGCCGAAAAAACGGCGTGGGGGTTCCCCCCAAATCCATGTCAGACCCTCATCCGAGCACGCAGCCTGGCAGGCCAGGAAAGGGGTGGGGACGAACGAGCGCCCCCCCCCCCCTCCTGAGCCGTACCAGGCCGCGTGCCCTCAACATGGGGGGTGCCCTGGGGAAAGGGGGGCCGTGCGGCCCCCCCACCCCAAAGCACCTTGTCCCCATGTTGATGAGGACAAGGGCCTCTTCCCGACAACCCTGGCCGTTGGTTGTCGGGGTCTGCGGGCGGGGGCTTATCGGAATCTGGGAGCCCCCTTTAATAAGGGGGCCCCCAGATACCGGCCCCCCACCCTATGTGAATGAGTATGGGGTACGATGTACCCCTACCCATTCACCTAAGGTGTAAAATGTAAAGTACAAAAACACACACACTTTTGAAAAAATATTTTATTGCACTGCTCCGGGGGTCTTCTTCCGTCTTGGGGGTCTTCTCGCCGGACTCCTCCGCTCTCTTCTGCTCTTTTTTTTTTTTTTTCCACAAAAATTTTATTGAACAAACAAAAGTCAGCAAACATTTGAACAAAGTACAATGTACAATGGGATTCAGGATCCAGTAGTGTTATACAGTTACAACGTAGAAGGGTCAATGACATGCAAACATTCGTTAAACTTATATACATAGTAGTGCTTGTGTTGAAGATCAGGGGTATTATTGGACATATAAGATACCAATGGGACCAATATCATCAGATCCAACTATGGTTCGGTATTAGTAGTTCCCTTAAATCTTCAGCCCAACAGAGAATCCCTTGCCTTCAGTAAGTGGGTAGGTTATTATCATAAAAAGAGGGGGCACAGAGGGGAAGGGGGGGGGATGGGAAACAGAAGAGAAAGAGAGGTCGGAAGGTAGGTAAAGAGGGGAAGGGTAGGGAGTAGAAGTAGAGGGGGGGTGGGGGGGGGTCACCTCTCCACCAAACTGGGTCCTCCAGATGAGGACGAGGAAGATCAGTTACGCATTAAGTGTGTATCTTAATCATCGGTCTGTCTGTCGGGAAAGTAGGATTTGTATTTCTCAGAGGATTTGAAATGGGTCCAACAGGCCCAGGTATTCGTGAATTTGTGCATTCTCTCTTGTGCGGTATGTATCAGTTCCTCTATTTCTTCGGTTCTGGAGATTCTCTGAAACCATTCTCTAATTGATGGGGATGTTGTTGATCTCCAGTGTATGGGGATACAAAGCCTGGCGGCATTGACCATAAACATGGCCAATGACTTGTAGTATGTTCGTTTGGATAAGGCGGTGTGGTGTAGCAGGTATTGGGCTGGTTCGAAGTTCAAAGTGTATGTGGTGATTTGTTCTATGAGAGAGTGCACCTCCCTCCAGAAGGGCTGAAGGAGGGCGCAGTCCCACCAGATGTGGAGCATTGAGCCCACATGAGATTTGCATCTCCAACATGTGTTCGGGGTAGTCGGTGAAAACTTGTGTAAGCGCTCGGGAGTTCTGTACCACTTGGTGATAATCTTATATCCATTCTCTTGTACTGCCACATTCATTGTCCCTTTGTGGGCGTATGTGTAGATGTCTGTCCAATTGTCGTCTGAGAGGGATATGTTCAGTTCTTTCTCCCAAGATACACGATTTACGTCGTCTGTAGGTCCCCTGTCTATAGCTCCTTGGAGTAGGGAATAAATGTAGGAAATCACGTGTCTTTGTGGTGATGTTTGGGAGCATAGGGCTTCAAACGGTGTGAGTTGTCTATTCCAGGTAGTTATCGGGTTGTGCGAGAGAAGGAAATGTCGGAGTTGTCTATAGGTCCAAAATGGGAATGACTCCGTCTGGGATTGGGCAACTAGATTTTCAAAAGACCTAATCTGTCCCTTGTAGATCAAATGGTGGGCTAGTAGATCTTTTTGGGGCCATTCATTCACCAGGAAAGACTGCTCTTCCCCAGGAGGGAAGTCTGGGTTGTCCCTAAGAGGGGTCAATGGTCCGGGGTGTGAGGTGAGGCTTGGTGTGCCCAGCAAAGATTTGAGAGCTGTTAAGGAAGGGTGTATAAGCGGGTGGGTTTTTAAAGAAAGTGGCCAGTGTTTTGTTGCAATCCAGGGCAGCGAGTGTAGAGGGATGGGGGAAAAAGCGTTTTCCAAAGGCACCCAAGTTTTTTGTCTTCTGTGCACCTTCCAGTCCACTATCCTAGCAAGTTGGCATGCGAGATAATACTTATGTAGGTCAGGTAGTCCAATGCCCCCTGATGTTTTGGTTCGTGTAAGACGGGTATATTTAATGCGTGGGGAGTTATTACTCCATATAAATGCTGAACACGCTTGTCGGTAAGATTTGAAGAAAGATGACGGCAAGTGTATGGGGATTGTCTGCATAAGGTATAGCATTCGTGGGAGTATCACCATCTTGATAAGAGCTGAACGTCCGAACCAAGATATGTTCAGATTTGCCCAGTCTTGCAGGTCCTTCTGGATTTTAGAAAGAGTAGACTGGAAGTTGCACCTGAAGAGGTCTGACAAGCTTGTGGTGATTTGGGTGCCTAGGTATGTGATGTATTCACTCTTCCATATGAAGGGAAACGAGTCTTTACAATGGGTGACTTCCTGGGGGGGGAGGGATATATTGAGCGCGTGTGATTTGGCATAATTAACCTTGAATCCCGAGAGGGACCCAAAATGATGTATATCGTCTAATAAATTAGGGAGGGAGATACGTGGGGATTTCAAGGAGAGGAGAATGTCGTCTGCAAACGCTGCTACTTTAAATTCATAGTTTGCTATTTGGATACCGTTTATGTCTGGATTCGCTCTGAGTCTATTGAGGAGAGGTTCGAGTGTGAGTACAAAGATGAGCGGGGAGAGCGGGCAACCCTGGCGTGTCCCGTTGGAGATAGAGAAGGCGTCCGACAGGTGACCGTTGACTTTGACCCTCGCCGAGGGTGATTTATACAGGGCGTCTATATAGGCACACATGCGAGGGGGGAGACCGACCCCCTTAATCACTTCACGCATGTAGTCCCAGGTCACTCTGTCGAACGCCTTCTCCGCGTCCAAAGAGAGAAGGAAGCCCTGCGTCTTTGTAGATGTCAGCCAATGGTGTAGGTTAAGTGTTCTGGTGGTATTGTCCCTGGCTTCTCTACCGGGGATGAAGCCCACCTGGTCAGGTGATATCAGTGAGGGTATAAGGGGAAGAAGGCGGTTTGCTAAGATTTTCGCATACAGCTTAATGTCTGTATTGAGAAGAGAAATGGGTCTATAATTGGCAGTCTGTGCAGGATCCTTGCCCTCCTTCGGGATCACAGCAATGTGTGCTTCTAACATCCTACCCGGTTGTGAGGACGGGTCTGCAAGGTAGTTGAATGTGGATAAAAGTTTGGGGGACAGTGTCTCAGAGAAGGTTTTATAGTAAATGAGTGATAGCCCATCCGGGCCCGGGCTCTTGCCTGTCTTCATTTGTTTCATGGCTGCCGCAAGTTCCTCTGCCTCGATGGGGCCACTAATGGAGTCTGCCTGTTGAGGGGTAATTGGTTTGGGAGCGAACTCGCCTATATATTCCCTAAGCTTTGTTTCCCTGAGGTCAAATGCTTCAGGGGTCTGCTTCTCTTGTGTTAAATTATAAAGATTGGAATAAAAGGACTCAAATTGTTTTGCTATGTCATCATTTTTAGAGTGTAACGTGCCGTGGCGATCGCGAATGTGGTGTACCGTGGAGGATGATTTGGCATTCTGTATTGTGCGGGCCAATAGTCTCCCACTTTTGTTGCCCTGTTCATAGAAGACCCGCTGTTTCAGGACATACCTTCGTCGTGTATGTTTGCCTAGTTCGTCTAGTAGCAGGGAGCGAGTGAAAGTCAGGTCTTGGAGAGTTTGTAGGGATGTTGAGTGTTTATGGGCCGTTTCAAGGTGTTTAATTTTTTTTATTAGGTCGTTAATTAGGCCTTGTTGTCTTTTTTTAGCCTCCGCAGCTAATGAGATGAGTCTCCCCCTGATGACACATTTATGGGCTTCCCAGAGAGTTACAGGCGTTGTCTCATGGGAGTCGTTTTCAGTGAAGTACTGTTGCATGGATGTCTGAATCTGGGATACTGCTACTGGGTCTTTCAGCAGCGAGGCGTTAAGTCGCCAGGATTTTGTCCTTTTGGTTGAGTCAGGGAAAGTAAGGATAATCATGATAGGGTTGTGGTCAGAGAGAAACATCGGTTCTATTGAGGCTTGGGTTAGGAAGGATAGGTCAGCTTGGGAGAGAAAAAAGTAGTCTATCCTTGAGTACTTTTGGTGGGGGGGGGGAGTAGAAGGTATAATCTTTGTCGCTCGGGTGTAGGGTGCGCCACGTGTCATGTAGAGTGAGGGTCTGCATTTGCAGCTTGATCTGTTTAAGCGCCCTGAAGGGGAGGGATGAGGAGCCTGAAGATGTGTCTAGAACCGGGTTGAGAGGGACATTGAAGTCTCCTCCCAATAGGACCAGACCTCTCTGAAAGGCCGACAAAAGGTTGCCTATCTTTCTGAAGAAGGAAATCTGATGTTCGTTAGGGCAGTATATGTTCGCCAACGTGAGGGGCCTGTCTCTGTAAGTGCCCTTGATAAATAGGTATCTGCCCTCAGGGTCTATTAGTGAGTCTGACATTGTGAAATTAGCATGTTTGGAGATTAAAATGGTCACCCCTTTTGTCTTGGCGTTTGGATTTGTGGCATGGAAAGCGGTCTTATAGATGTGGTTCAGCAGTTTAGGGGTAGCATCCGTTTTGAAGTGCGTCTCCTGGAGGAAAAGAAAGTGTGCTCTGTGTTTGGTTAGTTCGGATAAGATCTGCGACCTTTTTTCAGGTGTGTTCAGTCCCTTAACATTCAGCGAGACGCACTTCAAAGAGAGCTGTTGTTCAAACTGTCGAGTATCCTGCATTGTGAGAGATAAGTTATCACGCAGATCAGCAGGTAGTGGGGCTTAAAGTGTTAGTGGGTGGAGAGGTGACCCCAAGAGGGTGAGGGAGAAGGACTGTTAGGAAGAGGGGGGGTGGGTTTAATGGGACGCAAGAAGGGTATAGTCCTGGTTGGGAAAGGTAGCAGGCCGGGGCGGGGCCACTGGGTATAGGGGGAAGGGGAAAAGAGAGAGGGGAGGAACTGAAAGAGGGGGGGGGGGGGGGTTAGTGTGGGTTACACAGGTAGTAAGTAGCAGGGGAAGAGGGGAAAAAAGGGGGGGGATACCAGAGGTGGATATAGAAAGTCTAGTCCACCGTAGTATGTACAACTGGCTGGTCAGCAAGCGTCCTAGTGGACTGCTGTGTGGGGAACTGAGTACTGGAAGGGATTGGATGCCAGTGCCAGGACTCTGGGGGCTTAAAAAGGGGGAATTTCAAGAAACTAAAGGTGGGCAGTAAGATCACGTCAACTTTGGTCAATAACATAGACCTGAGTATAGAAAAGGCCCCTCAATGTGGTAAGCAAAGCGAAGGGGTTAACTAGAGACCATTTAAACAATAGTAGTTACAGCATATCACCTCTGTTGGTCTGTCCTGCAGTTGTTCATAACACGTCTATCATAGAGCAAGAAGCCAGAGGACGGTTAGAGGGGTCAGGAGTTGGGTTACAGGCAAGTTAGAACACATCTCCGTCCCCTGACTTCCTCTGCAAAGATCCGTGCATTAGTAAAAGCCTCCTGCAATTGAAATGCTAATGACAAGCTAGGTTTAGACATGCGTGTCAGATTATTGGTCCACGTGTCATTGGGCTTTACGAGAAGAAAAGCATCCCATGGCGCGTATAAGGGTTCTATCTATGACCTGGTGTCTGAGTTGATCGTTAAGGCGGGAGATGTAAGGGGGATCAGTGAGGAGCGGGTAATCGTTACCTGGTCAGCTAATATCATTATACATATAGTGCGTTTAAACATGTTACCTGGCCAGTAAGGCAATGGTGTCTTAAGCACGTCATCCAATGTAGGTACATACATAGACAAGAGACCCAAGGGGCGACCCCCCACCCAGATCAGCAGGTTTAGGACTAGGGTTACTAGTCAGATATAACCGGGTGTTGTGTAATCATGTCGCCCGACACAGCCTGCTTAGAGGGAGAGTGTCGCGGTTCTGCAGACGGTGAGGTGTCATCCCCTGGGTTCTGTAATCAGCCAAACAGAGCATAAGCATTTACGGTGCATAAAACGAAAAGAGAAAACAAAAAGACAAGTTCCAAAGGTGTTGTCACTGTGGCCATTACTTGGGGTTGTAGGTGGTCTAATGCTTACTTCAAAAGTCACAGTCTGGACAATGATAGTTACTCACGCTGGTCCGATAGGATCTGACAAGGCGGCGTTACAGGAGCGGTGCGGTGGTTAAAACCTGCGGGTGAAGAGTCTCTTGAAGCAGGAGACAGTCCAGTATAGGTGGCGGGGTCTCTGAAGTGTAAAACAAAAACAGTGTCACTTACTTGACCACACGAGAAGCCTTATAACTGCTGCGCGTTCTTATTCACGCCTCCTGACGGTCCCGTCTCGGTGTGGCATGATTCGGGCTGCGGGAAAAATGGTCCCGGCGTGATAGGCGGTTCTCCGGAGATGAAAGTTCCAGTCCGCGTCTTCTGGATCTTTGTCTGTGTGATTTTGGCGATGGGTTGATCGTTACTTGCTTCCATGGCTCCGACGGGAAGTAGAAGGAACACCAATCCGGAAGGTCCATGTTTGGGATGTCAAGTTGTTCGCAGAAGGCTGGAAGGTCATCAGGGGTTCGGAGTATTGCAGTGCGCCCTCTAGCTGTGGCCGACAGGGAGAATGGGAACTTCCAGCGATATGGTATGTTGCGATTGCGAAGGACGTCCAGCAGGGGGCGCAGGGATCTTTGGTTCTGTAACGTAATTTGCGATAGGTCTTGAAATAGCTTGATTTCAGCACCGTTAAACAAAATGCGGCCCCTCAGTCTGGCTTTGCGTAGTATTTCCTCTTTCAAGGGGAAATTTACTATACAACAAACGATGTCTCTTGGTGGTTCAGTGTCACGCGGTGGGGGTCTAAGTGCGCGATGGAATCTTTCCATCTCAATAGGGGTATCCACTGGGCGGTCCAGTAAATCATTAAAAATAGTGCAGATTGCTTGCAATAATCCCGGGGTTTCGATACTCTCCGGTACCCCTCTCACCCGCACATTGTGGCGGCGCCCCCTATTGTCGAGGTCCTCCACTTGGCGGTGGAGCTCGAATATGTGTGGTAGTTGGGCGTCGTATGTTTTTTGTACCTGCCTGATGGCCATAGCTTGTGCTTGAGAGGCTTGTTCCACATCTGATAGCCTGTGCGTCATGGTTTGGATGTCCGCCTTCAGGTCGGATATGGCCGCCGTGATGGTACGCCTAATATCCAGGGCGACTTTTTGTAGATCATTCTGCAGGTCAAGGAGGCTCGGGGGGTGAGCGAGATTGTCGCTGTAATCCATTCCCGAAGCAGAGCTGCCGCTGCGGTGGGAGGTGGGAGATGAGGCCTGAGGGGCCTGCAAGGCCTGTTGCACTGGCGGCGCCTCGTGCTTTCCTGATTTCTGAGCACGGAAAAGCTCCGGGATATTCTTCCCTGGTTGGGAGCTGGGGTCGGTCACAGATCTAGGGGTTGAGGTGCTTCTGTTGGTTCTGCCCATCTCTCTTTGCGTTGCTATATCCCGAGTATTCAGCGTAATGAGTCCTCACTGTGCGGGAGCTCTCACCTCAAGCTGCCATCTCGGATCCCGGCCAGGCCACGCCCCCCTCTTCTGCTCTTTTACCTAGCTCTTTCACGAGGGGAGGAGTCCGGCTACCTTCTTCGTCGTCGCCGCCGTCGTCTGGGGGTCTCGATCCGCCTTCGGGGGTCTTCCGGGGGTCTCTTCTGTTCTTGCGGCAGTCGTCGTCTTCCGCGCCGCCGGCGCCTTCTCCTTCTTCTTGTCCTTCTTGTTCTTCTTCTTCTTCCGATGTTGACCCGACGCTCTCTCTGCCCGGAATGCCTGTGCCGATCTGCGCTCGGACTTATATAGGGACATGGGGGACAGGGTCACATGCACATGTCACATGGTGACCCCGCCCCCTTGTGTTGTCACAGTCCCGGAGGATGCTGGGACTGTGACATCGCAAGGGGGCGGGGTCACCATGTGACATGAACATGTGACCCTGTCCCCCATGTCCCTATATAAGTCCGAGCGCAGATCGGCACAGGCATTCCGGGCAGAGACAGCGACGGGTCAACATCGGAAGAAGAAGAAGAACAAGAAGGACAAGAAGAAGGAGAAGGCGCCGGCGGCGCGGAAGACGACGACCGCCGCAAGAACAGAAGAGACCCCCGGAAGACCCCCGAAGGCGGATCGAGACCCCCAGACGACGGCGGCGACGACGAAGAAGGTAGCCGGACTCCCCTCGCTCGGTAAAAGAGCTTGGTAAATGGCGGGGGAGTCCGGCGAGAAGACCCCCAAGACGGAAGAAGACCCCCGAAGGCGGATCGAGACCCCCAGACGGCGGCGACGACGAAGAAGGTAGCCGGACTTCCCCCGCTCGGTAAAAGAGCTTGGTAAATGGCGGGGGAGTCCGGCGAGAAGACCCCCAAGACGGAAGAAGACCCCCGGAGCAGTGCAATAAACTATTTTTTCAAAAGTGTGGGTGTTTTTTTTTACTTTACATTTTACACCTTAGGTGAATGGGTAGGGGTACATCGTACCCCATACTCATTCACATAGGGTGGGGGGCCGGTATCTGGGGGGCCCCTTATTAAAGGGGGCTCCCAGATTCCGATAAGCCCCCGCCCGCAGACCCCGACAACCAACGGCCAGGGTTGTCGGGAAGAGGCCCTTGTCCTCATCAACATGGGGACAAGGTGCTTTGGGGTGGGGGGGCCGCACGGCCCCCCTTTCCCCAGGGCACCCCCCATGTTGAGGGCACGCGGCCTGGTACGGCTCAGGAGGGGGGGGGCGCTCGTTCGTCCCCACCCCTTTCCTGGCCTGCCAGGCTGCGTGCTCGGATGAGGGTCTGACATGGATTTGGGGGGAACCCCCACGCCGTTTTTTCGGCGTGGGGAGTCCCTTTAAATCCATGCCAGGTCACGGAGCTAGCGCGGCGGCATTTACTGCCTACGCTAGCTACGTAACCTGAAGTCACGTGCTAAATGAACGGACTTGCCGATGAGCGGCAAGTCCGTTCATTTCAAAAGTCCCGCGGACTTGCCCACTAACGGCGGGATTATCCGCTGGACTGCCAAGTCCAGCGGATAATTTGAAAACAAAACTTCAAACTTTAGTCCGCCGTACTTTGGCGCCAAAAAGTCCGCCGGCGCCCACACACGAGGGGATTATCCGCTGGACTTCAGTCCAGAGGATAATCCCGCGGGATTGTCCCTTCGTGTGTACGCGGCATAAGAATGACTAAGAAAAGGTAAAGAATGCTTTATTTTATTTTTTAATGCTCTTTGTGCATCTACATATAAAGGTCTTTTTAATAAGGTATAGATTTATTTTTGAGTAACAAACCGCTTTAAAGAAAATGAAAGGGGAGTGTTTCTCATTTTATTTATTTATACACAGCTGTGTTTTTTTTGGTGTTTTAAAAATGTAATTAAGCTTTTGTGGACTGTATACCATGCTGTCACTTCCTTGGCACGGCATGACCATAGCAATTTGAGGTTTTTCAGTGCATACTAAGCAGTAGAATCTACCCACCACTTTTCTTCATTAGCCCAGTGTGCTTACTGGAGTGTAACAGTTACAAAGCTAAGTAAAAGCAGCTTTAATGCTCCCGCTGGATCAATCTGGTCAATGTTTGCTACATTTGTGAACAATTTCTGTTAGAATGCAACTAGTTCCTTTGTGGACTCAGTTACTATAGGCAAATTAATGCTCACAGATAATACTACAACTACTGAACTGTTTGTTTGTTAGACAAACTAGCATATCATCTACGAAGTTCTGTCTAAATGATGAAGCTACACTCCATATGATTTCAATAATGAGTCAATTTTGGATGAGATGAAGTCCAAGGCAAAGTTGAAATATCACTCTATTGGGGTGATAAGGATTCTTGTAACTGGATCTTTAACCTGACCAGTGTATCAAACCCTGCAGATGTTTTCAACTGTATCCAACATTTTTATATCTATTACATATTTTGTATATATATATATATTTTTATTTTCTTTAACACCTTTTATTTTCACTCACCCCACCCTTTATTTGCTTTTATGATTTTCTGAACTTGAATTTGAACTGCAGCATTGTGATGAAGACTTCAGACAACAATATAGCACATGAATTGACTGACTTCCCTTGAACAGTTTGAGCCTTGGGCACGTGCCCATGCACCTCCGTAATATTGTTCTATAATAGATGCTTCTGTGAGCATCATTGTAGCATGTAGTACTTGGAAAGAGACAACAGTCGGCATTCCTAAACAATTCTACTTAGATAAAATGAAATATAAAAATGTAGAATATGCATAGGAAAAATAGTCTTGAATTGTTCAGCTTTCTACCTTTTTTGGACAAATATTAGCATATAACATTATTTATTTGCTACTCTGACATGCTTCTAGAAGCAGTCAAGTGAAATCATGGGAGGGTGGAATATTGAAGCAATCCTGAGTTCAGAGAGGAGTTTAACAGAACCATTATTTGTTAGTATATTTACTGAACTCATGTTTTCTTTCAGTCATGCACTCCCCTGCACTTTTCACTCTATCCCATCTTATGGCTATGTGTGATTAATTAGCATTTAACGTATGGCTGATGGAATTAGAGCAATTATCTCTCTGGTCTCCTCTGAAGATTTATCCCTGCCTGTTATTCACTCCTATGCAGCTGCATTCAGTCAGAGTCTAGCAGAGGGAGAAAGCACATCGTTCAGTAGAAGGGTGCAAGCATCTCTGCCTTTCTCTGCCCTTCAGTGTGGAATTAACTATATTTGCAGATCCATCATCACAACACGGGGGGACTCTTCAGTGTATTGTAGTCCTAATGTCTTCATCCTTAAAGTCACATCCTATTGAATGGATTTCAGTGGGGTAAACAAGCTTTTGGATAAGGCAGGCTGCTTCAGCTGCTGGCTCTAGCTGCATTTATAGAGCTGGGATATAAGGATTTAATATCAAGAAATCAAACTGAGGAGATGCTATCGACTTCTGTCTTTCCAAGCAGAGAGGACTTTGTACTCCTTAAAGCAATTTTTTGTCTTATATATTTGGAAGCGAGCATGCTCAGACAGCTGGCAAATGGTTGTCCAGTGACCAAGAGGGAATGATTGCCGCTTTTCATTTATAATGCAAATTCTGAGGTACCTCCAGAAGTGTGGCAAACTTAAAATGATGGCTGTCGTGAGAACATCTCTCCAGAAAGTTGTTGTTTTGTTGCATCACTTGCAAAGGATGGCAGTCTCTTCTCCTCGGTATCAGAAACTGTGCAAGGTAAGTTGGCCATGGGGGAGATAGTCCCTTCCTTGCCTGGTAGGATGCCAACTTTTAATGACATTAAAAGTGACCCAAACTTTTTTTTTTTAATAGCAACAGCACAGATCAATTGAGTTGTATGATTAGTGCTTTTAACCCTATAGGACATACTGTTCATCTTGCACAAATGAAAGACGTAATATGTTGGTTGTCAGCACTGTATATTATTAAGGGTCCCCTTAGCTTGTAGTTGTGTACTTGTCACTGTTATCTATCAATTCTTTCATAAATTGTTTGAATTGATTAATTGGCAATTGCTAATTGAATACGGGAACTGCAATGGTTTTGGAAGTAAGTGCCCTGATTGTATTGTGATTTGATTGTTGGTTGTTCTACTTTTTCTAGTCGTTTGTTTTTAATGGCTGATGTATTCTATGGTATGTTCTCTATGTATAGCATACAGTATGTGGTCTGCAGGTGACATCAGACCTTTTCCCTTTTATCATACAGTATGTGTACAATATTCTCAGCCACTGTTTACTATATGATTCTGAATAGTCCCTCCTATGATTGATTATTTATGGAAATCAGCACTATATTTGGCATTGACTGTTGACTAGCCTGAATTCTAATTGATGCTTGGGCTCATACATATGGATATGGACTTTAGTGTGATTTCAATATAGATATTAGGAAATATTGTCCCTTCTACAGAGCTAAGCCAATCCTACTGGTTCAGTGGTATGCTTTTTAAATCTTGCATTGTACGCAAGCTGTGATTTTAGATCTTGCTTCATGTGTTTTTAGTTAGTGGTACCTGTAGATGTAGATCTAACAGGTTGTGTATTGTTGCTCAACCTGTAGCATTTAACATGAATATACAATTGGCAAACACTGTAATACAGGGGCTAACTGGCCAGAATCTGCATGAGAATTTATTTTGTAATAAACTTTACTTCTATAATAACATTACTTTTAAAATAAGTCAATATGTAAAATGGTTGTGTACAGTGGTGGGTTTACAAATAGGTAGGAGGTGAGAATGAGGACAAAGTGCTGGGAGAAGATGCTGTGTGGTGATGAATTCCTGGAGGAGATGGTGGGAGGAAGTAATATTAGACATGCCAAGTTGGTTTTGGATATAGGGCACTGGGGAGTCAATGATGAATTGTATGTGTCTTCTTTTTTGCCACTCCTGTCAAATGTTGATATCATTGGTTCTTGTTCGCTTTGTCCCTTGAAAGCAGCATAGATCGATATCCAGCTGGACATGAAACTTTTTTTCTTTTATATGTCAGTAGTGTGATGTGAATGAATATTGTGTAATCTGGTGTATGAATATCTGCTTCTAATCTGTATTATAATCAGCATATTTTATTTAGAGGAGCAGCTACATAGGAGCAGCTCAATAGGAGCATGTACATCCATACATCAATTCCTTTCTGTTCCTTCTGTAATATTATGAGGATGTGAAAAAGCTTTGAGCACAATATCAACAGCTGTCTCTCCCTAAAGTTAGTTTCCTCTTCTTTGTGCCAACAGATGCATGTCAGTTTATTTCACTTTCTGAAATCATACTGCTTGTGCTATGCTAAAAGCGAGCAGTCTGTTATTGTGGCTATATTATAGGGAGAGTTTTGCAAAGGAATATTTGATGAGTTGATCATACTTATTCCAACTATCTGCCTGGAACAAATTTAGAGAGAAGCACCTCTTGCCTTTCTTTAACTTATCAAGCACAGAATACTCTTAAAATATATGTATATGAGGTTTATGTATTGCATTCACTTAGTGTTAGTTCATGACATGGATTTGAATTGTAAGTTTTATTTGCACAGAAACAATGACATTTATTTGGAAAATAATACATTCCACGTTAAGCCGCATGCTTTTTTTTTTTTTAAAACAAACTAGCAAAGTTGATGATAAGCTTTGTGCACATTAAGGCCTCTTTCACACGAGCGACTGTTCTGCCGCTGTTTTTCTTGTTTTGTTATTTTGAAATTCCAAGACTCCAGGCACAGCATACACATTGTATGCGATTAGCTGCGTTTACTTGCGTTTACATGCGGCTGCATTACCTGCGTTGGAACATTCTTGCCATTTCTGATGTGCTCCCTGTTGTTTTTCTTTCCTTGTTGCCGCTGCTGTCCGCAGGAGAAATAGTACACTGCGATTACCTGCAGTTATGTGCAGATAGCTGCAATAAATCGGTCCTGGACGCGAACAAATTTATTTTTTCTAACCGCACAAAACCCCCTGTACCAAAACCGTTGCTAAATGCAGTGTGGGAATGGGGCCATAGGAAAGCATTGTCTGAGTTTAGCTGCAGTAGATAAGTTGATTTATCCTCAGCTAAAAGCTGTATTCTATCTGCCCGTATGAAAGGGGCCTTGGGGTTTGCATAAATGCAAGTGTCATTGCACATATTTAAATAGACTTGCTGTGTAAATGTAAAGAACTATCTAGGGAGTTGTTTGTTTCCTGCCTAGAGTGGCCTGTTTAGATAATTTTAATGCATTTGTCATGACACATCAGAGAAAAAAATATTATTTTTTCCTATCCGGGCAATGTATGATATGTGCACCATGCTGTTATGGATCTATAGAGCTCATGTATGATGCATTAAGGTACACTAAATGAGCTCTCTCAGTAATGACTTCTTTAGTAATACAAAGTCAATGAAAGTCTTCACTAATGGGGTAGATCTAGGAAATACCAATGTCAAATGTGTCAAAATGTCCAAGAAAGAGTTCCATTTTGGTTTGTTTCAGTAATGTTTAACAAAATTAACTTTGTTTATAAAAAATGAGGACAGTGACATTTTAGATTCCACTCTCCACCTTAAAGTGTTTGACCCCTACCTTCACATTTGGATACTGGCCATAATCATTAACAGTAGATAATGGCTGAAAATGTTCAACCTACCTGATTATCTCTAAAGCCCCATACACACGGTCGGACTTTTTCATCAATTTGGTCCGATCGGACAAGGTTGTTGAAAAATCAGACCGTGTGTATGCACCATCGGACAGTGTTCGTCGGTTTGTCCGTCGGACAAAGTCTTATCTCCTGCTGGAAAGATTTCCCGTCAATTCGGTCCGATCACACCAAATCCGAGCGTGTGTACGCTTGTCCGACCGGACAAAGTGCTACGCATGCTCAGATCACATTACAAGACCCAAGCTATTGGCTACTAGCCTCTACGTAGTCCCGTCGTAGGCAACAAACGTCACCACGTTCAGAATGATCGGATTTTCCGACAACTTTGTCCGATCGTGTGTACGCAAAACCAACATCAGACAAAGTATGACGGACATGGTCCGACGGACCTGGTCCACGGATTGTCCGCGCGTGTGTATGGGGCTTTAGTGTTGCACAGTGATGCCAAATTAATTTGTATCATTTAAAAACAACCTTAAAGTGGATTTCCACCCAGAAGTGGAACTTCCGCTTATTTGTCTCCTCCCCCCTCCGATGCCACATTTGGCACCGTTCAGGGGAGGTGGGGCGGATACCTGTCTTAGACAGGTATCCTGTTCCCACTTGCAGGAGTCTGGGCTGCAGCAAATTATGTCACAGCTCGGCTCCCTGCTCCTTCTCCCGCCACCGGGCCAATAGGAGAGCACAGCGGTGCCTCACACATGCATAGTAGGGACCCGACATGAAGCCATAATGCTACACTGCTAGGTTCCCTTACCCGCATTGGTGGAGACAGCACCCAACAGCTGATGGAAACATCAGCTGCGGTGCCGACATCGCTGGACTCCTGGACAGGTAAGTGTCCGATATTAAAAGTCAGCAGCTGCAGTATATGTAGCTGCTGGCTTTTAATTTTTGCAGGGGTGGGCAGACCTCCCCTTTTAGCTGGTCAAATCCATGAAATGACTGGAGCCTGATACCTGTGATTTAGTTTGGAGAATGGTTAGCGGTTCTGTGAAGCATTTGAAGACACATATTGTCTACTGCTATTTGAGGAAAAGGTTGTTTGCCTTCTTAAATCAAATCTGTACGAAGCAGCAGGTTTGCTTAGTGGCCTCCCCAAGTAGCGCATACTGCAGGGCAGGAGAAAATAACTGGTACTTCCCCTTATAGAAGATTATGTGACTCACATCTAACACAACATTGTTGGTGCTTGGTCCAGCACTGCCACATGATCGCAGTCCTCATTCCTGTATAGTTTCCTAATAAAGTAACCTGGAGGTTCCAAAAGGCTTACTTTGCTTGATTATGACAGGTGAATAGAGTAGCCAGGAAGCAAGGGAAAGTTGAGTTTATACTGCTTGAAAGGGGGCATTAAAGCAAATTGTTGCATGGCCAAAATATGGCTTTGCTTTAAAGTATAATTAAAGGCAAAACTTTTTTTTTTTATTTAGATAGAGTGATGATGGGTTAGAACCATGGTCAGATTTGTATTGCTGTCTGTGTCCCTATTAACAAATTCACTCTCTACTTGTCCAGAGCACCATCCACCGGGAATGAAAGCAGGGGACAATTCAAAATTTTGAGTTGCCACCAGAATAGGAATAGAGAGCAAATCTTTCAATGGGGACACTTGTTATATGACAACTAGGTGATTTCCCTAACATTAAAAATTCTCTCACCTTCTCTTGAGTGTAAATCACAGGAAGTGGAGGGAAGTCTCACTGATGAGAAAGATGGAAAGATGGAAAATAAGAAAACTGACAGTAGTTGTACCCCTTCCTGAGTCTGGCCAAAATGAAAAGTTTTGTCTTTAGGCATAATATAAGACTGAACTCCAGGTTTGGTTTTTATCTCATAGTTAAATTTATTCAGCTTGGACCAATGTAAGTATGCATATTCCATACCTGTGGGACTGCTGTGGAAGCAGAGAATCACTGTATTAGTCCCCACTACTGCAGTGATTGTGCTGGTATTTTAGGTCCTGTGCCAAATTGTTGCACCCCGTCCATGAGGTTGCCCGCATAGTGAGAGCAGATTTTACAAAGTAACCGAATTCCTGAAGTTTAGGTGTTTTTGCATTTTCACTGGAAAGAAAAGCACTTCCTTATTACGTAACATCGATGATGAGTGACATAATTATTCCTTTTCCAAGACCTCAATTCATCCCTTATGTAAAATATTTGGTAGAATGACTTTAAGCAGGATATAAACTTTAGGGACAGTTTAATAGAGTGGTGGAAGAAGCTGTCACCACTCATCAATCTGTGTCCTATTATTGTAACTTAGAAGGAGAAAAAGAAAATGACTCTATAGCTAGAGTTACCAGACTACTGGAGATTTTAAAGTGGTAGCACCCTAGTTTGTTCAAAAAAAATAGGGGCTTAATGGTTAGCATTGTAGTGTTTGAGGGCTAAGACCCTGGGTTTCGCACCAGCTATAGTATCTTCATGGAGTTTGTATGCTCATTGAGATTTGCTGGGTTCTTTTGGTTGGCCCCTACAATCAAAAAATGGTGTGGAAGGCTAGTAAACTGTTCAAACATGGCCAAGTATTCTATAACAGTGGTGGGGAAGTCATATTGTTTGTAGATTTCTTAAATTCCATTCCATTTGGTACACCAAAATTAACACAGAGCCAGACTTTGGAAAAGCCAATAAAGGATCTGGTCTGCAGGCTGCTCCTTTTTCAACATGTTGCATCTTTTTCTTTACTTTGTGCTCAAAAGCTTGTCTTTTAATGAGAGCAGGTGTAAATACATAGAAAATATAGAACTATATACTAATAATGCAGTAATAAAATTGCTGTTTTGCTGCAAATTACTATTCTGCAAAAAAAAAAAAAAACAACAACAAAAAAAAAAAAACTCATCAGTACATGCAATACATACATTTAAAGGAAAAAAAACTAATTTGCCATTTTGTTAATGGAGAATGAAAACTGAATGACTGGCTGCAGCTTTATTAGTAATATTGTTGAATTCCAGTAGATGGCACCCTTGGGTAGTGGCAGAGCCTTTGAGATGGAGAGTTATTTCTGTTAGCAAAAATCACTCATAGTAGATCATGATTGCGATTCTTCCCTCCCCACTTCAGGCTTTTATTTTCCTATAGGTACATGCAAATGAGTGTAAAACTCTGAGAACACGACTTGTCATCTTTCTTTCAATATTCTGCGGGGGGCGAGATTGTTCTTAGCATCCTGCCCAATTCACTGTAACCCTTGAGGGATTTCTTTCGTCCTAGTTAAGAGGTTGAATGAAGGCAAGCAAAAAGAAAAATCAATGTTGAAAAAAACATTTAAAAGTGTAAATACTTCAGCTTTCTGCCTTTGGAAGTGCGGATAAGTATTTTTTTTTTCAAGAAAGTTTATTTGGTGTCTATAAATGTACTTCATACCATCTAGCAGTATGTAAGGCCCTGTTCTTATTCTGGAACGTGGTACAATTGCTGCAAAACTCACAACACGCTCTTGAATGCCATTATTACCCCAAATGCTCAGTAGTTCGATAAAACATGTGCAAAAAAGCTCAAAAACTTGCCAGAGTCTGCTACAAAAAAAAGTAAAGGAGCTACTTGGGTGTCTTTTTGCAGCAGAGAGCAGCCCATTTAAATGAATAGTGCTGTTCTAAAAATGCAGCAAGAAACACACATTTAAAAAAAAACTAAAACCGCAATACTCTGCTGTCGCTAGATGTGAACAGGGCCTTGGAGAAGTACAGATATTGTTTGCAAATATGTAACACCCCATTCATACTTGTGCGACTTGTCATTAGACATCAGAGTCGCGTGAGAAGCTGTACCCCATGCTTTCCAATGATAATCGTTCATATATGTGTGACTTAAAATTGCAAGGACTTCAAAGTAGTTCATGCACAACTTTGATCTGACTTTCATGCAACTTGAGGGCCATAGACTTCAAGGTTAACCCTCAAAAGTTGAAATTGGTACCTGAATGTTTTACATGCAATATTGGGTCTGACTTTGCAGAGGGACAACAAATCACTTCCAAGTTGCCTTGAAGTTGCACTCCAAAGTCATGCAACTTTGGAGTCGTAAAAGTGCATATACCTAATTCTGAATAGTTCATCTAAAATTTAGACAGGCATTTGCTAGCACTGTTACCTTAGTGGTTGCTGGGAAGGGGGGGGGGGGGGTCTAAAATGAATATGGGTATTGCAGCAAAAGCAGTTTTTTTATTTTTTAATGGGATAGTAATTTGTACTTATTTTGTTTAGCTGAGAGCAGCTCAGGAAATGCTAGTTCCCCGGCTGTCATGCTAATGCTTTCGATTTGGTTCTTGCCCTTCTAGAATGAGAGAATTTCTAACTTTTCTCTGATGCTTATTTGCTGCAAAAGTCCAAACACAAGGACAGACAGTGTGCTGGGTGCAGATTTTTTAAGGGTCACTGAAATTGTCACTGAGCACACTGGCCTTGTTCAGCATCACTAAATGGGGACTACCCTTGGGAAAAGGGGAAAGAACCCAGAGTTCAGAATCTACACACATACAATCCAAGAAGAGCGCCAAACAAATTCAAAGAATCCAAGGTAATTTAATCATAAAATTGATTCATATCAGAATAAAGCCAGTACATTGTGGGGGGGGGGGCAAGCACACTCCCCCTTTATCAGGTCTTAAGAATTCTGACTGTGCTTAAGGGCTGAGTTCACCTAAACTCACCTAAAATAAATAAAACACGTTATACTTACCTCCTCTTTGCAGTTGATTTTGCACAGATCCTCTTCTTGGGTCCCTCTTCGCTGCTCCTGGCCCCTCCCTCCTGTCAAGTGTCCCCACAGCAAGCAACTAGCTATGGGGGCACCCGAGTCGAGTCACAGCTCCCTGTGTCCATTCAGACACAGAGCCCAAACCCTGTCCCACCCCCTCTCTCCACTGATCGGCCAATGGTGCCGCTTCTGTGTCTCAGCCAATCGGGAGTATTGTAACTCCAGGGGCAGGCAGTTAATAAAGTCCAGGAAGATCAATGAATTATGAGGACATTCACCAGAGAACTACAAGTGGTGAACCGCAATGGATGACGGTAGTTGTAGTTCATTCACTCCCAGAACTCTGTGAATGAATAATGCGGCTGTGTGAGCCTAAACTAACTTATTCTATTAGGCTTTTTTCCCCTTCTCTTGTGAAACCAAACCTTGTCACCTAAGACCCATCCAGGCCCCATGTGGAGCAAATATTGATCCAGTGCTACGATATTCCTTTGAGAACCCCAGTCCCATATACTCTCCTCCACTAACGTCCACCTTTTCCACCTTTTCCTCACCATGATGGACCAGATGCACAAGCACTAAAGTGATTATGTCTTTTGACCCTATGGACTTGTAGTTGCATCAATTAGGTTGCTATTGGCATTTAAAAGAGATTAGGTAAAAACTATATAAGAATATAACACATTAGCAATTTGTGGTTCAGTGTGGCATAGAAGAAGATCTTTGACTGCTCATCCTTTGCCCAGAGTACCCTTTATTTATTATTGCCTGACTCTAGGAGAATGTTGACCTCTGAGGTCTGAGTTAGACAGCAGTGGTATATTTACTGAAAGTGACCATTAATGAGTGAGAATCTAAGGTCTACAACTGTCTAACCGTCCTATGGGTGACTTTTTACATCTACGATTAGACATAAAATGGCTATATATATAATGTTCACCCAATAGTGTAGTCAGTGCTTCACATAAGTAATACTATATTTATTTGCTTTTATGTGTTTCTGTTCTGAGGTTTTGGAACTATTTGAAATGAAGCAATACATTTTGCCTCTGCCCTGTTCTTGTCTGTCTTGAATTTGCTCTGTGTTTTGGTGCTTTACCCAGTTTTGGCTGGAAGACAATAAATAGTATGGAAGAAGCCATCTATATCTACTGCAGTAAGTAATCTAGTCACTAAAGAGTCTCCCTCTGCTATGACTTAATGCCTGGCCTTCTGTCCCCTGTATAACTCATCTATTGCTTTGCTGTACAAAGAAGAGTTATAGGTAGTGAGGTTGGTTGTGAATCATAATATACTACTAGAGCATCAGTGGCTAGTCACAAAGTCACTGAGAGGGCATCATAACATAGAAACAGCCTGTCCCAAGCAAGATATTTAGGATCAGCGGAATATTTCCAGAATCTGTACAGTACAGTATAATAAAAAGTGTCTTCTGTGGTTGTAATGCTTTATTACTTACTATCTGCAACCAGTGCTACAAGAACGTGCTGTACCAGTGATAATGTGATCACATTATTACATAAGGAGATACTATCCGTATTATGTCACTTGTAGCGAAAAAAAAGATTACAATTTTCTCTACATCAACAATTAATTTTTAGGACTTGTATTTAGGAGAACAACTGTCTTCATAAGGTCAAAGCAGCACTGATACACACGGGTTCAACAGACATGCAATTTAAGTTGAATTGTTTTTCATCTCCAAAAATGCATGTTTTATGGGTTTAAAGTCACTCTAAACTCTGGTGTAAAAAAATAAAAATAAAAAAATAAATCTTATCAAGTATGTATTCTTAAAGGATAAGTTCACATTTGTATACAAAATAATAAACGCACATCTTTTTGTAGGTAGAAAAAAATGTGCATTTATTACTTTTTGTATTAGGAGCCAGTAAAGCATTGCAACAGCGATCAGAAGATCACTGTCAGTGCATCTGCTTAACCGTACATTCTGACTTGTAGTTCATTCATACACAGAGCTCTTTGTATGAATGATGCGGCTGTGGGTGGAGCCCCACTGCTTTCAAAAAAAATGACAGCTAGTACGGGAAACTTCTCCCTGTACTGCTGCCACGGGGGTGGGGGGGGGGGTGGCAGCTGCAGCACTGGGAACATGTTACATGTTCCACCCTATGATCGGGTGGAACGTGTAACATGTTTCCAAAGGCGGACTTATCCTTTAAGTTAAAAAGTGCCTTCAATTGCTCTTCTTCTCACACAAATCTCCTAATTCCTCTTTTTTTGCTGCTGTGATTTGACTTTCTATTAGAGGGTGGTGCTATGTTCATTCTCTTAAGTCCCCCTTGAGGTTATGAAGGATCGCATCCACCCTCTCTTACTCACTCCCAAGATGGACTAGGGCAGTGATGGTGATCCTTGGCACCCCAGATGTTTTGAAACGACATTTCCCATGATGCTCATGCACTGTGCAGTGTAGTTGAGCATCATGGGAAATGTAGTTTCAAAACATCTGGAGTGCTAAGATTCGCTATCACTGGACTAGGGACTGTGTACTATGGACTGTGGGATTTGTAGTGTGCATGGAGCAGTGCACATGACCGCAACCAACTTGTACTGCTCATTCCAAACAAATGAAAGGAAGGTGGGAAAGGAGAGCTTTAGAAACTCACAGAGGATCTTACAAGGATGGAGAAAAACACAGTAAGAATCTGTTTTATGAAAAATAGATTACATGGCCATTAAGAAGTAGATGTGTATGAATTATTTTTGGAAAAGATGGATATTGTTTAGTATTGCTTTAATCCAAGTCACTGACAAAAAATCCTGTGCAAGTATCCCCTATTAAAAGCCTATGTGGAGCATTAAGGGAAAGTCTGTGGCAGTGTATTACATGTCAGGACCATCATCCACTTGGTATAATGCTAGTGAAACCAACTTAGTAAGTTTTTATGAGTAGCTTGACACAGTTCCCCACACACAGCTAATGTGTAAGGTTAAGTCTACAGGCCTGGAAAAATCAGTTTGTAAATGGATAGAAAACGGTCTAAAGGCCATATTCATGGAATAGTGGTTATTGATTCATACTCTGAATGGTCTAGGGTTGTTAGTGGTGTACCCAAAAGTTCAGTGTTGAGACCCTTACTTTTTAATATATTTATAAATTATATAGGGTCTGGGATTAAAAGTACCATTTCAGACTTTGCAGATGACACCAAGCTATGCAGTGGAATAACGTCCTTACAGGATGTCTCCAATTTACAAGCCGACCTCAATGCACTGTTCAATTGTGCAACTATGGGGCAAATGAGGTTTAGTGTTGATAAATGTAAAGTTATGCATTTGCGGGCTAAGAATATGCATGCATCATACATACTAGAGAGAGCACAACTGGGGGAATCCATAGTGGAGAAGGATCTGGGCGTTCCTGTTAGATCATAAGCTGAATAATAGCATGCAATGCCAAGCTGCAGTTTCCAAAGCGAGCAAATACCTTTCTTGTATTAAGAGCGGTATGGACTCCAGAGAGAGAGATATCATTTTTCCCCTGTACAAATCATTAGTAAGACCTCATCTGAAATATGTAGTTCAATTTTGGGCACCAGTTTACAAAAAGGATATTGGGGAAGTGGAGAAAGTGCAGAGAAGGACAACCAAACTCATAAGAGGCATGGAGGAGCTCGGCTATGAGGAAAGATTAGAGGAACTGAATTTATTCTCTCTTGAGAAGAGGAGATTAAGGGGGGATATGATCAACATGTATAAATATATAAGGGGTCCATATAGTGAACTTGGTGTTGAATTATTCACTTTAAGCTCATCATAAAGGACAAGGGGCACTCTTTATGTCTGGAGGAAAGGGGATTTAATCTTCAAATATGAAAAGGCTTCTTCACAGTAAGTGCTGTGGAAATGTTGAATAGACTCCCTCAAGAGCTGGTTTAGTCAAGCTCAGTAGATTGCTTAAAAAAAAAAGGCCTGGCTTCTTTTCTAAATGTACATATAATAACTGGATACTAATAATAAGTTGATCCAGGGAAAATCCAATTGCCTCTTGGGAGATCGGGAAGGAATTTCTTTCCCTACTAGAGCAAATTGGATCGTGCTTTGCTGTTTTTTTTTGCCTTCCTCTGGATCAACTGTGGGTATAGAATTGTGTATATGGATTATATATAATGTTTTCCTTTTATTGTTTGAACTGGATTGACTTTTTTTCAACCAGACTAACTATGTAACTAAAGTCCAGCTCTGAAGTAAACATGTAAAATGTTGTGGAGTGTCCTTGTTCTAAACATGATGTTGTGCAGGCATGCCATAGTTATCATCCTTATGTCCTGTTATTGTGTGCCTGTATGGATTTATACTTGCTTTGCTATTTCTGTCATGTATTAGTAATGCAGCTTCCTGTACCATTTTTTTAGATTGTAAACAGCATTATGAGAAATGGATCAGTATGAGCTTATGGTATTAAAAATTCCTGTTGTGTGTGTGTGTGACGCTGCTTGACTGACCCCATTTAACAGAAAAGCTAATGGACTTGATGCTGATCTCAATTTTCTAAATCACTGTCAGATATTTTAATGATCATTCTGACCTCTATGACTGTATCCCACCCCCATTCCTTAGCCCACTTGTCACTGCTTATCTAGCTCTAACATTTTTATGACTTTGTTTTATTCATTCTTACTTTAACCTACCCATGAATATTAGAAAGTGGTATGGAGAAACCGGCAGTTTTGAGTCACATTTGTTCGTACATAACATCCGTTTTTTTTTTGTTTAAGATTTGGGAAAGGGTGTAAATACAGTCTGCCTGCCCATAGAGGATTGTTCTCTTACCTTTCTTACAACCAATACTTGGTCAAGGGGAAATGTAAGTGAGAAACAAACAGCAATGTGATAATGGCAGAGGTTCTAGTCCTTCTTCACTCTATCAGAAAATTGATTTAAGTGTTCCCTGTGTTCCTGTTAGGACATTTCCCCTCACTTCCTGTTATGAATGCAAACTGTTGCATCTACAGGAAGTGGCAGGATTTTCTGTACCTTTCTGTTTTGTGTTAATTGACAAAGTAAGAGAAATCTCATAAAAGGGACACAGCAATGAAAAGTTAACAGAAGCTCTAACTCTTCCACATTACGTCCAAGATAGAAAACATGTTGGCTGAATTTGAGTGTTTGTTACTTTAATACCTTTACAATTACTGTACTAACATGGTATACTTTCCTGCTCTGTGTAATGGTATTGCACAGAGTGACCCTGAACCTCCACTTCTCTAGTCCCCAACCGGCGCTACAGGCTTCTCGGCTTCTGAGTGTTTCCCCAAAGCAAGCAACTTGCTGCGGGCTCGCTCCTGAGCCAGGCTGTGTGCATCCATTGAGATACGGCCCGGCCCTGCCCCCCCCCCCCCCCCCAGTCACAAGTTTGACTGACAGCAGCAGGAGTCAATTGCTCCTGCATCTGCCAAGCCTCCTGTGAGAAGAGTGGAGAGAAGAGCAACACTGCTGCAAATGGGCATAGCACTCGATCAAGATTGGGCTCAGTTAATATTGACATCACAAAGTTTTTTTTTTACCTTAATGCAGAGAATGCATTAAGGTAAAAAAAAAAAAAAAAAGTTTGCCTTTAGAACCACTTTAAACCCTTGTGGGGAACAAAATAATGTAGCAGCATAACTAATACAGTCCCCTGTTTGCTATGCCCTTTTTTGTCCAGTCTGTCTATCCAGTCTGTCATTTAAAATTAGCCATGAGAAATGTGGCCATCCTTATTTCCTCCTTTTGTGTGGCTCATGCAGGCATATGCAGCCAATGCACAAAAGCCCTGTATTTAAAAGCCACTCTCCTGCTCCTCCCACAAAGATTTTGATTGACAGTGACTCTGTGTGGAATCTCTATAGTAGGCACATGGCTTTATGGGGTAAGAACATCGAGAAGCAGCACAGAGAAGTACACAGCACAGGGAACCTGGATACTGCTAAAGCAAGTCTTTGGAGCAAAATAGAGAATAACATGTTAATTTCACCGCTATTTGCCCTGAGTTTAACATAAAGGGGAAATGTTGGTCTGTGGATTTAATACAACTTTTGACTGATTGCTGATTTGGATTTGCATTTTGATAAATCTTTATGAGAGTGGGTCTCTTGGGAGCTTGTCATGAAAAGGTAGTGCCGGTCAAAAACAAAAAAAAACATATCACATACAGTACTCACCTTCCTTTCTACCATTGATTAGGTAAAAACGAATGCTGTGGTTTAGATAGCCAAGAAGAGCGGTGAGTTAATGGCTAATGTTCCAGACAAATTACTTTTATGGCACAAGTATAAGGTTGGGTGCTTCACCTGTGTTTTACCTATTTGTTTTCTATCCAAACATAATTGCAATTGTAATAAAGTAGTATTGTTGCAAGTCTTGGTAGTTTGTTCATTTAAAAAATAAAAATAAAACTATATATATATATATATGTGTAGCAGATACAGACTTTTTTTGATCATCTGTGAATGAGTACGTTATCTTGACCATGTTAATACTTGGAAGGTGGCAAGATGAATGCACTTTGCACATGATTGTTTCTGTTTACATTTCTTTATTGGATCAGCCTGAAGACCAATCTAATTGTGTACATTTTGCTTCATACACCTTCCAGCTAATACAGCTCACGTGAAAAAAAAAAAAAAAAAAAGAAAACATTTGTTTACTGCATTGTTACAAATTGCAGGCATTTATTAAAGATGTTCTTCTCTTACCCTGGGGCAGCTGACAGCCAGGTGAGATGAGATGATCCTATCTTTATACTGATATTTAATAAAAAAACTTGGTTCATGGCTGTAACAGTCAATTCCTTAATGCCAGACATCTTAACAGCTGTCACCAATACAGGGCATGTTTCCTAATTTTCATTGACGGGTGACAGAGATACAGAAATTCTTGCTCCCAAAGGCATGTGATCATAAAGTAAATTGGTGGACTACTTTGTTTTTTATATCTTGAAGTTCCAAACTCGTTTTTTTTTTTTTTTCTGAATAATTTATCACATGAATATTTTGGGCCCTAGATGCTTGATGCTGAACAGAAATCTGTACATAACATAGTTTTTGGTTAAAGGCAATACATTCCCTCTGGGCCAAGTGCAGGTAGAGTTGGAGAAGACTTTTGTGTTGATCTACCCAATCATTTTTTTTTGTTTCTGAATAATTTATCACATGAATATTTTGGGCCCTAGATGCTTGATGCTGAACAGAAATCTGTACATAACATAGTTTGTGGTTAAAGGCAATAAATTCCCTCTGGGCCAAGCGCAGGTAGACTTGTAGAAGACTTGTGTTGATCTACCAGATAATTGGCAACATTGTGACAGCTTCATTTGCTACCTGCAGGGTGAGTAGGCACAACATTGAAAATCTAGTGCTTGCTTTTAAATTTAAACTAGGTCAAATGGGACCAAGGCAGTGGTCAAATCTACAGGTAACACTTAGCTAGTTTTCCTTAAAACCCATTTGCAGTGCTTTTCCTGGGATAGTGTTTTTGATAGTAAGTAGAATCATACAGGGTCTTGGGGGATATCAAAATAATTTTTTGTTTATCCTCGTTACGTTATGCCCTCAACATCTAGCAGAGCAAAGCATGTGAAAAAAGGAACTTCTTAGGACTGAGCTGCCTTAAGGATGCATCATAGAAATTCTGTTGTATTTTCTAACTGTACCCTCCAAATGGATATGTTTTTTTGGACAGGCGTAGAAAGCTGTTTAAGATCCCCCTGCATGCCACCCGCTGCTTCTAGGGTTCAGCCGTATTTTTTTGTGCATGTGTGCTTTTGTCAAGTGTAGTGGCTAGCATTTCATTAGAACCGTTGAGTGTGTTCCGTTCTGATCTTTTGCACAGTGCTCTGCAAAATCAACAAGCACAGGCAGGGCTCTGACAGTCTCAGCTGTTGTTAACAGCCTCAGTAATTTAGAAGCACTTATATATCCTGATAAGCACCTTGTTCCAATGGTGCTCTGCTACACGAGACAATAACAAAGGTCAGCAAAGACAACTAAGCTGCATGGTGTGACTGATAATATTGCATTCCTGCCTTTAACTGACTGCAATTACTGCATGTAGGAAAACCAAGAAGGGGGAAGGGACCCCATGAGTTCTGGGTGGGAAGAATGGATGGGACAACAGCGGTCTCCTACTAGTTGAAAAAAATTCTTTATTGAATCAAATTTAATGAATAAGGTTGTGAGCAGACTATATATAATATAAAAACATTAAAAGGACAAAGTGGCCACAATGCACAGACATACCCAAATCCAGTCGCACTCAATATATAATACAATATATGACAGACGATCAAAGTATGAAAATATGCAGGCTTGGATAGCATACAGTATGTTTGGTATCAGAGGCGAGAGTTACGTGCAGGAAACCTAATGTGATGTCAGCGCATGTGGCTATACTGTCACGTTTAATGACCTCTGCTCACCCTATTTCCAAAGATCTACAAAACATGTCAAAAAAGTAGAATAGTGAACACACAGACAGCTTCCTCTTTGATAATACTGAGCAAGCTGCAAAGTTCCCAAAATCATGAAGCTGTAATAGAGGCAGTCTGTTAGGCAGATTGCATCAAGATGGCACAGGTGTCAATGGATTCAAAAATTATCATTCAGGTGCTGATCAGATATCTGCTCTGTGAAAGTCAGTACTTTCCTTCAGTATAGCAGCATTCCAAGCATGGAGGTGTGCAGTGTTACTCACGGTTAGCAGGTAAACTGTCTCCAGAGGCACGTAGGTTGGTGAATCCCGTGGTTTATGGGGGTGCTCCTTTGTGGGATATCAGAGTCCCAGGCGCTTCAGGCAGTCAACTCTTCAGGCAGTAACATGCGCCTGTCAAGGTAGACCAGTGAGACTCCGTACTGCATGTGCAGTGGGCAAGTGCATCTCCTGTGTTGCAGTGAGAACCTAGCGGGGCGTGATGCTATTGATGACTCGTCCCTCTTTCTTCTGCTCGGCTGAGCTTAACAGTTGGTGAGTGGAGATCCTTCACCATTGCACAGTGTTGGAGAGATGGTAAATGGAGGTCTCTATTGGCTGCTTCACATAGGAGGCTTCAAAAGGAGCTTGTTTAGCTTAGTGTCATAAAAATTCTCTGACAGGCTCCAGTATTTTGAAGGGGGTCTATGAGAAACATACTTGGGGTGCAAGTGGCATGTGGAGGTGTACTGTGGCTGGCACACTGCATCTCAGAACCATAGGGAGGGGAAAGCAGCATAGATCTATATAGATCAAGTCAAAGTGGATTTTAAAGTAGATAGAAAAACCTATCTGGATGACATTTAGTTTTCTAGAGCTAGTTTATATTTGGACACAAAAACTGCCATTTTTTTTTGTTATTTCATAAAATACTGTTTTTACATTTTTTCTATCCTTTTTGCATCTCACTGCTCCTGATCTATCTGATTCAGCTACACATCATTGCTCAGGAACAGCATTGACAATGGTGACCCATGCCTGCACAATGTGTTATGGCTCAGCAGCTTGTAGTCACTATTAGAGGCACACATGACAAGGTGACATCACAAGAACATTATTGGGAAACAATTGTCACCCTATAATAGGAAGTTCCTAACAAAGACATATATGGCAGGTTAGCAGGCATTATTGAAAACTGCAGATTTCAAAAGACTGAAAACAACTTTCAATATTACCTCTAGTCACTTAGTTTAGTCAGTTTACTTTGCAAATGTTGAATGAAAAGAGGGTTGACAGTTGTTACTGTTATTTATATACTATATACATAATACCAGCTATGTATATACTGTATATGCATACCTATGTATAACATATATTATGTACTGTATGAAGCCTCACCTACATACAGTTTATACAGCACATTCAGCGGCCACACATGTTAGTAAGGGAAATTGTTTATATGGGCAAGCTTGGCCCGGACTGTGTATTTAAACTGAAACTAAAGCTGGAGATCAGCTTTAGCTAGACACGGGGGTTAACTATAATCATACACCAGGTAAGCGTCTTTCTATATTTATAACTATTCTTGTGCACCATTTATGACCACTTCTGTGATAGAGGTTTGAATGGAATCACCAGATCTTAAAGATGATTTATGGCCCAAAAATATTTTGTTTAATTGTTAATGGCTGCTACAGCATTTGTTATAATTTTTTATTTTATTCAGACCAAACTCTCCTATCAGCAATGGATATCTTGTGCATGGGAGGAAGTGGGGAGACCAGGAGGTGCAAACTGTTAGAGATTATAACATAGCGGTGTGGAGAATAAGGTGTCCAAGGTGTTAACATTCAAAATATGAATGAGGGTTGGAGCTAGCAAAAAACTTAATGTGAATGGAGGTAGGACAGCCAGAAAATGTGTGGGCACTACTGAGAGAACAATGCACATGCTGAGGACTTTTCAGTGTTGTAGTGCAGACCTTTTGAAGAGTAAGATTTGAGAGGATGCTCATGTGCTTTCCTTTCTTTAATCATTTCTACGGGCTCGCTCACAGTGGCCTGCACAAGAAAACTATTAATTTTCCTGTGCAGACTCGTGTCTGTTCTGTACGGGCAGTGCCTGGCATTTTTACAAGGTAGAGACTTTTTACCTTTTTTATGTCTTTTATTTTTTATTTTTCATACCTTTATTGCAGTATCGCAATGTCACATTTTTTTCATTGCTATGAACAAACAGAGAGCTCTGTGGCATGGAAAAACATACAAATGTTGCATTTATCCACACCGCTCAAGACTTGAGGGCACCATTGTAGTTTGAACAGGACACAGAAAAAAATGTTGTTTTTTTTTTTTTGCGTGCCCTTGCAGAGACCTGTGTTTTTCAAGCACAGAAAATTGAAGGTCTCTGCACAAATGTGAATGAATCCAGCAGCAATGAAAATGTTTCAGTGTTTCTTTATAACACAAGGGGGAAAGGACTGAAACTCACCTTTTCTGTGAACAGCTGGTCAGGACTGTGAATAATCATGTGTTAGGGAGTAGGACAGCAGGTCAGGTCTCATCGCCCAGATCTGTGCTGTGCACTGAGCACCCAAGGAAGACACTGGCAGAATTTGCAGTAAAATTAGAAATCTTTGATCCCTTCATCTACTTTTAATTTATATAGGATAGGAAGGATATAGGGTATGATTTACAATTTTCTTGGCTTGTCCGGTGTTACGCTATGTGACAGATTATGTGATTAGAAACATGTTGAATAGTTTAAAATCATACAAAATTCTGCTGGTATATAGCAATTTATTTTTATTTTTTTTCATATCCTCCTATTCTCTACCTATTCTGAGCAATATCTGGGAAAACTTATTGACTTGTGTATAAGCCGAGGATGAAAAATGCAGCAGCTACTGTAAGTGGAAAAGAGGGTCAGCAAATGCCCATCTGCAGCTGCATGTCTCCCTATGTCCTGTACATACCCCCCTGTGTCCATTGCAGCCTACCTGTGCCAATCTGCATCCCCTGGGTCCTGTGTATGCCTCCCTGTGCGATCTGCCACCTGTGTCCACCATTGCAGTCTTTATATGCCGATTGTTAGATGCCTCCCTGTTCTTCCTGTGTGCCCCATTGCTGATCCTGCCGATCAGCGTGTAAGGCGCCATTCCACATTCAAAAGCCGCGCCTCCTCCTCCTCCTTGTCCGTGATAGGAGGAACACTCTGTTTTCCCAGCAGTCAGTGTTCAGTGTTCCGCCTATCATGGACATCCTCTCATCCTCGTCCATGAGATGAGAATGTCAGGACGTCCGTGATAGGCGGAACATTACACACTGACTTGCTGCTGGTGAAATTAGTGTTCCTTCTATCACGGACGGGGAGGCGTGGCTTTTGAACACTGCCGTCTGTCTGCATGACACGCTGTTCATGTAGGCAGACGGCGGTCACTCGAGTATAAGCCGAGGGGGGCACCTTCAGCCCTAAAAAAAGGGCTGAAAATCTTGGCTTATACTCGAGTATATACGGTATATATATATATATATACACACACTCACTGACCACTTTATTAGGTGCACCTTGATAGTACTGAGTTGGAGCCCCTTTTGCTTTCAGAACTGCCTCAATTCTTCGTGGTATAGATTCAACAAGGTGTTGGAAACATTCCTCAGAGATTTTGTCCATATGGATATGATAGCATCACGCAGTTGCTGCAGATTTGTCGCTGCACATCCATGATGCAAATCTCTTCTTCCACCACATTCCAAAGGTGCTCTATTGGATTGAGATCTGGTGACTGTGGAGGCCATTGGAGTACAGCAAACTCATTGTCATGTTCAAGAAACCAGTGGTGAGATGATTTGAGCTTTGTGACATGGTGCATTATCCTGCTGAAAGCAGCCATCAGAAGATGGGTACACTGTAGTCATAAAGGGATGGACATGGTCAGCAAAAATACTCAGGCCATAGCATTTAAATGATGCTCAATTGCTACTAAGGGGCCCAAAGTGTGGCAAGAAAATATCCCCCACACCATTACACCACCAGCCTGAACTGTTGATACAAGGCAGGATGGATCCATGCTTTTATGTTGTTTACGCCAAATTCTGACCCTACCATCTGAATGTTGCAGCTGAAATCGAGACTCCCCAGGCCAGGCAACATTTTTCCAATCTTCTATTGTCCAATTTTGGTGACCATGTGCGTATTGTAGCCTCAGTGTCCTGTTCTTAGCTGATAGGAGTTGCACCCAGTGTGGTCTTCTGCTGCTGTAGCCCATCTGCTTCAATGTTTGATGTGTTGTGCATTCAGAGATGGTATTCTGCATACCTTGGTTGTAACGAGTGGTTAATTGAGTTACTATTGCCTTTCTATCATCTCAAACCCAGTCTGCCCATTCTCCTCTGCCATCAACAAGGCAATTTCTTCCACACAACTGCCGTTCACTGGATATTTTCTCTTTTTCAAACCATTCTCTGTAAGCCCTAGAGATGGTTATGTGTGAAAATCCCAGTAGATCAGCAGTTTTTGAAATACTCAGTCTAGCCTGTCTGGCACCAACAACCATGCCACATTCAGTCACTTAAATCCCCTTTCTTCTCCATTCTAAAGCTCGGTTTGAACATCAGCAAGTTGTCTTCACCACATCATGCATTGAGTTGCTGCCGTGTGATTGGCTGATTAGCAAGTTGTGTTGCCCTGCAATTGAACAGGTGTACCTATTAAAGGGGCCAGTAAGTGTGTGTGTGTGTGTTTATTTATATATGCAACTTTTCTCTATGTCAGTCTTTGAAAAACTTTAAATAGTTTCAATCAGTGCAGTATTTTTCTGATATATTAGGTCTTAGCCCAGCTATGGATTCCACGTTGTGCAAACTATTGTGTTTGACAGAAGTGAAGTCATTTATTATTTTGATATTTTAATAAGGGATCTGAAAGCTCAGTGTTTTGAAATCTTATGCCTGGCTCTCTTTCATTGATTTCATTTAAGCCTTTATTGTTGAATGCATAATCAACTGGCCATTGTCTTTAAAATGAGTTGACGGATCATCTAAGCCTTTCATCGTTCTGGTATTTATACATAGCAGAGCAGTGCCTTATTTGCAACAAATTACTATAATTTAGCATTCGTCGGAAAGGAGTTTTTCTTTCCTACCAGTCCATGAAATATAGAAATAAAAAAAAAAACAAGCAGATGTGCCTGATACTGAACGGAGATTATAGTTGATCATTTACATCACTTGTTTCCAGTATTATGTCACTAATGTAAATTTAATATTCGTTAAAGTTCCATTACAGGGTCACCAGATGGTGATAATCAAGCTTAAAATAATATAGTCATTCAACTGTGTGACAAGCTCTTAGAATCTCGAGTAGTTTTACAGTATTCTACGCTTTGAAATGTGAACTAGTTTTGAAAAGTTACATCTGTTCGAAAATGGACTTCTGCAGGATTTCAAAATATACCTTTACATTCCAGTACAGTGCCAGTAGCTCTAATGAATGTCTGTGTGATAGAAGTCATCTGAGTTTTTGGTGTATATTTATAGAATCTGTTTCAGTTAATTCCAAGTATTGGAATTTAGAACCCTTAAAGTGCATTTGTTACAAATACACAGAAATATACGGCACGAGTATACATGTAACATCCCTTTGTCTTGTCTGCAATCTGCACTGTTTATACCTGTTAATTAAGCACTTGACCTCCCTCATCACCAGGCTATTTTTTTGCGATACGGCACTGCATTACCTTAACTGACAGTTGCGCGGTCGTGCAACACTGCAATCATTTTTATTTTGTCCCCCCCCACAAATAGAGCTTTCTTTTGGAGGTAAAAGTGCTATAGGGCAGTCAGCAAGTGGTTAAAGACATTGTATAATTGTATTCACAAGCATATTTTTTTTATGTGTTTTGTGCCCAGAGTTGGGCTTTAAAAGATAAGCATTGTGTAGAATGGACATGGATGAAAATAACTTAAACTATGTAGGTCAGTAGAAAGTTTCATAGCAGAGTCATATTTGTAAAAACTGGAATTCATTAATGAGCCATTGCTAAGTTCTGAGTTCCCTTATTCCCAAATTGAGCTGTTGTCAGCTTGGCACTATGGCTAATCACAGTAGACACTTATGGTGGGGAAACCGGCAGTGCCCCTTTGTACCAACTCTCACAATGGTTTTGCAGTCTGACAATTTGCGATTGGATGTTGAGTACAGTTTCAAGTATTTGCTCTTTAAAAATGTACATTATAAGGTGAGCCCATTTCATATCTTCTTCCCTTGAGATGCACACATACAATTTCTCTGTATCACAAATTCCCAACCAATAGACCGCTCAAACAATATCCAGTAGTACTGAATTTGCAAGTTTCTCCTACTCCTACTGAAAGCCTAATGTCTTTGGTACCTATATTGTTTTTAAGTGCTTTTGAATGCAAGTATTCTATTGTGTTTAATTCATAAGAATAATTAATAAGAATAAAAAGGGAGGAAAAATGAAAAGTGTTTTTTTCTGATAATCTGATCTTTCTAAATAAACTTTCAGATTCTTAGGATAAAGAACAGCTGGGCCTTTCATTCAAACGTTTCCACTCTCAACATTTGCATAGAATGGTTACAATAAAATCTGAAGTACTATACCATTACCCCACAGAGACTGGAGTGCTGAATGGGGCAAATCATTTTGGATAAAGCTGTGGTACAAGTGCTTTCATGGTACCTCCTTATATGTAATCATTGAATGCTGAGGCTGATTTGAAGCTTTCACTCATGTGCAGCTACCCTTTAATAATATCTGGTTCACACCTATGCAGGTTGCAGTTGATGCATATTCCAGATGCATTTTGCATTTTTCAATACACAATACACATTTTTCCTGCATTGAAGTCTATAGAACAAAAAACACAACCTACTGCTCTATGGCCCTTTCCATAAAATGCACAGATGTGAACATATAGGAAACCATGTTAAATGGACTGTAGTGTGTTTCTGCAAAGCTGAAAAGCACTAAATAATGAATAGGTGTGAACCAGGCCTAGCAGAGCAATAATACTTTAAGTACAACCAACTTCTCCATGTCTGTATTTCATATAACACATGGAACTGCTTCACAGTTTTTTCTGTAAAAAAAAAGATTTGTACAGTTCCTTGTACAGTTTCCACCACCTGAGTCTAAAGAGTGTGTAGGGCTGCATTATCCATTGCTTCCCATTGCTTTAAGCATCAAAAGTGTTCAAAACAACACCTTCCAACATTCCTATAGCTATCTCCCTACAGCGAGTTGTATTTGTGGGAATGCCCCTGGCAGTCCTGTGGGCATGTTACATGTTAAGCAGAGGGGCAATTGTTGGGCTGCATCTGACTATTCTGTGTGGGATTAGATGGGACTGGGAGGTCCTGAAGATGAGGTGGTTGACTTGCGTCTCTAAAGATGTATAATGTGACTGCAATACACCACTGCATCACAATGTAAGGAAACTTGGCTGAAGCCAACTGTGGCAGTGGAGTATTTGGGAGGAGGTAGAAGCATCCTCACCACTGCAGAGAAAGTAAGAAAACAGGCTTTGAAAGTAATATATTTAGGTAAATTCTGTAATTTTACAGTTTTTTACAATGTTCAAAGGAGAAAGAACAGAAATTACATGGTGCTGAGGCATAACATTGTTTGGTGTTGTTTTTTTTTTTTAAAGTCTGTAATTTATCTTTACCGGCCACCAGTACAACTTTTGCCTAAAGCTTACTTTTTCACATTTTTAACATAATTTTAACATAATTTTCAATTGTCCTGTTGACATTACACAGATCTTCCTGGCTCTGAAAACATGTTAAAATAAAATCTTAGTCTTGAATATTTTATTGAATTAATTTTTTTTAATCTCCAGATTGATTTTGAAGCAGTGACATGGAATAACTGCAAAGGCAAATATCATCTTGCTTGTCTTGTCATATATCTGTCTGATGAAGAGATCTCTGCAGTGCAGTATAGTATTTTCAGACACTACAAGGATACAAAGATATATACATTTAGTATTAAATCACTACTTTCTGCAGTCAGCTTGCTGTCATTTGAAGCCCATCACATCTTAAAAAGATAACATTTCTCATATTGATAATAAAAGGTGTCAGAAGGAATTTCTAAGTTTCCCTTCACAAACAGCGGGGTTAAGATCCCATAGAATATTGCACAGAATAAGAAGTATTTCGCAATCTAATAAAACATATTAATGGAACATAAGTGTACTAGTCTAGAGAAGTCACAATCCAATAAGCTGGTGGCTTATTCTACCATTAAAAAAATAAATAAATATTAATTGAAAAGGAGGACCATCGATGTTACTACACTAAATGTTAGAAAAAGATCCCTTTCACAGAGAAGTCAAAATGTACATAATAAACCCCAGAAATTATACTAAACATTCCCCAAAACACCGTACAGAACTTAAAGTGGGATTCCACCCTAAGGCCGCATTCACACCTGAGCGTAGCGGAACGGTCGTTTTTGCACATTTGCATACGGCGTAACAGGCGTTTTTCAACTTCGGCGTTTTTCAACTTCGGCGTTTTTCTTGATAGCCAATAGGAAAAATGATCATCACTGTCATCATTTGTTGCTATGTTCTATGGGGATACAAACGCCCAAATCTGCCCGATTCGCGCAACAAAAAAGGGTCCGGAACTTGTTTGAGCTTCAGGCGTTCGGCTTCAGGCGACATGGAGTGGAGATGTGAACCATCTCCATAGAGAATAATGTATTTTATCCCCTCGAACGTTTTGTAGCTTCAGGCGTAGGGTGGCTTAGGGCGACAAAACGCTCAGGTGTGAATGCAGCCTAAAGTGGATCTCCCGCTTTTCGGAACCCTCCCCCCCTCCGGTGTCACATTTGGCACCTTTCAGGGGGGAGGGGGGTGCATATACCTGTCTAAGACAGGTATCTGCACCCACTTCCGGCATAAACTCCCACGGGAGTTTACGCAAGTTCCTGTTCCGGTGCGCTGTCTGCCGGGACATACAGGTTTTTGTGAGGTGGGCTAAAATTAACCAAAAAAAATTAAAAACAGTAGAGCCTGCTTTAAACAGAAGATATTTACATGTGTCATTGCATCACAAATACCAAAAATATGGAGGTTTATTCAATATTTTCAAATAGTTCATGGCTTTTGCCACTATCCCAAAATTAAGAGATAACTGTCTTATTTCTGGGATGTACTGTATATCTTTTAATTCAAAAAGGGTTAATTGTGTAGCAGCCCTATGAACATTCTTACAGTTAAACACTATTAAACACACAAAGTGGTACTGCGGGCAATATAATGTTGTCACCCTCTGGACCATGTAGTATTAAATAGAAATATAGTTTTAAATAGACGTTAAGTAACTACCAAATACAATGCTGACTCCTGCTAACTTTTTAACCACTTCCCACCTGACATATAGCAATATGACACACGCAAGTTGTTGTATTATCCTGACTGGACGTCATATGGTGTCCAGCAGAATGAGCCGCTAGCACGTGCCCGCAGTGCGCCGATTGGTGGTGTGTCAGTCTGACACAATGCATCTCCATTCTAGGTAAAGAGCCTATGACGTAGGCTCTTTACCATGTGATCAGCTGTGTTCAATCACACCTGATCACAGTGTAAACAGGAAGAGCCGTTTATCGGCTTTTCCTCCACTCGCACTGACAGGCGCGAGTAGAGGAGAGCCGATCGGCTGCTCTCCTGACAAGGGGGGCCTGCGCTGATAATCAGTGCATTGATTATCAGTGCAGACCCATCGAGGATGCCCATTTCAGACCACCAGGGATGCCCACTTCAGACCACCAGGAATGCCCACTTCAGACCACCAGGTGAGCCCACCAGGGGTGCCGATCAGTGTCCATTAGGATGGCACTCTGTGCCCATCAGTGACGCCTGCCAGTGCCTCCTGATTAGTGCTATCTATCAGTGCCGCCCATCAGTGCCGCCTACAAGTGCCCACCAGTGCCACCTATGTGTGCCATCAGTGCCCATCAGTACCACATATCAGTGCTGCATATCAGTGCCACCTATTAGTGCTGCATATAAGTGCCTCATCATCAGTGCCACCTCATCAGTGCCAACCAGTACTGCCTCATCAGTGCCCGTCAGTGCAGCTAAACATTGGAGTGGGCAGGAAGGGGGTGAAAGTGCCCTGTATTGAAGTGGTTAAAAAAAAAATTTCTCTTAAAATGATGACTGTTTTAAGTACTTTCAGTCTCCAGGGCTTCCTTTGCATCTGACGTGCACTCTTTGGCCATTTGGCGATGCTGTAACCCCGGTGCATGTGTGCTAGAGTTGCATCGTCCCTACAGATAACGAAATTGGACTGGGAACTTACACTGCATTGGGCATGTGCCACAGGCAGAAGAGACTACAACTGGAGCACCATTTATGAACAGATGCCAAACCATCCCAAGAAGAGATGTATCACACCCACACCAAATTATAGACACAACAAGCTAAAGATCCCTAATTCAATGTTCCTGAACTGAGGCAGGGATGAGTGTGAATGTTCAATATATATGTGTAAAGCGCTACATAAAATTGATGCCGCTATATAAGTACCTGTAATCAATAAAGAATAAAATAAAACCATGAAGCCATGTTTTGATTGGCCAAAACTGCATAGATTTTAAAACAATGAAGTTTACGAACTTCAGTTCTATGAAATAGAAAAAACAGTGGTACATAGCGGGGAGATATATACTTTGGGTACAGTGTTCTCATTCCAGTCAGTGCTGTTGGCATTTATAGAAGTTGCACTATTAATCCATCCCATTAGAAACAATGCAGTTTCACAGTATGACACTCAAAGAGAAAAGCAGACTATAAAAATAAGCATAAACAAATTTCAGTGACTGTTTTTGTCTCATTTCTGTGAGAAACTGACTGTAAAGTGTTTTGGCAATGCTGTTTTCTCTGGGATATTGCACTGAAACATTTGCAGAACAGTAGGATATGATTACTGTAATGTTGTGTAACCATTCTAGAGAGAGTAGTGCTCACTCTATTAGTTTGTGCCCTGTTGTAGGGACTTGGTTTTATCAAGGTAAAACATAAAATAATCCACTATGTTATTTGATTGCTCTAAGCTGGGTATTTCCTTTGTGTTCATATAGTTCTTATCTACTTGCCCTCCAGAAGATTTACCCCTTTATGATCAGGCCATTTTTTGTGATACAACACTGCGTTACTTTAACTGACAATTGCACAGCCGTATGACGCTGTACCCAAATACAATTCTTGTCCCTTTTTTCACACAAATAGAGCTTTCTTTTGGTGGCATTTGATCACCTTTGCGGTTTTTATATTTTGTATTATAAACAAAAAACGTACTTTCTGCTATAAAACATATCCAATAAAAAAATGTAAATCAACATCAAATTTCTTCATAAATTTAGACCAAAATTTATTCTGCTACAAATATTTAGTAAAAAAATCCCAATAAGCGTATATTGATTGGTTTTCGCAAAAGTTATAGCGTCTACAAACTATGGGATATTTTTATTTATTTATTTTACTAGTAATGGCAGCCATCAGCGACTTATATCGATAATGCGGCAGACAAATCGGACACTAACTGACACTTTTGACACTTTTTGGGGACCAGTGACACTAATACAGTGATCAGTGCTAAAAAAATATGCACTGTTATGGTACTAATGACACTGACAAGGAAGGGGTTAACATCAGGGGCGATCAAAGGTTTAAATGTGTTCCTAGCCAGTGCTTGTGTACTGTGGGAGAGGTGCTTTTACTAAGGAAAGGCATAGATCCATATCCCTGCAAAAACACAGGATCAATGCCTTCCCTACTGACAGAACGGCGATCTGCCTTGTTTACATAGGCAGATCAGCCTTCTGCTTGTGTACTGTACAATCGGCGGGTGCCTGCAGACATCATGTCCGTGGTACCCGCCTCTGTGCTTCCGCTGTGTGGGATCATCGGCAGCACGCATGCGAGCCCCAGACCTGGAGTATCAGATCATGTACTAGGCATGTGATCTGCCGCAGAGCGGTGAAAGCGGTGAAATGGTTTGGTAAATTTTTACTTTTCTTTAACATATACTCTATATGCTGTTGGTAAATAGCAAAATCAGATCTTCATAACCAAACCAATTTAAAAACAAGTTCAACTGAAAATTACAGGAAGATTAGAAAGCCACTGTAAGCCAAAAGGGATGTGTAGCTATGTGATCTCCCATTAAAGCCCTGCTAATATGCAATGCAGAACCCACCCTGGTGGCCAAAGGCATATGGAAATTATCAACTTTCCAATTAGCAGAAAATAAAATAAAGTGCCAATTCTGGAAAAGCAACCTAGTACAGAATGAAATTGCATACACTGTATGCTACAGTTTTACTACCAAAATAATTAATAATTCTGTACAGCCAGTCTTATGATTTACTCACGTTTTCTACACCATATAGCCCATATAGTTAATGATTAATAAACTCATCATACTGGATAAGTAGCACAGCATCCTGTATCATCTCTCTGCCTCCATGCTCAGGATTGGAAAATTAATCAATATCAAGACCTATCTATTGAGCAGGAAGCCGAAGAAGAAGCTGTAAAGATGACCTAGTAAGCAATAATGATAATTCAGGAATTTGCCAAGGTGTGTGTGAAATAGGAATGGCTAATCTAAGGCCCCTTTCACACGAGGCGGACTCCGCTTGCACGGAGCCCGCCTCTGTCCGCCGGCTCAGCGGGAGATCTCTCCGTTGATCTCCGCTGAACCGGCGGATGACAAGCCTCTCTCCGCTCACTGAGCGGGGAGGGGCTTGCGAGCGCCGCTGGTCTCTATGGAGAGATCGGATGAAAACGGACAGTGTGTCCGTTTTCATCAGATCTCACCCGATCCGATCCGCCAGCGACGGATCTGGACGTATAGCCATACGTCTGCTTTTGGCGGATCGGACCGGGTCGGATGTCAGCGGAGATGTCTCCGCTGACATCCGACGCTCCATAGACTAACATGGAGCGCCCGTTCAGATCCGCCGTCAAAACTGACAGGCGGATCTGAACGGTCCGACCGTGTGAAAGGGGCCTAAGGTCTACAACCTTTAGAAAGTAAAACTGTAAATATTTGTGTTACAACAGTGTAAGCTGTAGTATGCATAGCGTTCCAGTTCAACATTTTGAAATCAACATAAACGCCTATACCCAGTTCTCCACTACAGATATGCCTGCCCACACAATTCCAGTCCTGGATGCCAGTTAACCAAGTGGTTCATTCTCCACAGACTCAATTACCAAGGAAAGAAAAATAGCTGCACTCAAGAAAAAAAGCTGTCATTGAAGTTTATTGAACAATCCAATGTAAGACAGATTGCCTACACTTGTGGTAGAGCAGGAGTTGCCAGGTGGAGGGATTCATTTATACACAGTTCTAGGACATCTGTCATCAATCAACATTATTATAAAAAGAAACCTGGTTAACATCATATCACTTATGCAACATATACAAATAGATTTTCTAAAACTACACCCCTAGTGCCCGATATGCAGAGAACCTTCCTACCTGGCAGAACACAATGATTACTGCTAGCAGCTATAGCTATAAGCATAAAATGATATCCGCGCTTAGTAAATAAAAATAAAGTACAGTTAAAGCGGTGTTCCGGCCGAAATTATACTTTTTAAATAAAAATACCCCTATAATACACAAGTTTAATGTATTCTAGTAAAGTTAGTCTATAAACTAAGCTCTGTTTTGTTAGTTTATAGCAGTAGTTTGTTATTTTATAAACTTACAGCAGGCCGTGGCCATCTTAAGTGTGGGCATCTGAAGCCAGACTGTATTTCTTCCTGGGTCTCATCCTTGCAGATCTCGCACATGCTCAGTGCAGCACAAGCAGTGTAATAGGTTTCAGGTCAGGTTTCCATAGCAACGGCAGTGTCAGAGGAAGTTGCCGCCCCTTCCCAGGAGGCATTACAAACAGGACATGATGCGATGGGCCACGGCCAGGGAGGAGGAAGTGAAAAATGAATACAGCAGATATACAGTAGGTGCCGAGGAAAAAAAAAAAAAATTCCAATTCGTTTACAGTGCACAGTTTAGTGAGGAATGCTGAAGAGTTGTAAAAGTGGGTGGAACTCCACTTTAAAGTAAAGAGCAGCTGAACACTATAACCCAGACATTCAGCACTAAACCAGAATATGAAATGTAAAGTGCAGCGCTAAAATTATGCAGTTCAAGATGACACAATGCATATGTAGCATGTGTTAACTGTAAAGTGCAAATGTGCAATACCAGCTATAACTAATGTGCAATAGAAATACAGACAAAAAGAAAAAGGAAAATCAAGTATAACTAACACAATGCATAAATTGCATGCATTATACTATAAAGTGCTATATCATATAAAAGTGCCAAATGGGATATCAAATAACAGTGCAAATGGAAAAAGTTCATATATGGTTGGAATTCAATGGGGGGGATCCCATGTGAGATATGGAGCATTGGTCAAATACTTGACAGCGTGATACCCAACACCACAGTAAGATAAAAGGCTTACCATAAAGCCTGTGACCACCCTTACTCAGGGGCATCACACAGCGCTTTATTAGATCAAAGATCCACTGAAAAGATGTCCTGATGTCCTCAGCGTCTCCCACCAGAAGCCTCTATAAATACTGGGCGATGATCAGATAGCCTGACACAGACTAAACTAAACCTACAGACCTACAGACCCCTGGTGAAGAGGCACATGCTGCCATGTGTGGATAATTTCCCTTTTTTTATTTCACCACAAGATGGCAGCATGTGCCTCTTCGCCAGGGGTCTGTATGTTTAGTTTAATCTGTGTCTTTCCGGAATGATGGACACATAACTCTACCAATGGCTGCATGGAATGCTTTCCTCACCTTATCCATGATGAGCTAAACTTGTTCATCCAATGAGTGCCTTTGGGTCCTTTATTCTGACCAATGGCAGCACTCCCTTGTCTTGCCAATGAGGTATATATAGCATGGACACAGGCGTGTGGGCATACCCCTGATGGCGTCATTTATGACAAAACGATCATCGGGACACTACACACACGCTCTGTGCATGCACAATTGCTTTTATGGACGTTTTATGGATTTTTAACCTGTAAGGAATCCCTTTTTGCTTGTTTGCATTGGAGACTCAGATTTGTGTATGCAGCATTGCAACATTGCCATTAAAAATACCCAAAGAGACAATATCACACTATTGGAGTCTTTGTTTCCTTGCATATTTACATTTCCTGGTACTGAGGCTATCTGATCATCGCCCGGTGTTTATAGAGGCTTCTGGTGGGGGATGCTGAGGACATCTTTTCAGTGGATCTTTGATCCAATAAAGCGCTTTGTGACCCCCTGAGTAAGGGTGGTTGCAGGCTTTCTGGTAAGCCTTTTATCTTACTGTGGTGATGGGTATCACGCTGTCAAGTATTTGACCAATGCTCCATATCTCACATGGGATCCCCTACATTGAATTCCAGCCATATATGAACTTTTTACATTTGCACTGTTATTTGATATCATATTTGGCACTTTTATATGATATTGCACTTTATAGTATAATTCATGCAATGTATGCATTGTGTTAGTTTATTCATGATTTTTCTTTTTGTCTCTATTTCACATTAGTTATAGCTGGTATTGCACATTTGCACTTTACAGTTATCACATACTACATATGCATTGTGTCATCTTGAACTGCATCATTTTAGCACTGCACTTTACATTTCATATAGCAGCTATAGCTGCCGGCATTAATCACATTACAAAATTCCAACAGGCTGGTTATACCCAAGCCTGCCCATATATGGATCAAAATTTGGCTGATCCCTGCTGAACCAGCAGAATTTTGATCCAAGTATGGCCGGCTTAAGCCTTTAAGCAATGAACACATTTCTTTTTATTTGTATTACCAATGATTTTTATTTTTGTTGAAAAGAAAGACAAACATTCAAATTACAAATTATAGTCATGTACATAACAATTGTAATCCATTATGGGATAATCTAGTGATAATCTCATTACAAAGATAAATGATCACAGGCTGCATGAATAACATTAACAAAAATGTGTGACTGCCCTATCTGTTAACTAAAACTATACATTTTGTATTAAGGGAATATCCTAAGGTCACAACATGCATAAAACCATAAGAAGAGAAAAAGAAAGGGGGGGAAGCAGGGGGTGAGGGGTGGGGGGCTCTGACATATTGGCTGTGAGGTACCATGCATAAGTAAATCTACACTCCTTGGACCTTAAAGATCATAATAATGGTAAATTCAGCCCTTTATATCAAAAATCTGCTGTTACCCTTTGTTGAACCACAAAGTGCTTTCTGTGTGCCTATGTTGAAAGTTTCCAGGCCCACTCTATCAGGTAGGAGCTCAACTTTTTTAATTTCAGATAAACCTACCCATAAACTAAGTATTACTCACATGAATTACTCACCAGTAACTGCAGCAACCAATCAATAAAATTTCACCGACCTCACTACTGCAGTCGGGAATCTAGATCTATGGGGTTTATGGAGCTTACAAATCATCGTTACTGCCATGCTAGGTAAGCCTGTTTGTAAAGTAATTGAAACAAACTTGGAATGCTATATTTATGCCTTTGAACAGAACACGAAGCCTAGAAACTTCTGTTGATATCATTGTGTAATCCAAAAAAAAAAACATCAAAAATATGGAAGAGTTAAATATAAAAAATGTGCTGTGCGCTATAGGTTTCTATTTAGCTATTAGCTATTTATATACCTGCAAGACACCAAGTAACTTGATTTGTCAGTATTTGCATACCCATCATCTGCATTTGTAATTTGCCTTTAGGGGGATAACAAAGTTCTCTCCCTAGACGATAACATTACTGTTCTAAGATTATGATCACTGATTAACTTCTGTCTATGTGAGATTGACTGCAGCATGGGGGAGCTAGACAAAGGAGTTTAGAAAAAGCAGCTGCAGTGGGTTGAGTTTGAAGAAAATAATTTGTGAAGTGATAGCCCATGCCAGACATCTGCAGATCAATACTTCATTAGATAAGACAATTTGTTAATAATTAAGTGATAAACGTTTGTTTGAGATATGCTCTGGTTTTTTTAATGAGACTTTATAGTGAGCATTTTTTCTGAATTTGCACTGTCATTAAAGTGCATATGTGCCCAGACTATGGACATTAAACTATTTACATATTCTTAACAAGCAGTAACAAAGCTTTAAAACAAGTCCTTACTGACCTCCTCTAGCTGCTTTTAATGTGAAGTAATTCTTAATTATCCCCAAGGATTCCAGCGGGTACTTTGGAGTCCGGGTTCAGTCAATTTCTAATGCCGCGTACACACGACCGGACTTTTCGACGGACTAGGTCCGGCGGTCTTTCCGATGGACTTTCGGCGGAGTTCTGACTTTTCCGAATGAACGGACTTGGCCACACACAATCACACCAAAGTCCGACGGATTCGAACGTGATGACGTACAACCGAACTAGAATAAGGAAGTTCATAGCCAGTAGCCAAATGAATAAATCTAAATGAATCATCAGCTGTGACGTTTCAATAACGTAACAAAAAAAAGAAAAAGCAACCGGTACAATACTCTAGGATTAGCACATCGGCACTGTTTCCTTCTAGCATACACCAGCAGTCCTTCTGGTCTAAATGAGCCCTAACGGCTTAGAAACACCTGCTGATTGTTTACATTAGAGGGATGCGAGGATCTGCTTTTGTGACCTTTATAGAAATGAATTAAAGCTTGTTTTAAAGTGCTTTTACTGCGTGCTCAGAATGTAAAAATACTGCATGATTTTGGCACATGTTTACTTAATTGCCGATGGAGTAAAAGTACTCTGAATCACACTAAGCTATTAAACTATGGCTGGTGGGGCAAACATTTTCCAACATGTTCAGTTCACAATAAATGGGCAAGACAAGCACAGTAGGTAGTCAGATGTGCAGACATGACTAAACTGCCTTGAAGCTAGTCTCTTGGCTGGCTCAGCTAATCCTTCTCAACATCTCCACAAAGATCCTTTGCTTACAGGTTTCTAGTTGTGCCTACATACTACTGTACCTTACACTGCCAATGTAGTTAAAAATGGCCAAATAAAGCTTTTAACTGAACTAGAGCTTTTTATCAAGTGAGGCTTTCACACACTGGTTGTTCCTTTCAGTAAACATGCTTGAAGCCAGGCATCAAGTACCTACTATTCTGACATGTTTAGGTGACAGCTGGAGTACCATTGGAAGAGTGAGAATTCTTAAAGTACCCACATATAAATAATTCAGCTCAGGAAAAAAAAGCTATAGTGTATTTTAGATGGTGTCTTTTATTGATGTTAAAGTGATTGTAAGGGTTTGTTTTTTACATTTTTAAATAACAAACATATCATACTTATCTCCACTGTGCAGCTCGTTTTGCACAGAGTGGCCCCGAACCTACTCTTCTGAGTTCCCCCCCGGCGGCTCTCTCTGCTCCTCCCCGCATCAGATAACCCCCTAGGAGAAGCGCTCTGCTGAGGTGGTTACCTTCCGGGCGCGCTCCCGAGTCCAGTATTCTGCGTCCATAGCCGCCGAATGTATGACTCGGCCCCGCCCCCATCGCCCGCGTCATTGGATTTGATTGACTGCAGCGGGAGCCAATGGCTGCGCTGCTATTAATCTATCCAATGAAGAGCCGAGAACCCCCGGGCAGAGAGACAGCGCATCCCTGTCGGGTCAAGTTCCAGGGCTCAGTAAGTAAAATGGGGGCATGGGCAACCGGTCACTGCCAGGTGTTTTTTCACCTTAATGCATAGGATGCATTAAGGTGAAAAAACACAAAGGGTTACAACTCCTTTAATAATCTATCCATGACTACCAAGTTTAAGTAAAATGTGCTGCTCCCTCTAAATAAGTTTGTCTACAGACTCATGGCAAACGCTAATTGGCTTTCATTACCTTAATTTCACTGTATTGATCAAAGCTAATTCATATTGGTTACTCATTGTTACAGCATGTTTGCACATCTTGGTAAATATCTTAATCTCTGTAATTAAGTGCCCAGCTGGAAGGTTCACAATTTTCCAATGAACTCTCTTCAGAATTAAAGCTTTTATTCCCCATTAGCTTTTGTTCTTCTTTTTTTCTCCCAGTTGTCATATTTCAGTGACATTTTCTAATGTACCTTTTGAATGTAGTTCCCTAATGGTTTAAAACAGAGGAACATTATCATCAGTGACTGTAATTACTTGTGATAATTACTTGGGATGTGTAACTTGTCAAATTTAAAGCTAAAAGACGATTTATACAACAAATACTTACAGATGATGAAGACAGCTTTTTTGCATGGTTTATGGAATAGAAATGAGACACTTCAAAGCTTTATATATTAATGTTTTGGTGTACCTTTGATGGTGGAATTACATCTTTGTAGTACCTATCCTACGGTAGGTAGTTTCTAGACCAGCAGTTTCATGTGCTATAGGTAGCTGCAATGTAATATATATATATTTTAGTATATGTAGAATCAGGATCACAACCTTAGCCCAGGTAAAGAACCATCTTCTAACCAATAGCTAATGTAGTCATAGTTCCTTGACTACGACCGGACTTTCTGGCAGACTAGGTCCGACGGTCATCCCGACAGACTTTCGGCGGACTTCTGACGGACTTTCCGAATGAACGCGAATGAACGGACTTGGCCACACACAATCACACCAAAGTCCGATGGATTCGACCGTGATGACGTACGACCGGACTAGAATAAGGAAGTTCATAGCCAGTAGCCAATAGCTGCTCTAGCGTCGGTTTTCGTCCGTCGGACTAGCATACATACGAATGGATTTTTCGACCGGACTCGAGTCCGTTGGAAAGATTTGAAACATGTTCTAAATCTAAAGTCTGTCAAATTTTTCGACAGCAAAGGTCTGATGAAGCCCACACACGATCAAATTTTCAGACGGATTCGTTCCGTCGGACCTTTGCCTGCAAAGTCCGGCCATGTATACACAGCATTACATTGCACTCTAATATGTTATTCACTTTTTTCTTTCCTATTTATATAGCATTGACACTTTTTTTTTTTTTCTCAGAGCTTTATAAAAAAAATGGAACAATTCATATCAGTTTCTGTCATAGTATCAAGGCAGTTTATGACAAGACAAGCAAAATGAGAAGAGCTTTGTTTAGTCAGTAGTCAAGTTTCTTCTGAAAAGATGTGTGTGTGTGTTATTTGTGTGTAATTTTATACTATATTTTTTTGTACTGAGTAGTTGTATCATGTTATTAGAGAAAATACTTGTGTTGACATGCCCAGGCATTTACTTTACAGGATATTTTTTTTTATTTGGTCTCTTCTATATTAGTTATGGTGTTAGCTGTGTGCCACCTGGACTGTCTACATGAGGTTCTAAGGACTAGCTAATTAGCGTAGTGACATGCCATCTTGCAGTGAACGTCAGGTCGCATTGTTTATCTGCTGCTTTCACTTAGTTAATGATGCCACTGCCTTTGGTAACATTGAATTAATTGCAGATTCACTGTAAAGCCATCAGCAATGTTGACTAAAGTGTCCTTGACAATTTATTTTTGCCACCAGTATTATGCATTGAAATAAGCAATTACAAAGTACAAGCTGTTATTCTACTGTCTTTTATATTTGTTTACATATTCTGAATCGATTTGCACAGATCTTATTGATAGAATGTCTAGTGTTCGGTATCTGAAAAATGACTGATTTTAAAAGCTTTGTTTTGCCTTCAAATAGGAAAAAACCTGTCAGGAACATACACCAATAAAACTAGCAGTTATGGTGTACAGCAGGCACCTACAGTTACCTGCACATATTTAAAAAAAAAATGCTGGCACTCTGCACATTTGTGACTTTTGAGCCCAACGTGGGGCCCTTTGGCACTTATTGTGTGGTCCATGGGGCCTCTGCAGACAATAGTCTGTGTTTTGGTGCTTACTTAAACCATTGAAGAAAAAATATTCTTAAAGCCTGCAACACATGGCTCACCTTAAATAGTTTTCACACTATTTAACTTTTGTATGCGCTGTCCATCCCTTTTTTCTTTTCATTTTTTTTTCACCTACAATGTTTTCTAATGGATCTTGTGAACAGAAATATAAAATGTGCCACAAATCATTTTTAGGGAGGCACAGATGTGGAAGCATTCATTTGTAAAGGGACAGTAATAGCAGTAATTTCTACCATTCTATGACTGTCTCCTGAAGTGTGTCCCCAGTTTCTGACCACCTCCTGTAGCATGTTTGCAGTGTCGGACCATCTCTTGTAGCACACCTATAGTATCTGAGTGCCTCCTGTTGCATAGCTGCAGTCTCTGGTAGCTCTCTGTAGCATTGCATTCGCTGATTATGTGTGGTCCTTGTTGATGTTGGGGGCCACACTTTAAGCCACAATTTTAGGTAAGTTGACTTCTTCTCCAGAGGATAAATCTCAGGGTGAAAGTTGTCATAGGCATTTTCATTTTTAAATAAATATGCCCCAGTGTCAGGAATGCCACATTTTACACTGTTGGTGGTTTTCAGTGTCTACAAACTATGCAGGACCAGGAGGGTATGAAAAATTCACTTTAGACAAGTGAAATTTACAAGTTACATGTATTTGTCTGATAATGCCAAGTGGAACCAGCAACTTTACTGCTCCTAATCTAATGACTGTAACCAATGTAGTAATTGTGATATTTTGTAAAATTAATTGTGTTTAAATATTTGTATGCTGTTGTTTTTGCTCATTCACAACCATCGTGTTTTTCTGCATGATTCATACCATAGCTTCTTTTTTCTTCACCATTGGTCTGGCAGATCGTGAGGTCAGCCTGTAACTTAGTGACAACTAGTCAGGTGGGGGCTGCGATTGATTGAGCACTTTTCTTTGTCAGACTGCAGAGAAAAAAAATATTAACATTTATATAATCTGTGTCTGAGAGATACAATGCCACAGTATGAAAAAGCATTCCACCGTGTGCTTCAGCCCTTCTTTTGAACAAACATAATGACTCCAGCACCTAACCACCAAGCCTTATTTATTGTATACCTGCTTCTTTTTCAGAATGCCTTTGTTGAGTAGCTTTAATTGGAAAAAGAACCTAACTTGAACTGTGATACAGTGGGAGCTCTTCTTGTTTTGACTCTTACGTCATTTTGTTAAATTTGTCATCTGGGGATCTGTTGGGTATGGAGACACTGGTTTATTTTTCTTAACTGTTCTCCAATTGAAATCAAAATATATAATTATGCTAATTGGTTATTATTTGTGATTTTTAGATGCTCCTCTTCCTAAAACAACAGATTTCTTTCCATTTACACTGGTGTTTTTTAACCCTTAGCTATTTTTTTTCCAAGCCAGATGTTCAGTTACACACTTTATTGAAATGGCTTTTAATTAGAGCAGTAAGACAAAGCCTATCCGAAAAGCTTTCTGCACTTTCAGCTGCCATCTCTCTTTACTACTAAAAGCCGTGTCAAGAGGAAAGCAAAATATCAAGGTACATTAAAAAAGTTAGCTAACCTTGAAAGGAATTGAACAGGGCCCAGCCAGCAGGGAGGGTGCATGCCAGTCTCTGTGATTTCATGACTGAAAGAGACCGAATTGAAAATAAAAAAATGTAAATTAGTTTTCAACTCATCTGTTCTCTTGTTTTCCTTCATCGTCTAATCCTGATAGTTTTAATTAAAGCTGAAGTTTAATCTGCCTATATTTTGACTTCCCTGTATTCTCCCTCCCCTCTCATCAATATGCTAATAACACATGTATTTAAAATCTTTCCATGTTCATTATATACCATATTTTACACCTAGTGATGTCATCACTGGTTATCTTTGCTTTTCTATGCAATACAGGAAGATTGTGGTGGTGGGAGGGGCCAGCAAGGTGTTCTACATAGCTTCCTAAAACATTACATAACCCTTGCTCAGTACCAGTGGTGGGGCAAAGTCAATCAGTGCCCAGGGCGAAGATGCCAGATTGAGCCCCCCGCCTTTCGTGGATGCTAGAATTCCCACTAGCATTGGTGTCAGTGGATGCCATAATAACCCTCAACACAGGTATCAGAGGACACATTAATAACTCCCAGCATTGAAGTCAGTGGATGCATTAATAGCCCCTAGCACAGGTGTCAGAGTTATTAACCCCTCCCCCAAATTGGTGGTCAGTGGTATTGAAATATAACCCTTCTCATGACCACCAATGTGGGGGGAGGGAATTTATTTTCACTGACATTATCATAAATGCAGAAGGGGGTGGTGGGTTCAAATTTTACTGCCATGAGGACCAATACAAGGTGTGTGGGGGGGGGGGGGGGTTAACATTTACTGCCACTGACCACCAGTGCAAGGGATAGGGGTCGATGGCAGTGAAAGTTGACCCCCCCACCCCCTACCTGCATTGGTGGTTACAACAATATTAACCCCTTCCTCAATTCCAGCCTGCTCCAGTCCCATGCCCTTACTTTCTGTGCTCTGGTGGTGGTCAGGGAGCAAGGACATCAAATACCACCTGCTGAGCTTAACTCAGCACACACTCGCTTCTGCTTAGCTAACATCTCCCTCTTCCAGGCAGGCAGGAGGGCTGGATCTGTGAAGCTGGCTGCATCCCCATTTTGCCCACACAACAGGCAGCAATAGCAAACAAACTGCCTTGGGGTTGCCCTACACCAGAGCCTGAAACTGCTGGAGGCAGTAGGGGGGAGGAGATTCCAGTCCAGTAGCTGAAGGGAGGAAGAGGCAAACAACCATCACTGTTCTCTGTTCTGAATGACAGAACCACTCCCTTTATTCAGATAGCTGAGGAGCTAAGCACTCATCTGCTCTCAGCGCCTCTGTTCTATTAATTAAGTCATGTTTCTGGTCAGGTACTCATGCTGTCTGAGAGATCTGTCGTAGGAAAAAACATTTCACACTAGATAATATATACTCCTAATATATTTCAAGTGTATATCAAGGCTGAGAAGGCTTTTTCACAGTCTTTGTAAATCAAGTTTGTGCTAACTAGTGTGGTTACCATATGATACAAGAAACAAATTAATACAATTACGTTCTGCAAATAGAATTTAAAAGCCATGGATGACATTAGAAGTGGCATTCAAAATCTTATTAGTATTGAAGTGCCTGTGGCAATGTTATGAGTGTAGAAATTTGTAGTTGTGAACAGTGTTATTACTGGTTATATTTCTGAAATGCCTACATTGGACAGAGATGTTTTCTTAACAGGTAATTTCAGATTTAGCTTGGAAAAGGTATATAATACGCATGTATCAATGAGAATTCTGATATTTTCAGACCTTCACATAGCCAGTTCTAACATTTGAAATATGTGCTGAGCATTAATTTTCCTATAGAAGCAAGGATATTACAGTGATAATACAAAACAGTGGTCTAAAAATACTAATTTAGTTAAGGTGTCCATACATCAGGGTTCAAAATTTCAAGTCCTGAGCTACTAGTCAGGCCTCAAGGGTTACTCGCCCCCAGTTGCCCCACCAAACCCCTACCCTGCCCCGCCCCTAATAACGGCCCTAAACACGCCCTAACAAATGATCTCATGAAATTACACTTAAATGTTTTATGCAGAATTAAGTTACAAAAATAAATATTAACAACAACCTTATCAGTGCAGCCTGACCTGTGCCCCTTAACGCAGCCTCACCTGTGCTCATCAACGCAGCCTCACCTGTGCTCATAAATGCAGGCTCACATGTGCCCACCATTGCAGCCTCACTTGTGCTCACCATTGCAGCCTCACCTGTGCCCATCAGTGCAGCCTCACCTGTGCCCACCATTGCAGCCTCACTGTGCCCACCATTGCAGCCTCCCTGTGCCCACCATTGCAGCCTAACTGTGCTCACCATTGTAGCCTCACTGTGCCCACCATTGCAGCCTCACTGTGCCCACCATTGCAGCCACGCTGTGCCCACAATTGCAGCCATGCTGTGCCCACCATTGCAGCCTCGCTGTGCCCACCATTGCAGCCTCACTGTGCCCACCATTACAACATCACTGTGCCCACTATTGCAGCCACACTGTGCCCACCATTGCAGCCATGCTGTGCCCACCATTGCAGCCTCACTGTGCCCACTATTTCAGCCACACTGTGCCCACTATTGGAGCCACACTGTGCGGATTGCAGCCTCACTGTGTCCACTATTGGAGCCACACTGTGCCCATTGCAGCCTCACTTTGCCCACTATTGCAGCCTCGTCTGGGCAGTGGAATGTATGACTGGAGGAAGAGGAGAGCCGCGGGAATCACAGAGCAGGATAGCACAATGTTACAGCTTACATTACAATTTTCTCCGCTCTGCTCGGCACAGCCCTGCCTCCCCCTAACCCCATGCCTGGGATAGACAGAATGCATCCCAGCATTGGACCAACATTCTGTCTATCACAGGCGCTGTGTTGAGCAAAGCAGAGACAATTGTAATGTAAGCTGTCAATCAACCCTGCCCGCCGGCAGTGCTCACCGCCCCACTCCCAGGCAGCCCAGCTCGCAAGCCCTCATTTTCCACTCGCAAAATACGAGTAAGCGAGTGGAAAATTTGAGGGCTGCCATACATAATTTATCCCAGTTACTAGAAGCTAATTTTTTAACTTGTGTACTAATAGTCATGTGAACTACTTTTGATATTATAGACCAACAATATTTAAGTGGCCAGGATAGTCAGCCTAGGATACAAAGATCACTTGTCTGCATGTATATGGTCCTAGTGCATTCTCTTTTATTGTTAATTGCATAGTTTGAAACATTGGTTCAGGCACTAAATCTTCAGAAAATTAGCACAAAGTGTATGGCGGTGAAGATGAAGCTGGCTGCACCTGAACCACAGTAGGTGACTCCTGTTTGATTGTCCACATGGGCATTTTAGCGAGAATAAAGAATACCAACTAACAAAGGTGAATGCATGATATCAACAATTATCTGCAGGCGACAATTTAAATCATGTCCAGAATTTTATCAATATATTCTATTGTGATACACACCAAATATCAAGGTAGTTATGTGACATCTGCTGCAATAACCGGATGACTTTCAACTATGCTGTCCTAGGATGACCAGCTTTAGCAATTACTGGCATTACAAAGCACAACAATTGGTTTCAAACATGCCCTGGAAAGTGTCTGTTGAACAGTTGAGGGTGGAATCTGAATAGTTGTTATTGTACTGTGGACAGGCATGTTGAAATGTAGCAAATTCTGAATCCACTAGCATTTGGAAGAGTAGTTGGTGTACCAGGTTTAGGTAGACTCGGTAGGTTTTGGGGGAACATCTCATGTAAATGCATGTTTATATAATGTACTGTAGCTTAATAAATGCAAATCAAGCTTATCTGATTAATATGTGTATGTTTAAATATGACCATAAACATACTGTACAAGGTTACTTGTAGGCATAATACAACATCCTGGGGAATGTCGATAGGTGACCATCCTTTTATACTCTATACTGGCCTTCCTCAACCAGGGTTCCTCTGCTGCGTCTCAACAGGAGCAAATACAATAACATAAACTATTACTGATGGTTGCAATGAGTTATTTGAGCAATGATCAACTTTTGACTTTCAGATGAGTAACCACTGACAACACTGCTTTTAGCTTGTGAGGGTTCTTTCTAATCAGTGGCGTCGCTGGTGGGGGGGGGGGGGGGGCATTCCACACCTGGGTGAGACTGGCACTGGCGCCACAGCTCCCTCGTTCCCTTACAGATCTCCTCAGCTGCACGCTACGTGTGGGGGGAAGAGGGAGTGAGGCAGAGGTGCCCGCAGCCTGACACTGATTGTCCCACATGCCGCAATCATCTCTCACCACCAGCCGCACTCACTGCAGACTGGACTATAGCCGCCTCCTCCTCGGCTCTGATGTTTCATGTACACAGACCAGGAGGAAGAGCCGAGGAGGAGGAAGAGGGACAGTGCATCACAGCACCTGCCCGGGGCCGAGGTATTGCAGAGGAGGTGGACATCTATGCTGCTAGGAGTCATTTTAGGGATGGGGGTTGAGGGTATGTACTAGGGGGTGCTTTCTTTCAGGTTAGAAATGACTTGTGCTAAAAAGGAGGGGGGTTGGTGTGATGTTTAACCCCCCATCACAATTCATCTCCCCTCCCAAATCAACCCCTATCACATATCCTCTAATCCCCACCCCCCAAAATCAAAGATCCCATCCCAGCTCCATCCATCCCCCCCAATCCAATCCCTGCTCTATCCACCCCCGATCCCATCCCAGCTCCATCCACCCCCCTCCGATCCCATCCCAGCTCCATCCATCACCCGATCCCATCCCAGCCCAATCCATCCCCCCGATCCCATCCCAGCCCAATCCATCCCCCCAATTATATCCCGGCTCCATCAACCCTCCCATCCCAGCTCCATCCACCCCTCCATCCCCAATCCCAGCTCCATTCATCCCCCATCCAAGGTATTGCAGAGGAGGGGGACATCTATGTTGCCAGGAGTCAATTTTAGGAAGGGGGGTTGAGGGTATGTACTAGGGGGTGCTTTGTTTCAGGTTAGAAATGACTTGTGCTAAAAGGAGGGGGGTTGATTTGATGTTTAACCTCCCAGCACAATTCCTCTCCCCTCCCAAAGCATCCCCTATCACATATCCTCTAACCCCCACCCCCCCAAAATCAAAGATCCCATCCCAGCTCCATCCATCCCTCCGATCCCATCCCTGCTCTATCCACCCCCCGATCCCATCCAGCTCCATCTACCCTGATCCCATTCCAGCTCAGCTACATCCACCCCCCGATCCAATCTTAGCTACATCCACCCCCTGTTCCCATCCCAGCTCCATCCACCCCCAATCCCATCCCAGCTCCATCCACCCCCTGTTTCCATCCCAGCTCCATCCACCCCCCATCCCATCCCAACTCCATCCATCCCCCATCCCAGCTCCATCCATCCCCACAATCCCATCCCTGTTCCATCTTCCCCCCCATCCCTTTCCAGTTCCTGCCATAATCTGGAACACCTGAGCATGGCAAACAAAATCAGCTTCTATCTTTCATTTTCAAAGCCTAACTGAAGATAGAAGCTGATTGGTTACCATGCACAACTGCTCCAGATTCTCTTTGCTCCTATTATGATAAATCCCCCCTCCATACTTTTCTTGAGAATACAGGGGAAGAGGAGGAAGACGATCAGGCTGCCAGCTCCATGTCCTACTGTATTTTATGGAAAGAATGGCAATTATACAAGGTTTTAAAACCAAAATCCACTGGACCTCTAAATTGTTGCTGCTTGTCTATTGTCCACTTTAATTTCACAGATTTGTCACCTCATTCTATTGGAATATAAATTAAAAGGGAGAACCTGTTACAACAAAAAATTCAGGGGCTTCCTTTTGTAAACTTGTTTTTAAAAGTTCATGCTTTATGCCATATTTATCAGTTTCACTATCTCATCAATCTCATGAACTGGCTGACATTCAAATCATGTATGCACAGGCTGTATGTACCCAAGTTGATTGATCGACTTTTGGGTACAACCAGCCTGTCAGGTTTTTGCAATTTTTGCTATCGGCTGTTATAGCCTGGCGGGAACTGACTGCGTTGATGGGGGAATCGCTCCATCTATGGCCAGCCTTACTAACAGAACAAGATATCAATTAGTGAAATATTGAGATTTGTGACCCCCATGGTGGTGGTCTAGAAATTCACTAAGTAGAATAGACAGGATGATAATTCATGTTCACCTTTAAAAACAACTCAGCAGAAACCGCTCCATCCTGGTAGGTTCTTTTTACCCAAATTGTAGAGTGACCCCTCTGCTGTGTCTCCAGAGAAACAAAGACAATAACATAAACTATTCCTAAGGGAGGACATTCAGGACACAATCTCCACCCAATAGAAGTGCTCAGTATCACTCATACATTTTCAGACTTAAAACATCTCTCGGTCATAGACACTAGTCTCTATAGGAAAATAGGAAGAAAGATTTTAAGTATTTTTGTACCCATTGACTGACTCACAAGATACATTGTTGCTATGGAATGGACAGATGTTTCCTTGAATCATTTTTGACAAGTCATCTGCACATCTGTGAGTACCATAAGTTAATATACTTGCAAATATATTTAGCCTAGCTTTCACACACAGTTAAAAATCAGATATCTTTTTTCTTTTGAAACAAGTTTGTTGTCTGTGAAGATCCTTACTACTTGTAAAATTAGGTACAGCTTACAGGGTTTTCTTAATAATGCTGCTTACATCTAAAACATCAGTTAGAATCTCTTCCAACCATTATCCATTCAATAAATTTCTTTGAGGCAGCATTTATATTTATTTGAGGCACGGTTAAGGTCAACTGTTAAGCCTACCATTAGACCAACACGAGACTAAATCACATCAGTACAGCTTCAGCAATTTTCAGTGTTAAGTGAGGCTAAATCATGTTATGTACCTATTATCGGGTTATTCCCCTTGATGAATACTGCTCTTGTCACTCTGAAATACAATAGAAAATACAAGGAATTAAAGCTTGTATAAAGTGTAGCAGAATATTTATTAGCAGTTTTCTAGACCAACAAGAGACGGTGACACTGACAAATTTGTTTTGTGTGCCATGCACTCTGGAGCTTTAAAGAAACCATTGGTGAATTCTGATGGCCTGTAGTGTACAACATTTATAGGGAGCAATAAAACTAGCAGATATAGGAGATTACTGCTGAGATAAGATGCACAGGTCTCACGCTCGCATATATTACTGTTTATCTGTATCACCTGTTTATTTGTGACACTGTAACAGCTAAGGATAATCCTAGTTAATGCAACATTTTATTTATCACTTAGTGCTGAGTGTTTTCAGCATAAAAAGCTTTATTAGTGGAAACTACAAAAACATAGAGTATGTTTTGTGGAGAATCAGAGTTAAGCTAACATAAGCTATGCCGCTTTAAGAATCTCGTTGCCACTCCCCATACTCGTAACACATTTTGGTATGACTGTAATATAATTACCTTAGTAAGGCACCAAAAAAAAAGATAAATCCCACCAAAAATGGTGTCTTGTGGTTTAAGACATTGAGATCACTTTACTAAGAAGTCAATTTTTTCTCTTGCTCGGTGGAGCTCTCTTCAGTTTAATCAACCAAATATTTGCAATGGGAATTTATATTTTTTAAAATTCTCTGCGAATGATTGGATATCCAAACATAAAAGAGATATAAAATAAACCCACCATGATGAAAACATTTGACGATTACTTACATCTAGTTCTGTAAATGTCAGCTGCCTCATTGTAATGCCGACCCCTCTAATGTCAATACTTTGATTTAGGGAGCTAGAAAGTATGCAGATAAGGGCTTCATAATTGATCTGCATCCTTATTTTGGGCCAGTAAATCAGATAGTTAGAAAAAAAAAAAAAAATATATATATATATATATATATTGTTTATTATTGTCAGAATAAATTTTGAATTTTTACAAATGCTTCCATTCTGTCAAATATGAAATACTAAAAATATAAATATATATTTTTATTCTCATTTCCTGCCAGCAGGTAGAGCTCTTGAATACTTTTAGCACATTATCATGTTTTCCTTTTTTAAAAAGCTTGCAGAAAATTACCACACTTAAATCAAGATTCAGAGCAGTGACTTATTTCCTATAGTGTTAAAGAAATGTTAACAGATTACAACCATTTTGCTGTTAAACAGCACAGAACAGGGTTTTCCTAGTACTTGTGCTTATTCCAGTGCATGGCTTTTACTATACAGAAGTAAATATGCCTTGTCACAGAAAGCATATTTGCCAAGTGCACGTTTGCTGAGTCATTTCTGTATGTTGGCACTTAAACAAATTTTCAGATTCAAAATTCAGATTTTTTTTTTTTTTCCACACTGGTTATGTGCACTGACCCATGCACAACCTTCAAATGTGAATAAACCCTTTTTTATCTATAAAGCGCTAAAGAGTATGTGCCTCAGATACATTCCCTGGGCTCTGCAAGAAAATGTTATTCATTCATCCTGCCTCTTACAAGTCAGTTTAATACTTACTGCCTGAGGAGTTACAAGAACAGCATTTATAAAACGTATTTAGAGCCAACAACATGAAATCTTAGCTTAAGAAATCTAAAGCTTATACTGGTGTTAAAAAACATATCTACCAATTGCAATACAAATTCAGGATCACAGTGAAAGTTTTCTATGGTGCTTATACTTGTGATGCTAAAAATGTTCTTTTTTTTTTTATTTTCAATCATTGGTTGCTTAAAAAGTAACTGTTTCAGCTGAGACTTATTTTTATATGAACAAATGTTTAGGGAAAGGCCCCTAAATAAGGGAGGTACCGAAGACAATCCTTGCAATCTGCTAAAATAGGAAAGTTTTTTGAAAACCGTTAATAGTAATAAAGTAGTGAAAAAGACATCACATCACAAAACTGTAATCTCCACCCAACACCAATAAAAACCTAGAGTTCACAGTGTTTTTTTGAGGAATTCTGATCCGCCCCTTTTTGGTGAGTTGGTAGACAATATCAAGTTTTTGCCCTTTTTTATTGCGTTGGTCTTCAGTGTGTGATTTAATATATGAGAGTCTTATTTTTATATCTGTTCATAAGTTAGCACAGTTGACAATATATCTACCATAAATCAAAGGTAAAAAATGCAATATATTGCAGCTTACTAGTCCCTAGAGTGGTGGCTGCATTAGATTTTATTTTTTCAGTCTTAGAACATTTTCATACAATGCAGAAAGTACCCGTTAATCTTGCCAGAAATGCAATGCCACTGTCTGTGAGCTGAACTGAAAGTACAAACAGTGTTATCTTCCCAACCTAAACTGATGGTCCTCTCATTGCCTATCTAAAGGAGAACAGTAGAAAAAGGCAGGTTTGAAGTCCAGCCTGGACCATGGTTCCCTCCATAAATACAGTGTAGAAATAAGTGTAACCACCCATACCTCACATACTGTATATTGCACTTTGACATTAGATACTTTTAAAAGTGGTTTGCATTCAGCAAAACCCTGTGCTGTATTTTTTTAGTTTTACATTTTTTTTGGCTATAACAGTTTGAGGTTTGAGGTTGTGTAAAATGCTGGTATACATTTTTCTATAATTATAAAGGGTAGGAGGGGGGCTTGATGCAATTTCCTAATTTCTATTTGCTACCTTAATTATAATGTCCCAACTAAAAAATGCACTTATAACCCTATTTTTTATATATCAGGTTTTCTCTCATTTCCAAGATCACTGTACTTAAAGATTTTGGTAATATGCAAAGAGTGTCCTTCCTTTTCTGTTGCTACCATAATCATATCTGTATAATATATTTTTATATAGAAATAGTTGAATGCACTTCATTTTCCTGTTATCTTTTAGGAACAATAGTAATCAGTTTGGATCTAAACTGGTCAGCAACATTACCCTGGTGCCCTTTCAGAATCATAACAACCATTCTGTGAAATCATTGACTTTTTTTGTAGGGGTCCCATGGCTCTAAATGCCAGGAAACTGTGGGGGGATGCCAATATTAGGGCCAGTGTGTGCCATGCTCTGTATTTGCTACTACAATTGCAAATGCATACGTTTAAAAGAAAATGCAGTGCTTAATAAGAATAGACTGTGAATGACCTGCTTTGCAAACAAATGCATCGGACATGCTAGTTCCAAAGACACACGGCTCATTGCACAGCAGGTCAAATGTAGCCTCTGTAGATCTATGTGTACTGCTCATGTAAAGCCAATTGGATTTTGCCAACCAAATGCACATCAAATGACTACCCCATGTGATGACCCTGGGACATTCAGTGTTGTCACATGGAGTCCTTACCATATGTGAGCTATGATTCCGGATTCCGGTGATTTGTGGCTTACACAGGGCTTTCACTTTCAGAAGTTAAACAGATTGGCCAGGAAGGTAATTATAAGCATCCTTAGAAACTGCATTAAAGTGAACCTTCTGCTTTGCCCTGCATTGGCAAAGCACAGAATTCACTTTAACGCCAGGTTGGGCTCAATCACAAAATAACTATAGGTTGCAGCACAGTGACCTAGTGGCTAGCACTCCTCCCAACCAGGACACTACTTGCATGGGGTTTGCATGTTCTCCCATGTCTAAAGACATGCTAGGAGGTTTATTAGCTCTTGTCTAAATTTGTCCTTGTGTATGTATGCATATTAGGTAGAGACCTTAAACTGGGTTTACATGTATCGAAAATTCAATCGGTTCTGCAGTAACTGGACAAATTTTGATCTGTATGTACTCCTCTCTGTTCAGCAGTTGAACAGTTCGCTGCTTTTAAAATTCAACATCTAAGTAGTCAGACGGAGTTGTAAGTACTGTATTTCACTATATACTAACTTTAATGTTATAAATATGTCTAAAATGCAAAACTCTGGTGGGTGTAACAACATGTCCGCTTTACCCCTTCTTAGTGTATCCTTACTGTTAACGAGTGTGGGGTGTAGCAATATGGCGGCGACAGAACATCACTTCCGTAGCAAACTGCGATGGGTTGCCGAATATGTCGCTACAGCTCGGCTAACAGTCACGCCCAGTCCCTGTGTTATGTCCATCATAGGGCGGGACTGGGCGTGACTATGAGCGGAGCTGAGCCGAGTACACTATGTATTGAGTATGCTATGTATCTCGGCAGGGCCCCCTATTGGGCGGGGCCCATGGGCTTGAGCCCAGTCAAGCCCAATGGTAAGTCCGACCCTGATTATGACAGAGGGGGTGGGGGGAATGTAGCAAAGCAGGGGAGATTCCTGCATCCACCTCATTGTGTAGATGCAGGAATCTGAATTGTGCCAGTTGAAGGGAAAAGAAAAGCTCAACGTGTATACCCAACTTTAGATTGCATGCTCCTTGAGGGCAGGGACTGATGTGAATGTACTTTAATTTATTTTGGGAGCTATATCAATACCGGTAATAATACCTGTAATAAATAAGTCAACTAATTTACATTAAAGCAGCCTTATTAGAGTTCTTCTTTAAACATGATTGACAGATGGTGAAATGGTACTTCATTCCAGCTTTTCACAAGTGTGTAAACTACACTTCTGTTTATTCACTTATAGACTATTAAGTTAAACAAACAGGATATCCCAGTGATGAGTGAGGTATATTATTAGCTTCAAATTGTAACATAGCTTATTTTGGTTCACATTTGCTTCTAATCTGTTGTAACAGATGTTTGCTTGGCGAGTATCAGTGAGACATATGGCAAGATATGCTCTTATCTTCATCCGAACATCTACAGTATCTTCTTGTTTGTGATTCAGTAGTGTGCTGCTTTCTCTTTTATCATCTGTCTTTATTATGTAAAGACTAAATAATGATTTGTAATTACCGTACATTTAAGAGAAATGGATTTGTACAATACTAAGCTTTATGGCCACCATATTGCAGTTTAAAGAAATACTTGCTATCGAAATTCTAATTCTGCATTCGAACCCCCATGCATGAAACCCCATGCATGGATGGATTAATCGCCCGTTTCTCTCTATTTGAGCTGACAGAGTGCACATGAGCATATGTATCAAAATTCTAAACACTGCCTTTTCTTCTGATTTACCAAATCAAAGGTGTTCATATGTATGCGTATCAACTAAGACGTGTTACAATCACAATCTTTCCTTTACCCTCCTTAGTGGTAATCCTGAATGTGGCTCGGGGTGGATTTTCAGTACCAAAAGCGTAACCCCGAGCCACACTCGGGATCGCATTTCCAGGCAAAGTTACTTACCTTATTCCCAGGATCCTGCGATGTCTCCCCGCTGTGTGTGTGAGCCGTGTCCTCCGCTGGATCTATCACAGTGCCGAGCTCTGTTCCCTGCGAGCGCTGCGACGCGCAGGGACAGAGAACGGCGCCATATTCAAAAAGTAAAAAACACATTACACATACAGTACACTGTAATCTTACAGATTATATTATGGTATCAAATAATTCCACATCCCTTTTGTCCCTAGTGGTTTGTCCAGTGCCCTGCATGCAGTTTTATATTATAAATACTGTTCTTTCTGCCTGGAAACTGGAGATTGTCAATAGCAACCAAAAAGTGTTCCTTTACATCAAAAGCAGTTTTAGACCAGCTAGAAAAAAGCGATTATAATTTAGAATCACTTGTAGAATTGAGCGATAGTGATTCGTAGGGAAATCCATCATCAAACACTGAAAGCTAATTTTAGTGTTTTTGATTTGATTACATTATTGAATCATTTTTTATTATTATATTATTATTTGTTATAATTATTTATAGTTATTTATTATATTATAATTTATGATTTCATGTTTCAAACTTTATCATACCCGGGATGTCTACTAGACTCTTGTTTGGACAGATTTAACTAAGTGTTATTCCTAAGAATTACAGGACTACAATATAAAACTCCAAATTTCCATCAAAAATCTGAAATAATCATACCGCCAGGGAGGTTAAAGTGTTTGTACACCCTGTGACTCTGGTCAGTCACAGAGCCGGAGTTCACGGCCCCGGAAGGAAGAGGGGTGACGATGGACACTCACTGCTAGTGGGGACAGCGGTGACATCGCAAGCTTCGGTTTCAGGTAAGTGACACATAATTGGCTACTATGCGATGCAAAGTAGCCCATTATGCTTTACCTTTGCAGGGAAATAATGAGGGAGTAAAACCCATCAGGGTTTATTTCCTCTTTAAGCTGATCTCCAATAAATATTAAAGTTCACCAATGAATGCAGCTATTTCAGCTAATGCAACCATATAATACTTATGACATCATGATATGCAGGCAGTGTTGCTGGCTCCTGTCTAAATTAGCCATAGTATGTGTGTTTGTATGCATGTGAGATAGGGACCTTAGACTGTGTAAGGCCCTTGAGGGAGGGACTAATGTGAATGTACAGGGTGTGAATTGTCAGCGCTGTATAAATTCTAAATGGATTCAAAACACATTTTTTGTGTTCTTAACTTATTCAGTTCTGCAAGGTGCCAAGCAGCTGGATCTTGGATATTTACATATACAGGGGGTCCCCGACTTACGAACGCCCGACCTACGAACATCCCCTACTTACGAACCAGGTGCTGCAGGGACCCTCCGCCATTTTCCGCGGACCTTCGGCCATTCTGCGCATGCGCGGCCAGACGGAGCCTCGGAAAATGACGGCAAACATCGTAAATGTCCGTAATTTGCCGCGCATGCGCAGAACGGCATTCGGCGGAACATCGGAAATGTCCGTAATTGTAGGTCTGCGCATGCGCGGCCGACTTACGAACATTTCCGAGTTAAGAACAGGCGGACAGTCCCTAACAAGTTCGTAACTCGGGGACCTCCTGTATAGATATAGCTATTATTCCTCAAGATTAGGTGCCCTAGTTTGACCCTGAGATAACTTTTACATTATACTGTTGCTAACCACAATTTGTAATCCAAGTCTGAATTTTCATTAGCACCCCTGCAGCCGCTCCAGTAGCCAGGGCATTCTACCTCTTCTTCATCAGTGCTTCTAGGACAGACCAGATGGATTCTGGTTAGTCACCACCATACAACTAGCTGTACCCATATGAAGAAATCTGTAAACATCAGATATTTGGTTCTTGATTTGAACTTCCAAATTGTGTAGCCCAAGAATTAAAGTGTATGTTAAACCTAACCATGAACATCTCTTCTAAAACAAAAACAAAACAACAAATGCAACAACCACATGTAAGGATTGATAAACTGCTATACATATGACTTTTTATTTATTTATTTTTTACTAAAAATATGCTTTTAGTATTTCAACTGTATTCACTGGCAAATTGGATCTTCTTATGAGCTGATGAATATATAATGTGTGTAAAGAGTCAATTCAATTACCACTTAACAATATGTACACATTCTGAATGACATAAATATGCAGGACAAAGGTTGTAGGAACAAATTTAAATGTTTAAATCATATGGTTGATCTCATGTATGCATACCTAAACATTATTTAATTTACCAATTTTATTTGGTGTACTTTAGTGCCAGGCTCTTTTCCATACTATGTCCTCGCTTCCTTCTCCTCCACTATATCATTTTGACAGCATCATTTCTGCAGTAGTAGAATAGAAAAAAAGTTCACAATGCATGTAGGAACTGATATGCATTTGTCTTAGGTCAGGTCAACCCACATATTGGGGCTAATTTACTAAAAACCCAATTTGTTGGTGTTTGGATGTCCTTGTCCCCCCTTTTTGGACATCCTATACATATACAATATACTTATCTGTGTTTTCCTGCAAATTATTAAAAAGAAAAATGTTCTTAACTGCAAAATCATTTTCTGCAAAATGAATTGGATGACACAGCTCTATGGGTGTTTTTTTTTTTTTTTGGTCAGTATGTTGCCACAATTAACATATTTTGGTTGAAATTATGTTTACCTGCTCCTGTTTTTACTGCTTGCTATAACTGAGTGTCTGAACAGGTGTGTGAGATTAGCCACTGGGGACTACTGTGCTTTTTGATTGGCGTTGTGTCCAAAACCTTCTGTAGGCATAAGAATATCACTTATAAAGGATAAAGTATACCCTGCTGTGTCTTCCAATAAACTAAAGGCTAATTCATTTTGGATAGAGTAAGGAAGAGTTATAACCTGGTCAGGTCAGTTTTTTTTGTCAACTGTGTCCCATTGGGGAAATCTCACCTCACTTCCTGTCCCATAGTTAAATGGGAAGTGAGAGGCAATCCTCTCAAAGTTAGGGAATCCCTGGTTATCACCAGGGTCACCAGAACTAGTGTACCCATTGACAGATTCTCCCTCTATGACTATTCTGGGGACAGCCCAAAAGTTGGGGATTTTCTTTTACTATCACTTTTGATGATAATGATAAAAAGAACAAATAGAGAGGGTGAATCTGCCAGGGACACAGAAAGCAACAGATGTAAAAAAATAAACTATTTGGAATTGGGCTTGACGCTGTAGTTCACTTAGCATAGTGAGTGTTCCTATAACTTGGTGAATAAGCTATGTGAGCATTTACTGTGACCACTGACTGCAATGCGTCCATACTACCTCTGTTTTCGCTGCAGGCTTAGGAAGTCCAAGATGCCTTTACTGGCCACATTGCTTAGTGGAAAAATAGACTATTGACTGGCACCCTCCCCCGACCAGGCAATATAGGGGTCATGGACCTTGGATTATTCTGGGTGGCAATGGCATTGGGTGCCAGTGTTTAGTGTTATCCTCCTATCACAGGAATTCCATAGAGAGAGCAGATAATGGCAGGATCAACTAGTGATTTACCACTAGCAAAAAAAAGAATTGCACTACAGTATTTAGCATTTTCCAAACCGATTCAACATTCACTTTTGCAAACTGAAAATAGTTTATTCCTTTGCATTACCAGTCTCTGAGAAAGATCAGCAAAACACAAATACATTTAGATGTGGCATACATACCTGTTAGCTAGAAGTATTGTAATGCTAATAAAAAGATGCATTCTTTTCACTGAAAAATGATAATCAAAATGATAATGGTCATGTTATATTAGTGTAATATTATATAGCCATTATAGGTACAATAAATGCTTGATAAAGTGGACACTTGTAATTCTGGTACCTGTTAGTTCTGATTGCATTTTGCATTTTCAAAAGCTGGCGGAGACTGAGCGTGGTGCTTTGTAAGTGTCCCTGGGTTTTACACCCTGTCCTGAAGACCTATGATATGCAATTACTTTCCGTTGTACTCTGCTGAGTGTTATATTAACAAGCATTTTTTTTTTTTTTTGTGAGAAATAAATCATTATAACCAGACTGTGGCTATCATTAAAAATTGAGATACATCTCTTTTGTTAGAGAACTTGCTGTCTCTGTTTCCCACTGTTTTAAATAAGTGAAAAAGATTTGATTATTAAAACATAAATTATGGTTAGTCTCCGAAATGAAATGAGCAGCTGTTTTGTGCTTGCTGCATTGAGGTGTATTTACAGAAGACCAGTCTACAACTAAAGCTGGGTATACACTGTTAGATTTTCAGTCAAAATTTTTCATATTAAGAATGTTCCGTTGGTTTTTAATCATCAGTGGGGTCACACTGACATTATTTTTCGGCTGCAGTGACAAGAAAATTTGAAGGAGTAGGATGATCACATTTCTAACAGTATATGTAGTTTTCATTTCAGCAAAGTCCATTCACTTCCAAATTAAATGGTAAAAGCAAATGAGATTTTAAAATACTCTGAAAAACTGCACAGCTTTACAATGGCTTGCTATATATGAGCGCTTAATATAACACTCGACTACATTAGCAGTATGCAATGGGGTTGATTTACTAAAATTGGAGATTGCAAAATCTGATGAAGCTTTGCATGGTAATCAATCCACATCTAATTTCAGCTTGTTCAATTAAGCTTTGACAAAAAAGCCTGGTTTCTATGCAGAGCTGCACCAGACTTTGCACTCTCCAGTTTTAGTAAATCAACCCCACTGTGATTTACAGTATATGTTCCATCTGAACTTGACATGCAAATTACTTCACTGTTTTCTCAACTGTCAAGATATATAGATTAAGATTTTATATATATCCTCAACATTGTTATCTATCAATGTCCTTATGTTATGTTAGCTCTATTCGTTTTAACACAGTCCTAAAAATACATACTGACTGACTGGGGACTAAACCTTACAACCTCAACATTTTCTTGTTCAGCCTTGACAGGGACACCCACAGCTCAAATTTTGGCAGATGCAGTGGGAATTGTCCAAAATTTGAGCAGTGTATGGCCAGTTTTAGCAAAGAAAGTGAAGTGATATTAACCTGTTACTGCTACAATTGTGTAATTATGTAGTTAATGTGTATATATAGTCTGTGACAGACTGAGGCTTTTGGAGGGGACTGCAGGCTAGCCTCTTGCCTACTGACTATGGTCCCTGGCTTTCAAGGGAACACTACTCTTTTGCAGGTTGGTGCCTGGGAGATCCTTGGAGTGGTCTTGTTTCTGATTTGGGTTTCTCCCCAGAACACACAGACTCTGGGAGTCTAGGTCTGGGATCCATGTTAAAGGCCTAGATGGCACATTACCAGCTATGACTGCTCAACACTGGGAAACTCATATTAGATGGCAAGCTCATCAGCTCAAGCCACCTGTCTTTCACTCATTGTCAATTGTGCTAATTAACACACCTATTGTCTGCTAGCAAACTACTGTGGGGATGTGTTTATACTTGTAATAATATGTATTGTACTTTGTGAGCTCGATGACGGCAAGTCTGACCTGGATTGAGACCTCTGAGTGGGTAGTCAATTAATCAACCTAATGTTTCTAGTATATGTTGGTTGTTGTTTAGCTATGGTAATTATATTCCTGTGTGCAGTTTGTATTGTTAGGGTAATATTATCAGGAGGGGAATGTCCTCCTGTGGGGTATAGATTCTGTGTGAGTTTTTGCAATAAAAGTTTCAGTTTTGCAGCTGAGCTAGTCCCGTCTAGTTCTTGGTTGCAATATGTGGCTATAATATCTTATATCTATGTTCCGACTGGAGGAAGCACTCAAGTGGAGTGTGGGACAGTTCTATCACATAGTCAAAACATTTTTTGCTTTGGATTTAGTAGGAAAGGTTTAAAACTCCTGTCAATTATTTTGTTGCTGTCTGTGTCCCATTGAGAAGCTTTTTTTTTTAATTTTGTATATGAAAGTGCTCTTCTCAAGCTGTAATCATCCACAACACAAGCTAGCAGTTTCCACTCTCTTGATGCCCTAAATAGCAGGCTCCAGACTCTGTGTTAATTTAACAGGAGAGATGAGGAGACATCAGCTGCAGAATAGAGAGGCAGGGGTAAGTGCTGGCTTTAACTTTGCCTTTTTCCTTGCCGTCACCCCCAGCCCTTTAGGGGATCTTAATTCCGGGAGGTCGAGGCATGCTTTCTGATAATGTGGCTGCTGTGATTGGCTGTCACAGCAGTCACATGGTTTGGAAGCTCACAATTACACATATGCATCGGGACCTGTCATTGACACCATGCTCACTGAGCTGAGAGCAAATAGTTAACACACTCTCTGCAATGAAAAGCAGCTTGGAGTTAAAGTTCATCATATATGTGTACTGCTAGCAGGACCGGTTGACATCCATTGCTCAGATTTTAATGGGGGACAAGTACTATGTACATAAAATCCAAAAGGAGATTTAACAAGTTTTTTGATAGATCTTCTTTAGAGGGAATATGATTACAATGTACAAATATATCAAAGGTGATTACAGTAATGCCGCGTACACACGTTCGGACTTTGTCCGCCGGACCTAGTCGGGCGGATTGTCCGCCGGACCTAGTCCGGCGGGACTTCCCCACACACGCCCGGACTTCCGAGCGTGTGACTTGCCCACACACGCCCGGAATTTTCCGGCGGACAATCCGCCCGCAGACCCCGACAACCAACGGCCAGGGTTGTCGGGAAGAGGCCCTTGTTCTCATCAACATGGGGACAAGGTGCTTTGGGGTGGGGGGGCCGTACGGCCCCCCTTTCCCCAGGGCACCCCCCATGTTGAGGGCACGTGGCCTGGTGCGGCTCAGGAGGGGGGCGCTCGCTCGTCCCCACCCCTTTCCTGGCCTGCCGGGCTGCGTGCTCGGATAAGGGTCTGACATGGATTTCGGCGTAGGGAGTCCCTTTAAATCCATGCCAGGTCACGGAGCTAGCGCGGCGGCATTTACTGCCTACGCTAGCTACGTAACCTGAAGTCACGTGCTAAATGAACGGACTTGCCGATGAGCGGCAAGTCCGTTCATTTTAAAAAGTCCGGCGGACTAGCCTACTAACGGCATAATTTTAAAACAAAACTTAAAACTTAGTCCGCCGGACTTTTGGCGCCAAAAAGTCCGCCGACGCCCACACACGAGGGGATTGTCCGCTAGACTTGAGTCCAGAGGATAATCCCGCGGGATTGTCCCTTCGTGTGTACGCGGCATAACTGTAACAGTTTATTCTGAGGAAAAAAACTATTTGAGCCCAGAAGTAAAACTTGGATGGCAGAAAGGATTCTTTACTGTAAGGTCAGTAAATTCTGCCTGCCCCAAGAAGTGTTTTTTGGTGAGACTGTAGACCACTTAAAAATGTTTAGATGTATTTTTTAAAGAGCATAATATACTATGGGAACTGTTAGAAAATACGATTTTCACATGTGTCTTATTTTCACCCTTTTAAAATAATAATGATAATAAGAATAAGATGAACGCATAATGTTACCAACAGGCTCTTATTATATGTGTGATGCAAGTTGTAAAATGTAGTTTTTTTTATGGGTCATTGATGTATCTGTGGTGAGATTTTGTAGGCTTGGGCAGTGACAGATCCTTAACCTTGTCATCCTTGCTGTTATATCATAGTACTAAGAGCATAATTTTTAACCTGCTGAATTTGAATGTGTAAATGTGAGAAAACAAATATATTTAAATTCTGTAAGATTTAGAAAGGCAGCTTGCAAGTTTATTGATGCATTACCTTAGAAAGCCTCTGAAGGACAATCAGCATTGAGCAGGCAATCAATTATCCTTCTGAACGATTTCTGGAAAGCTGACACAATTCATACTTTAAGTGGTAGTTGAAACATGGCTTCAGCAAAATAACTTATTGACTGAGAATAATGCAGTGGTAGACAAATGATTGATGCTATTGATGTATCAACGAACAATGAACTCTCTTCCCTTCTATTTCTTTTTTTTTTTATTCTTAGCAAAAGTGCATGCAAACCTGTCAAAAACCTAGGTAATTGAAAGTGATTATAATCAGAGGTTATCTCCACTGAAAGCTGCATGTCTAAATAGTCAATGGGTCCAGAGATTTAGTAAGCTGAAGTCATATGCAAAACTGAACTTTTGCTCTAACAGTTGAGTTTGATATCTCTCAGGCTTCACTATTGGTCATTAAGGCCATGCACCACTTTGAACGGCCTGTAGAAATTATGGGGTGAAGAGGTTTAAGGCCAAGCTGGGCCTTTCACATGAAAAGTTAAACTTTGCCTGAAATTTCAGCTGCCAATATCTTAGGATGTAGAGTGGTTTGGAGATGCAGTTTCCTCTTTGGGTAACCTCCTGCTTATTTATTTTTTCAATATACACTTAATTTAAAATGATAAAAATGTGTACCATGTTTTTAACCACTCTTGTACAGTGTATAAAGAGTATACTGTATGTAAAGCCCTTTTTAAGTTTTGGATAGAGTAGGCAATGGTTGAACCTAGTCAGTTTTTTGCCACCTGTGTCTTAAACATGAAGATTTTCCTTTGTGTCACTTAAACACAACAGAAAGTAATTGAACAGATATACAAAGTGAGAACAATTCCCACTAAAGCCCCATACACACGGTCGGATTTTTGCATGGATTCTGTCCGATCGGACAATGTTGTTGAAAAATCAGACCTTGTGTATGCACCATCGGACAGTGTACGTCGGATTGTCCGACGGACAAAGTCCTATCTCCTGCTGGATAGATTTGCCGACAACACGGTCCGATCACACCAAATCCGATCGTGTGTACGGTTGTCCGACGGACAAAGTGCTACGCATGCTCAGATCACATTACAAGACCAAAGCTATTGGCTACTAGCCTCTACGTAGTCCCGTCGTAGGCAACAAACGTCACCACGTTCAGAATGATCGGATTTTCTGACAACTTTGTCCGACCGTGTGTACGCAAAACCAACATCGGACAAAGTATGACGGACATGATCCGACGGACCTGGTCCTCGGATAGTCCGAGCGTGTGTATGGGGCTTTAGACTGTCATAACTAGAACAAGTGGCCCGATTGCATGATTTCCCCTTACCGCCTACACTGGTGACCACAACATTTCTTATAATTTACCTCCTTCATCAGGACAAATAGTAAATCTCTCCAGTAGGGACCAAGACTGTACTGAATACCCAACAGGTGTTTTAAATAGATTTGACTGTGTATGGTTTCAGCAACAAATGTACAAATACTTAAATACATTAAGCACACTTTCCATAAAAAATGGATGGTGCACTTTACTGTAAGTCAACCCCCCCCCCCCCCCCAAACTGATATAGCATTGGATAAAATAATCAAGCTTTAAGAAAAATGTAATAAACACATAAAATACTTACACCATCTCCAGCTTTTCTGCAATGAATGATAGTGCATTCTCACAGGATTTTGAGCCCCCAGCATTCCTGGAAAGCACTAGATGAATAATAAAATACAGGGAGCGCTAATAGTGAACCTATGAATCTGCTTCCTGAAGATGTGATTGTGACGAAACGAGTAGAGGCAGAGCTTCCAACACTCAATATTAGGCCATATATTTCTTGTATTTGGAATGCACGCCATCTCCTGGTGATGGCGGAGCAGGCATGCGAGTTTCCAGTACAATTTCAGGCTATATCGGGGCAGAATGGGCACCCTTTTATGTAAGAGGCCATCCACTTGCTTTTTTGTCAGGCTAGGAGCAGATAACAGTTTGATTGTGCTGATTATGCAAAGAATTTAATGAACAAGAGCACATACCATGAGCAGGCCTAAGCAGAACAGGTCAGCTGGAACTTGTAGTTCACGGTTGTAAGTCAGCAGCGATGTTAAACGCTGGGGTTGTGAGTTTTTTTGTAAAAACTTTACTTTGAACTACTATTTGGGGAACCAGTAGTAAACCTTCCAATTTCATGGAAAGTACTCTACAGCCTCGTACACACGGTACGCAAATCAGAAGGGGGATTGTAGTTTGACAGACTGTTGTCCGAAGTTCTTACCGTTAGTACGCTCCTTTCAACAATTGTTTTCCAATTTTTGGCCAACAAATGTTGGATGACAGGCTAGTAAAATTTTGTCAAACGACAGCTCCTAGTCAGATTTTTGGATGCTCAGTACACAAATCCATCACACAAAAGTCGAAAGTACAAACGCGCATGCTCGGAATCAATGCGCACCAAACACGAAATTAGCAGAGGGGGCTCAAAGGTTGGCTGAAATTCCTTGTAGTACATCACTACGTTCATGTTTGTTGCAAACAATTTGTGTAACGTTAGTATGCAAGACAAGATCCTGGCACACGCCCTTTTGGCAAAAATCTGATTAACTGTCACAGCCACAGCTTCCTGTATGTGTTTTCCCCAAGCTTCTTGTCAGGGAGTGTGCACTCAGCTTCCTTCCTTTTGTGCGGCTTCCCTAAACTTCCACTTGGGGAGCGCACATTTTGAACATTAACAATTGACTCCAGATTACTCTTTTCAGGGCTACATGTCCTATCATTTATAGCAACCTCACCAATGTGGGCCTGGCTTTAAAGTGGAGCTCCAGCCCCCCTCCAAAAACTAAAAGTCAGCAAATCCTGTAGCTGCTGACTTTTAATATTAGGACACTTACCGTTCCAGGGATCCTGCGATTTTGGCAACCCAGACGATTTCTCAGGTCTTGCCGCTGCCATTTGTGGTAAGGGAAGCTGGCAGTGAAGCCTTTCAGCTTCATGGCTGGTTCCCTATTGCGCATGCGCGAAGCACGCTTCACGTTCTAACTGGCCCATCGGTGGAAGAAGGAGGAGGGGGGCCAAACTTCCAGGGAACCTTGCTGCAGCCAAATACCAAAAAACAGGTACCTGTTCCCCCCTCTCACCCGAATGGTGCCAAATGTGGCTCCGGAGGGGGGAGGAAGCAAACAAGCAGAGCTTCCACTTTTGAGTGGAACTACTACCTAGTATAAAGTAAATTTTCTTTATATTTTGATCCACAATGGAGGAGTCTAAACTGGAGAATTTTTCAGATCTTAACAGTCCAAATCTTCCACGGTGCTTTAAGAGTCTTGGGGTCAGTGGGTTAAAGGAAGCCTCTGTTTCAGGCAACTATTGTCCAGCTGACAATCTGTACACTAGATCCAGACCAGTGCACTTCCAGTGATGCTGAACAGATAGTTACTGTCCCAAAACCAGCTTGTGAGTGAGACAGCTTCTATCAAATGCTTCTCACATGAATTATTCTTTTTTTTTTTTTTTGGATGACAGGTTCTTTTGAAATAATTTGGCGAAAGAAACAGTCCAGGGGGTCAATTTATTCTATAACCACATATGTCAATCCAGAGACAGACAAAGCTGCTGTCTAAGTAAACTAATAATCCAATCAGGAGGAAAAAACTTTCCTGGCTATTATATTTACATATGCAGTCTGACCACTGAAATCCAAAAAGTTTATTTATCTTTCAGCATCTCTTACATCAGCTGCCCCATAGACTTTAAACCATGTTGTTTACCTTTGCGCTTACAGTAAAGGCAAGGTTGGATTTCATTTGTTTTTATAACTCAATTTACCCACTTGGTTTTAACTTTGATGCCCTCAGATTATATTCTTAGGTCATTACCTTCCCATACACTACTCTGTTATAATACAAAAAAAATGTATATTAGATGGGGGTATTGACAACCCACAGGCACTGGTTTACTAGTTCAGATGTCCTTGTATTCTCTGGAGCCTCTTTTTAACATAGACCTAAAAGAAAAATGTATATTCTAAAAAGATCTATTTTTAGCCATAGTTCACGTTTTCTGAAATTTTCAATTCATTTAAGAGCATTGCATAAAAACTCATTATTGATTCTGGAAATGTCATTGTGGGAATAAATTAAAGTAGTATCAATCCCTCAGCATTTTATAGTTTAACACACTGAGCACAATAAAATAGACATTTCCCAGTAAACTTAAAACTTGTACCCTAGCACTTGCAGTTTACAACTTTTAATGCTACTGCCTACTGCTCTGTTTTTCACAAGAAAGAGTTAATAGTGGACAGTGCAGTCTCCAGCCAGTCTGTTAGTATGGAGAAGGGAGAGGGAAGGAGGAGCAGAGGAGTGCTATCCTAGGCTGTGTGTTAAGGCTCTGTTTCCACGAGTGCGAATTTGGACACATAAAGTTGCATGACAAGTCGCAGCCTATTGATTTCAATGGCGCCTGTTCCAATCTATGCGACTTAAAGTTGCAGCGACCTTGAAAAAGTTCCTGCACTACTTTGATGCAAGGTTGATCCAGAGACTGTAAAGTTGGATCTCAACTGCACTCAAAGTCGCATCCCAAATCGCGTGACTTTGAGGTCGCAATAGTGGAAACGTAGCCTTATGTTGATGCACAGTGTAGGGAGGCACAAATCTAGTCTGTGCATGCAAGGGTGGCTCCACAGGATGCTGCAAGATAAAGGAGTCACTGTGAAACAGGAAACCTGGGGCAGTGGTCATGACATCAGCTTTAACTGGAGCATAGACAAAAATAAAAGATGAGGAAGCTGCATAAGTGCTTAAAAAAATTGAGGGTTTGTTATCACTTTAATGTGTTTATTAGCTAGTCTTTTTACTAGATGCTTGAGACTGGGGATTGTACATCTGTTTAGTGGCAAGGTGGCAGGTGCCTTTAACCTCTTCCCACCCGCCGACTGTCATATGACGGCGGGACGAGACATCTCTGGGCCGCCATCATATGACGTGATTTCCTTCTCTGGCCACTAGCCTAAGCCTAAGAAGTAAAAACCGCAGAGGTGATCAAATACCACCAAAAAAAGCTCTATTTGTGCGGGAAAAAGGATAAAAATGTAATTTGGGTACAGCGTTGCATGACCGCGCAATTGTCATTCAAAATGCGACAGCGCTGAAAGCTGAAAAATGGCTTGGGCAGGAAGGGGTTGTTCGTCCCTGGTAGACAAGTGGTTAAAGAGAACTCAATTGTGTTATCTTTTAATAATCAATATATTCTTTTTTATTATAGACAACTGTCACTACTGGCAGAGTTGCATCAAAATCATTTAAACAAGAAACCTGTTTCGTTTACAGCTAAAATATTTGAAAGATGACTTCCACACCTCTTTTCTCTCTTGAAGATAAAGAAATGTTTGTTGACAAATTTGAAAAGAAAGATTATGCTAGCGCTGATAATGAATTTTATTCATGAAGCCAGGAAACAAATAGACAGAGATACCTTGAAATTTTAAAACACTTTTCACAAGGTTCATTGCTGTTTAGAGGCTGGTAGGACTCAAGAGGGCCTATGAACCTCAGCAAGCTGTGTGGTTTCATTAGAGAACTTTATAACCGCCGGTGTACTTGCTGATTAATATTAATGACCCTTGTATCAACATAATCTGTATCATGTAATGGAACAGATGCTGTAATGTAATGGGCAGATTATTTATTGTGCTTCCCTGTAGATCATTTATATAATTTTCCGATATGTAATATCATTCAATGAATCAGTTTTATGGCGGCATTTCATTTGTGTATTGCTACCGTGGACACTAATTAACTTTTTCAACACAGGGATGGTGTCATGTATGCTGTTAAATCTCTTTTAATATAAGAATAGGTTGGACGTGTATTTATTAACTTGGTACTGCTTTTAAATTTTAAGGCTTTTATTGCTGTACTGGTGTTCTCCCTAAGTTGTTTTTGCTGGGTATTCGCTACAAACACTGTACAAGCACTGTGCTGACTTTTAATAAGGACACTTTTCTGTCCAGGGTGCCCGTGATGTCCCCCCCCCCCCCCCCCGAGACCGATACGTTCCTTGTATTGTGTCCCGGCGCCGCCATCCTCACTAAATTGAACAGGCAGTGGAGCCTTGCCGCTTCACTGCCCGTTTCCTACTGTGCATGCGCGAGTCGCGGGGTGTTTTGTGAATGGGGCGTGCGGTGTTCTGGGACACACACATTTCCCAGAACACAGCACGCCCCATTCCCCAGAAGACAATGTGAGGAGCAGAGAAGACTGAAGATTACCGCGGAGTAGGAAGAGGCAAATTTGGAAGACTGCCTAGCAACAGGGGTTTCTGGTAAGTTAAAAAGAAAAAAAAAATGTTTTCTTTATTTTTTTTAAGAATATTAATGCTATTTTTTTTTTAGGGTGGCCCTCCACTTTAAGTGGTCATTTTGTTATAGACCAGTTTCATTTTTTTATTTTTTTTCTGGGGGTATAGCCTATGAAATCTATATAGCTGGTCCCTGAGGAATTTCTACTTTACAGCTCAAATTTAATGTAAAAACGTAATGCCAATGCATGCACAATAGTGTAAACAAGTCCTTAGTGTGAGTATTTCTGATTATTTTTTTTATTTTTGTCTACAGTTTTCATCTTGTGGATAGCAAACTGTAATATCCTAATTTATTGTGATTAGTTCAAGCCATTTCAAATATTTAATTAAATTATTTGTAACATTTCCTTTTAATTATTTATATTTTGACACATCCGCTTTAACATAAAAACTACTTCTCAGAAACAGTAATGGTTTGTTTATGAGAAAACTTTACTGCACAGAGCTTATAATCTAATTGAAATGATGGCAGGCTGTCAGATCCAGTTAAAGTCTCTGTCAGCCCTGATGCCTTTCAGTTTCAGCACTGAGTCTGTTTAGTGATTCGTACTTGGCCTTGTAGTATAGCAGCTTCAAATACCATTGCTGTATAAAATATGTCAAAATATGGCAAATTTGTGTTCTGCACTTGCAAACAAGCACAGCCAACTCAACGGAAACGCAATAAAGTCATTCCCCGAAAAAAAAAGGAAACAATTGCTCACTGTATAAGAAATTTTTAGGGAAAAAAAGTTGCGCTATCCTAATGGGTTAAAGCTGCTGCTCGAAATGTTATACTACAAAATACAAAATGGTGATGGGAAGGAGCTGCGCTAAAAAATGAAAATATCAAGGAAATTAATATGTGATACGAAATGTAATACCAACTGAGGGCTGAAAGTAATTGCCCAAATAGCTATACGTTTCATATATAAAGGAGTCAAAAAGGAAGTCTGCGTACAATCAGATTAATATATAAATGAATAAATAAAAACCCGGCTGAGCTCTTCCTATTTATGTGGAAGTGAAATTGGATGTGCACAGTGGATGTACGCTAATTAGTGAGATAAAAAAACCCCACATAAAAAACATACATTAACATAAACTGAAAAAAACTGATGTAAATAGGTGAAGACCCTACTGTGCGGTATGTGATACCTGTTATCGACTGTTGTGAAGAGGATACAAATTTATATATCGTATACTATAAACAGTGTACAAACTAAATCCTGGACCGTAGCCATTAAACCTTAGTGCAAGTAATCCATAAAAAGGGGATGATATTTCAACTTAATGACAGAATATTGATAAACAACCTACAGGGCATTCAAGACAATATTCAACCTGTTATTGGCTGTTGGAAAGTGAATGCCAACTTGATACCCTAACTGGAATATAACCAGTGAATTTTAGGTGAAAAGAATCTAAATAAATATAGAAATACAAATAAAAAGTAAACACCCTACAGAGCCTTAAAAATTACAATAGTGACCAAATATGTGTGTAATCCCCAGGGGATGAATAAACAATCCCCTAGGGGTTGAGTGACAACCACTTAACCAAAGAAATATATTCAAACAAAAAAAATTTAAAAGTGAACACCCTACAGAGCTTATAAATCACAGTGGTGACTGGATGTATAAGTGATCCCCAGGGAATGTATGGGAACAATCCCTGAGGGGTTGTGTAACAACCGCTTTACCAGAGAAATGAAATCAATCACAAACAGTATATATAAGTGCGTCTTGAAATGCACAATGTAGCAAACAAGTTCCGTGCTATTAACAGTCTATGTGAGGACTCCAAAAATCTTGAAATGAAAGTGACTTGTATAACACCAAAAAAAGATGTGAAGACCTCCACCATAGGGCAAACTTGTCTCCTTACCGGAACTATGTGGTCCCTTTTTTAGGGGGACCTTTCACACGGGTGGCTCTTAACCCTAGCCAAGGGTATACAGGGGGAACGTCCGGTATCCAACAGATCACATTGGCTCGTCCAGAATGGCTCCCAACCAGGGTCCTTCTCTGATGTCAGCTCAAGGTTAGGCTCGGTGGCCAAATTGTAGTTGGAACCCAGGGGGGATTAAAGAGAGCTCACATAGTGTGAAATCCAACGATATTTTATTAAATAAAAATAAGTAAACACTTACAGTGTAGCAAAATTCAATAGGCTTGAAGCGAGCCGGCCGGTCTCGCAAATACAGCCCGTGGTATGGGATCACGTCTTACAGCGGTAGCGTCAGGACGTAGCTCCTCCTCCCTACGCGTTTCGTCATCAACGGACGTCGTCACGGGGCACGGTGCCCCGTGACGACGTCCGTTGATGACGAAACGCGTAGGGAGGAGGAGCTACGTCCTGACGCTACCGCTGTAAGACGTGATCCCATACCACGGGCTGTATTTGCGAGACCGGCCGGCTCGCTTCAAGCCTATTGAATTTTGCTACACTGTAAGTGTTTACTTATTTTTATTTAATAAAATATCGTTGGATTTCACACTATGTGAGCTCTCTTTAATCCCCCCTGGGTTCCAACTACAATTTGGCCACCGAGCCTAACCTTGAGCTGACATCAGAGAAGGACCCTGGTTGGGAGCCATTCTGGACGAGCCAATGTGATCTGTTGGATACCGGACGTTCCCCCTGTATACCCTTGGCTAGGGTTAAGAGCCACCCGTGTGAAAGGTCCCCCTAAAAAAGGGACCACATAGTTCCGGTAAGGAGACAAGTTTGCCCTATGGTGGAGGTCTTCACATCTTTTTTTGGTGTTATACAAGTCACTTTCATTTCAAGATTTTTGGAGTCCTCACATAGACTGTTAATAGCACGGAACTTGTTTGCTACATTGTGCATTTCAAGACGCACTTATATATACTGTTTGTGATTGATTTCATTTCTCTGGTAAAGCGGTTGTTACACAACCCCTCAGGGATTGTTCCCATACATTCCCTGGGGATCACTTATACATCCAGTCACCACTGTGATTTATAAGCTCTGTAGGGTGTTCACTTTTAAATTTTTTTTGTTTGAATATATTTCTTTGGTTAAGTGGTTGTCACTCAACCCCTAGGGGATTGTTTATTCATCCCCTGGGGATTACACACATATTTGGTCACTATTGTAATTTTTAAGGCTCTGTAGGGTGTTTACTTTTTATTTGTATTTCTATATTTATTTAGATTCTTTTCACCTAAAATTCACTGGTTATATTCCAGTTAGGGTATCAAGTTGGCATTCACTTTCCAACAGCCAATAACAGGTTGAATATTGTCTTGAATGCCCTGTAGGTTGTTTATCAATATTCTGTCATTAAGTTGAAATATCATCCCCTTTTTATGGATTACTTGCACTAAGGTTTAATGGCTACGGTCCAGGATTTAGTTTGTACACTGTTTATAGTATACGATATATAAATTTGTATCCTCTTCACAACAGTCGATAACAGGTATCACATACCGCACAGTAGGGTCTTCACCTATTTACATCAGTTTTTTTCAGTTTATGTTAATGTATGTTTTTTATGTGGGGTTTTTTTATCTCACTAATTAGCGTACATCCACTGTGCACATCCAATTTCACTTCCACATAAATAGGAAGAGCTCAGCCGGGTTTTTTATTTATTCATTTATATATTAATCTGATTGTACGCAGACTTCCTTTTTGACTCCTTTATATATGAAACGTATAGCTATTTGGGCAATTACTTTCAGCCCTCAGTTGGTATTACATTTCGTATCACATATTAATTTCCTTGATATTTTCATTTTTTAGCGCAGCTCCTTCCCATCACCATCACTGTATAAGAAGCCTGTCCAAACTCCTCTCTCTTCCGAAGCCGTATGCCGCATACACATGCGGAAATGCCGCCAGCAAAACTCAGATGAGAGCTTTTTGTCGGAAAGTGCGACCATGTGTATGCTCCATCGGTCTTTTGCTGACGGAATTCCAGCCAGCAAAAGATTGAGAGCATGTTCTCTATTTTTCGGTCGGGAAAAGTTCCTATTCGAAAATGTGATCGCCTGTATGCAATTTGGACGCGCAAAAATTAATGCACGCTCGGAAACAATTTGACGCATTCGGAAGCATTGAACTTCATTTTCTTGGCTCGTCGGAAGCATTGAACTTCATTTTCTCGGCTCGTCGTAGTGTTGTACATCCCTACGTTCTTGACGGTCGAAAGTTCAGAGAACTTTTGTGTGACTGTGTGTATGCAAGACAAGCTTGAGCGGAATTCCGACGGAAAAACCAGCCAAGATTTTTTGGACGGAAATTCCGCTTGTGTGTACGCGGCATTATTCACATGGCTGATTAGGGCTATGGTATGACAAGTATCAGCATACAGTTTCAGCAGGGATCACCGGTAAGTATGATCCTCCTGTACAGATCATTGACAGGCTGACAGGTGTCACGGCTGTCCATGACGCAACCACATGCATTGAACATTATTAGGAACAAATGAGCGGCCCAGGATACAGATAGTTTGTGTTCAAGGCCACTCATCTGTCCCTAACATGTAGTTGCTGGATATGGATAAATGTGGACAGCTGCGATGGTGCTTGTCAGACAGTCTTTTTTTTTTTCTTTAAATCAGAACGGTTCTTTATTGAAATAACAGTAGATGATACAATCCAATAATAATACAATTGTAGAGAGTTCACACTTGCTAAGTAACAGGTACTACAGATTTCAGGCACATGTTCATGCACAGAATATACAATACATGTACAGCAAGTTAAAGAATATAAGCCAAGAATCGTACTCACATTTCCATCAGAACAATATAGTATAAGAAAGTCAAACAGTCGTTGATTTACACAGGCTACTTGGCTGTGTCTGATCTCACACACTTGGGATCCCCGCTGCAGCCACAACACAGTCCCAATCAGGCGGGTGAATAATGGCGCAAAACTTCTGGGAATGAGTTAAATGCCTGTGTTCCTTCAGCCAGGCCCAGGTCACTGGTTAGCCCTGTTGTGACATAGGGGTTGTGGGAAGGATCCACAGCTCTTTATTAAAGAGGAACTGCAGTCTGTTCACATAATTTGTAATAAAAACATCTTTGCCATTCTGAAGCTTCCCTTCAACCACTTTGCATATGATTTTGTATATACTGTGGTTCTGTACTTGCCAAATTTGTTGCAGAAATCTCCCTTCACTAAGTCTGGCTGCATCCATTTTAACCGTGGGCAGCTGAAGCTGGACCTTACCTAGGGCAGTCTCCATGCAAATGAAGCGTGCCTAGGATCACCCAATTCTGCAGACTGACATCCACTTATCATTTTTTTTTATATTTACATAACTCCTCCCACGAGCCAGCCCACTGATTGCATCATGGCTGAGAGCTCTTGAGAGGAGTAATGAAGCAGGGTGCTATGATGCTTTCAGGAATTTATTTATACCACCTTGTTTACCCTTCCCAGCAGCCATGATCTTCCTATATTGCATAGAGAAGCACAGATATTTAGTGATTATATAACTGGGTCTGAAATAAGGTATGTAATTAAAATAGAAATGTTTTATTTAAAATGTATGATGAGTGAAACCAGAGAAGGCAAAATATAAGCAGATGAACCAGTGGTGTAAGTAGAACCTCCAGGGCCCCGGTGCAAAAAACTGCGAAGGGCCCCCCTTACCCCTGCCCGGTGGGGGCGCTTCCCTCTGAGCCCAGTGACGAAATGCCAGGGCCTGGTCGCAAGTGCAACCTCTGTGACTCTGATAGTTCTGTCACTGGTGTTAAAAGTTTTTTATTTTTGTTGTTTTTATTTTATTTTTTTGAAATATTTATTTTTATAATTTTTTACTATTTTTTAGGCGCCCGTTGAGGGGATTTAGAGAGATATCAGAGGTCTAAACAGACATTTGATGTTCCACCTTTAAGACAGAGAAAGAAGATTGAGGACACAGCTCTCAATCTTCTTCTCTGCAGCTTCAACTGCACAGAATGAATGGGCAGGAATAGCTCTGTACAGAGCTTCTGTTCATTCACAAACTGAAGCAGTGCACTATGCCTCAGTTATAAATGGAAAGAGCCAGTGATTGATACAGATCACTGACTCTCCATTCATAAAAGGAAGGGGTCATTAAATTACACATTTACCAGCCCCTTTCTCGCTCTCCATCCTCACAGATCCCCTGCAACAGCCGGCGGGAGAGGGAATCAGTCTCCCCATTTTCCTCCTGCAGCTGCTGAATTCCAGCTTCTCCTCCTCTCCCTCCCGCTGAAATTCCTTGTCACTCCTCCTATCCAGGCATACAGGGGGGGCCACATAGGCCCGCTGCGGCATGGGTCCGGGACACATTTGCAGCCCCTGTAGGTATGCCCCTGAGACAAACCCCTTCCTGCTTACTCCCATGTCCCTTTAAAAAGTTCTAAACTTCCATAGGTGGGAAGCATTGGTATGGGTGGATATTATATAATAATAAGGGGGCGCTATAACATATTACAAATAATTATACCAATATAAAGTGCACTAGTGCTATATAAACAAAATGCCCTATTATACCATTGCATACATAATTAAATAATATACAATGTTGTTTTCCTCTTCAAGTGGTGATGGTTTAACAAATCCACTCACTTCAGTAAGGCTGCTTTCACACTGGGGCGTTTTGCAGGCGCTATTGCGCTAAAAATAGCGCCTGCAAACCGACCCGAAACAGCTGTTGCTGTGTCTCCAGTGTGAAAGCCCTGAGGGCTTTCACACTGGAGCGGTGCGCTAGCAGGACGGTAAAAAAAGTCCTGCTAGCAGCATCTTTGGAGCGGTGAAGGAGCGGTGTGTTCACCGCTCCTATACCGCTCCTTCCCATTGAAATCAATGGGACACCGCGGGGATACCGCCGGCAAAGCGCCGCTGCAGCGGCGCTTTGCGGAGGTTTTTAACCCTTTTTCGGACGCTAGCGGGGGTTAAAACCACCCCGCTAGCGGCCGCATACCGCGGGTAAAACGATGGTAAAGCAGCGCTAAATATAGCGCTGCTTTACCGTCGCGGCCCGCACCGCCCCAGTGTGAAGCCGGCCTAAAGGAATCCCTTCTAATTATATGGACTTTCTTTATATAAAAAAATAATTTTTTGTGATTGTATATTATTTAATTATGTATGCAATGGTATAATAGGGCATTTTGTTTATATAGCACTAGTGCACTTTATATTGGTATAATTATTTGTATTATGTTATAGTGCCCCCTTATTATTATATAATATCCACCTATTTCACAAAGTTCAATTTGCACTTTGAGGGGAGCAGCTTTTTTTCACATTAGGATTATTATATATTATTTTTGCGTGGAGTTCACCTATCATAGGTTCTTTCACTGGGAAGCATTGGTAACATGTAACCAAGAGCTGTCTGTTACAGCTCGGTCTTTATGCTGAGAGCTTGCAGAACCGCTTGTGGACATTAAATTCTATCCTTTTGCCATTGCACGAATGTAATAAACATATGCAACTGATAACCAACAATGGTTGAAGGTAAGCATTGCAACCAGAGATTTTTTTTTTCTACCTGCTGGATCTTACTTTTTACAAAAAAAAGGATTTTAAAGATGAAGGTGAAATGTAATACAAAAAAAAAAAAATTGGACGATTAAGCATTTGAAGTGTGAATTATATTTCCCTTTTCAAGACTTTTCTGTTTCCCGTTTTGTAGCAATACGTATTTGGTGATTTAGTTTGTGCTGTAATCAAGAGTTTTTTTTTTTTTTTATGATTACTGTGATTCAAAATTGAAATTAAATCATAGTTTCATTTCTGTGAATTTGATATAATGGTTGTATGAGCAGGATGTGGATGATAAATCTGTTTCTTGGCAAGCAGAAGCGTTAAACACTCAGTTGGTACTTAATCAAGCTATAGTATTTTGCATTAAGCAAAAATGTGCCACGCATAGTCACCACATCATTGATGTTGTAGGATAAAAAGCTTGGTGGGTGGTTCATACTTCATGTTTATACTTTTCCTAAAGGTGGCATGAATGCAGATGGCAAAGTCATTAAGACGCCTTTCACACCAAGGGTGTTTTTCAGGCACTATAGCGTTAAAAATAGTGCCTGCAATCTGCCCTAAAACAGCTGCACCATTGCACCAGGACGTCAGGAAAAGTCCTCCCAGCAGCTTCTTTGGAGCAGTGAGGGAGCTGTGTGTTTACTACTCCTCCACCGCTCCTTGCCATTGAAATTAATGGGGCAGCACTGTAATACCGCCGGCAAAACGCTGCTATTGCGGCATATTGCGGGCGGTTTTAACCCTTTCTCAGCCGCTAGCGGGGGGTAAAAGCACCCCGCTAGCAGCCGAAATGCGCCCCAAATCCGACGGTTAAACACTACTAAACATAGCAGCGTTTTACCGCCGACGCTATAGGCAGCTCGGTGTGAAAGGGGTCTAACGAGGGACTTTAGTTTTGCTAGGAAAAATGTTTGTAGCAAGCTGAGGGGGCATTTGTGCTGGCAGAGGACTCCAGAAGAAGTAGTATGGGACTCTTTGTATATTCAGAAGAGGGGAAGAGGTTAATGGAGAGTTGCAATACCATTACACAGAACAGGTAAGTATAACCTCTTTTTTTATTTTAGGAAAAAATATATTTTCCTTGAGAACCACTATAACTATGAAGGCCTGCCTTAACTGTAAAAGAAAAAAACAAAAAAAAAAAATGTGTTATCTTGTATGATTTACCGTATATACTCGAGTATAAGGCGACCCGAATATAAGCCGAGGCACCTAATTTTACCACAAAAAAACTGGGAAAATGTATTGACTCGAGTATAAGCCTAGGGTGAGAAATGTGCAGCTACTGTAAGTGTAAAAGAGAGTCAACAATGCCCATTTGCAGCCTCACTGTGCCCATTTGCAGCCAGAGGTCCCCAAACTTGGTAGTTAAGGGTTCCTAGATACCCCATAGCTGCAGCCAAAATTTGGGGTCTCTGGACCCAAAGGGTCTCGAAATAACATTGCTGCAGATGGACACAGTTGACCAAATTTGGGGCCCTGTATCTCGGGGCCACTTGGTGCTAGGAACCCCAAATTTGGATATGTTGTAGTGCTAGTTCCACTGGGTTTGCACAACTTTAATGGCATCCCAGTTTTAGTCCGTAGGGTTCAATATTGAGTTGGCCCTCCCTTTGCAGCTATAACAGATTCAACTCTTCTGGAAAGGCTGTCCACAAGGTTTAGGAGCGTCTATGGGCATGTTTGACCCTTCTTCCATAAGCGCATTTGTGAGGTCAGGCACTGATGTGGACAAGAAGGCCTGGCTCGCAGTCTCTGCTCTACCTCAGGTTGAAGTCAGATAAGTCAAGTTCCTCAACCCCAATCTCACTCATCCATGTCTTTATGCTCCTTGCTTTGTGCAATGATCCAAATCATTTGGTGGAGGGGGGTTTATGGTGTGGGGTTGCTTTTCAGGGGTTGGGCTTGGCCCCTTAGTTCCAGTGAAGGGAACTCTTAAGGCATCAGCATACCAATATATTTTGGACAATTTCTTGCTCCCAACTTTGTGGGAACAGTTTGGGGATAGCCCCTTCCTTTTCCAACATGACTGCACACCAGTGCACAAAACAAGGTCCATAAAGACATGGATGAGGGAGTTTGGGGTGGAATAACTTGACTGGCCTGCACAGAGTCCTGACCTCAACCGGATAGAACACCTTTGGGATGAATTAGAGCAGAGACTACGAGCCAGGCCTTCATGTCCAAAATCAGCGCCTGACCTCACAAATCCCCTGCTAGAATAATGGTCAAACATTCCTATAGACACACTCCTAAACCTTGTGGACAGCCTTCCTAGAAGAGTTGAAGCTGTTAAAGCTGCAAAGGGTGGGCCCATGCAATATTAAACCCTACGGACTAAGAATGGGATGCCATTAAAGTTCATGTGTGTGTAAAGGCAGGTGTCCCAAAACTTTTGGTAATATAGTGTATATCTCTAGTAAATATATATATATATATACACACACATACAGGCTGTCCCCGGGTTACAAACAAGACAGGGTCTGTAGGTTTGTTCTTAAGTTGAATCTGTTTGTAAGTCGGAACAGGTACATTTTTAAGTGTAGCTCCGGCCAAAAAAACTATTTTTAAGCTTTTTGGATAGCACAGGGAAGGGTTAACACCCCTGTAACATTTGTTTTGCTGTCTGTGCCCCTGTTCACAAGATTCCACCTCACTTTCTATCCCAATAACAATTGGGTTTTGAAAATTTGGGGTTGTTGTGGAAACAAGGATTGGTGATAAAGCATCAGTGGAGACACCTTTTTCCCATAATAACTCTTATGCCGCGTACACACGACCGGACTTTCCGGCAGACTAGGTCCGACAGGATTAGTCGGTCGGACAATCCGATCGTGTGTGGGCTAATCCGACCGTTTTTTTAGTAAAAAAAATCAGACGGACCTAGAAATAGAACATGTTTCAAATCTGTCCGACGGACTCAATTCCTATCGGGAAAACCGTTCGTCTGTATGCTGGTCCGACGGACCAAATAGGACGCAAGGGAAGCTATTGGCTACTGGCTATTGAACTTCCTTTTTTAGTCCTGTTTACGTCATCACATTCAAAATGAATGGACTTACTCCATTCGTGTGTGGGCAGGCCTATTCGTTTGGAAAGTCTGTCGGAACTCCGTCGAAAGTCCGTCGGGAAGACCGTCAGCCTAGTCTGCCGGAAAGTCCGGTCGTGAGTATGCGGCATTACAGGAGTGAATGTCCCTTCCTAGGGGTAGATTTCCTCTCACTTCCTGTTGTCTATGCTGACAAACATGATCAGAAATATTACTTTCACTACTCATATCCATCATTTTTTTATTTTAGGCTAGGTTCACATCTAAGCTGGATGCGGCTCACAGCAGGAGTCCGAGATGCATTCCTGTTCTGTTTCAGGGATGAATTTTAGCCTGAATTCGGCCCTGAAACGGAGCCAAAGATTCACAGAACTCTGTGCAAGCCACTCCATAGACAACCGTTCACAATCTCCTGTCATGCGAATTCTGCATCCAATTAGCACTAGTGTGAACCCAGTCTTATAGCTGCAGTGACATTTTCTATTGAAACCATTGTACACACGTATGTATGTTGTGCTCATCTGTTTAACCGCTTAACAACCGGCCCATAGCCGAAAAATGGCTACAGGGCGGGTGCTTAACCCTGAGAGGGCGTACAGTGACGTCCTCTCAGAATTCCCCTCTTGCACGCCCCCTGGGGCTGGCACTCGAGAACATCCGTGATCGCCGGCGGATCACGTGATCGCTCCGTGATTACCACATGATCGCTTTGTCAAATTATTCTTGTTTAATCTCATGGTCTGCCAAGGACCTGCTGCGACAGGTTTGTGCTTCAGTAATAACTGTAACAAAATGTTTGCTGCTCATCTGTTTCTATATTAATTTTACCACTCAGATGTGCGGTTACATACGTACAGTCTCTGCACCAGCTTGTCATTGATTTGTACAGGCTGCTGGCCTTTTTATGCAAACTGTGACTCCCAGGCACAGAAATTCACTACTTCTTGACAAGGTATGGCCCTCAGTGCCTTTGTCCATGAGCCTTCATATCTCATTTTAACTTTGATATGTTTATTAGATTTAATTCTAAAATCATTTAAATTATTTTTGAATTCTCCAGCTTTCATTAAAATGATGCTTGGTTGTCATTTCATCAAGGCTTCATGTATAGACCCTACTATAGGGTGACAACTTTGAACAATGAAGACCACGATCGGTTGTGCCAATGCATATTACACAGGCATAGCCCACTGGTATCACCATCAAGAAACTCACCATGAGAAAAAAAAGTGCAGCAGTTATTGGAGTGTATTTATGTAGATAGGGAGTGGCTGTAAAAAGGCTTCAAGATACCAGCCATGCTGACAAAGGATATATGATAGATAATTTAAAGTGGTTGTGAGCCACAGACATGAAATATGAACAAAGCTGCCTCCTCCTTAGTCTGGTGAAAGGGGAGAGATCTCCAGCACACAGCCTGTATTTGACAGCCTCAGCTCCGTTCCTGTGTGTTGTGTGAAGGGGGTTTGTCTCTTCCCCCCATTAAGCTCTAAGCCCTCGTAAACACGGTCGGACTTTCTGACCACGAAATTTGTTGGATTTTTTCAGACGGATTTTGTCCGAAGCTTGTGTTGCACACACACGGTCGGACAAAGTTGTCGGAAAATCCGATCTTTCCAAACGAGGTGACGTAAAATACGACGGGACTACGTAGAGGCCAGTAGCCAATAGCTTTCGTCTCCAAATTTCTTCTGAGCATGCGTGGCACTTTGTGCGTCGGAATTCTCTACACACGATAGGAAAAAGTCAGATCGGATTTTGTTGTCGGAAAATTTTAGATCCTGCTCTCAAATTTTTTCCGCCGGAAATTCCGATGGAAAAAGCCCGCTAGAGTGCACACACGATCGGATTTTCCAACAACATAATCCGATCAAACTTTTTCCATCAGAATATCTGACCGTGTGTACGGGGCATAAGAGTTCTCCTTACTGAGATCTGCAATGTTTAATTTTAGCTTGCCGCCCCTTTTTTTCTGACAGCTTAGACAAGCTTTATAAATTCAACACTTTAAACAGATGTGCAGAAGAGAAAACTGCAAGAAAACAAGGTATAGGAAGATTTGTTTCATCTCTGTGTATCACCTGCCAGTCACTTCACTGGATATATGAAAGGTTTACAACAACTTTAAAAGAAACAAAAGACAAATGTATTGCCACATCAGTAGGGACATCGCTGATATGTGAAAATGTGGATATGCTTGCAAATATAATCCTCACTTTCAATGTAATTATATAGTATTCAGGTACCTAATGTTTTACTTTATGATTCCTTTAAAGCTCTTAAATGCAATGCTTTTGTAATGGATATGAAGTAATTAGTGCTTGTAGAATACACACTCTGGCATATCATTAAACCAAATTGTTTTTCATAAATGATAATCACAGCTTTGGACTTCTGCATAATTTTTACGGTACCTCAAATTATTAACAATATGTGTGGCATTATGCAAGCTTACAACTCTTCTGCTGCATTGCAGAAGTAATTTAGTTTCCGCGCCGCTGTGTTTAATAAAGTGTATCCAAACAAAATCGGGAGATCTTTTATTTGTTCTCAACATGTGGATGTTAAGGAATCACTCCAGGCAAGTCTATTAATAGCCCTCATTTGACTTATGATTTCCTTCAATTTTAAGTTTCACTGGTGTATTTGCCTGAATTCTGTCTTTATACAGAATGCACCATACCAGAAGAGATTTGAATTCAGGCCTGCAAGGACATTTTCCATGCTGATAGTAGATGAGTGGGAGGGTGTTATTTAGGAAACTTACAGACGAAGGGAGGATTATTGTAGGCATCAACAGGCTCTGAACTACCGTATGTTGTCACAATGGATATGCTATGCAGCTGCACAGCAGAACAGGATAGTTGAATCATAAATGTTTGATTTTTGTTTACGTGTTTTATAAGTAAACAGTTTTAGGGTCCTTGCGCATGAATCCGTTTTCAGATCTTAACACAGTTGTTTTGTATTTCATGGTCTCATTCACACATTTGCATTTACAACAGTAAAATCAAAATGGAAAAATCTGCATCTGTGGTCAGTTAGTATACACAAGGACACATCTACAGGTGTGTAATTGCAGGTACATTCATACATATAAGCTAGTCAATGGGAGAAAAACATTATGGCTCTGTACCTCTATGCGACTAAATATGTGCTTAAATGGAAGGATGTACTGATTATAAGATGTATTTTTGTTAAGCAGCATCTTGCTTCTAGCTTCTACCAGCATAGATATTACTTAATTATGGCCATGGCCATGAGCATTTAGCTGTGTATTTAGCTGGTTGTCTGTATTATCATGCATGCTAAGCACATAGGGCCAATAATAACATTTTTCATAGCTGGCCATACAAGAAAAACTGACCATTCAAGCATATGTCCAAATCCAATCACTGAGCTCTAACTACACAGTATTGAACATATAGCAGGAAACACAATGGGGTTGATTTACTAAAACTGAAAAGTGCAAAATATGGTGCAGCTGTGCAAGGTAGCCAATCAGCTTCTAAAGCTTGTTCATTAAAGCTTTGACCAAAAAAAGACTTTGGAAGCTGACTGTTTTTCATTCAGAGCTGCAACAGATTTTACAATCTTCAGTTTTAGTAAATCCACCCCATTAACTATTAGATGGTCACATTAACAGTAAAGAGTAGAGCTGTAAAGATTTGTTTCAAACCTGACTTCTAATTGCTTGTAGGAAAATCTGGAGAGATAATGAGCATAACTAAAGGCAAAACTTTTTATTTTAGTTTTGGATAGTGTGGAGAAGGATTAGAACCCCTGTCAGGTTTTATTGCTGTATGTGTCCCTGTTAGGCCCCTTTCACACTTGTACAACTTGTCCTACGACTTGGGACTGCAAAGTCATATGACAAGTAATGATTTCCAATGACTACCATTCATATTAGTATGACTTCAAGTCGTGCCGACTTCAAAGTACAAAGTCCCTACTTTGGTCTGAGTTTGATGTGAGTTACACAGGCATTCCCTGAAATCGATTCGAAATCAGGGCAAAATCGTGTGACTTTGCCCTCTTTGTCCTGTTTATCATTATTATTAATATTATTATATAGGATTATTATATAGGATTATATATATATATATATATATATATATATATATATATATATATATATATATATATATATATATATATATATATATATATATATATATATATATATATATGTGGAAGGCCAACATGGTGGCCTGAATTTATGGGAGGAGCCCGGGAGGGTATTTAACCGGCCCACTCGCCTGTGGTCTTCGTCGGTTCCGGTGCGTGATATACTACGTCACTAAGCCACCTACTCGATTCGCTAGCGTTCGTGAGTGCCAGACGTCTCGTGGATTGTTCCAGTTCGAAGGTTTTTGTACATTGTATCTGGCTCGGCTGCCGCAGGTAGGGGTCTCGTTTGACAGCCATTTCACTTAAGAACGTTACTTACCTTGTCACGAATCTCGTTGTCCACATACGCACGAGTCATTCATTAGTACCCGTACGTTGCATCTATACCGCTATCTGCATAACAGTAGCCGGTCGCTTACGCATCACCTGATTCGGAATCAGTCGCAGTAACATTTCACACGGTCACATTTCAGCCATTTCACCATTTCAGTCATTTTGCCATTTCACGGTCCTGCACCGACACGCCGGTTCGAATCTAGCCGCATTCGGTTCGCCCCGGTATGTCCCAGCAGTCGTACCCCATTTCAATACATGATTTAGGGAGCGGTCGTTTTTAGCCGCAATTTCTCGACTCACCGGTCGAAAAAACACCTCTGTCATGGCATCATTTCACTGTCACGTATCACGTTCCGATTCGAGTCTAGGCGCACCCCGGTGCCTCGATTCGTACCGGTGCGCCCCAGGTGCTCCCAGGCCCCATTTAATTTCGTGCTCCAGAAGTACGGTCGCTGTCAGTCGAAAAATTTTTAGGCTCACCGGTCGGCGCCTCTGTCACGAGAAAAACATTTCACCTCATGAGTCACGTTTTGATTAGAAACCGGTCGCACCCTCGCGTATCAGTTTCGCCTCCAACGTACCCCAGGTTTTCCGGCCCCATTTTAGTAACCACCCCTGAGTCTGCCCGTCGTCGATCGCAAAACCCGACCGACTGCTCCGCACCTCATGGAATGGTTCCCTTCATTTCTCTCACCGCCAAACCGCACCCCGCTTCGAACCCAGTCGCACTGCGCACCGGTTCGTACCGATGTGCCCTGAACATCCGTTGGCCTCATTTCAGTACATGCTCCAGAAGTCTGGTTCGTTGACAGTCGCCATCGCGGCTCGACCGTTTCATACTCCTGTCATGCCAATCAGTTCGCTGTCACACAAAAAACGTCCCGATCCGAATGCGATGGCATCCACCATGCATCAGTTCGCCTCGACGTACCCCAGTCGAATTTGCCTCATTTCATTCCAATTCTCGATCAGTGTCACTCAGCAAGTCACACTCATAAACGACACTTTGCGCCCACGACATGGCACAAAACGTTCCTCATTTCACTCCAAAAGAAAAAAAAAAAAGAAGGAAAAAAAAAAAAAAGTACATATGCTTAGACGGGGGACACACCCCACGAGGCACACCTCACCAGTTGTCTTTATTTTTCTTCTCTAGGTCAGTCCAAGTTCAGTAGGTCCACCCTGCAACAGGTTGGACAGTGTTTCTCCAGGTAAAAATATAGAAACTCACCGTGTACACACGTCCACGTACGTGCGCACACTTGTCCTTTCGAGAGCACAGCAGCTGGGTACGTATGTTTACACAAGGAAAGAAACAGTATTGGCTTATCTCATCCCCTTAACAGGTCCGGTCGACCTTCTTACGACCTCAGACGCCACAAGACATCGCCTCAGGGTACAGCCCATCCGAGAACCATGTCGCAAGCGGGCAGCGAGGATCTCACCGCCCCTTGTCACCTTCCCCAGTGTCTGTCCCCAGTAAGCGACAGCAACCAGTCCCTCAGGGGATGGACCATCCCCAGGCTGACGACAGAACTTAGACGCAGGGGCGTGCCTTCCCCACCACGGCCAGGAAGGCGGAGCTCTTCAGGCTCCTGTTCCCTCCTCCTGCCATGGTCCGGCCCAGCACTCAACAAGCTTCCCTCCAGTCTATATCTACGGCCATAGCACAACTCCACACCATGGTGTCGTCCTTGGCGAACACAGTCACGGACGTCCAAGCCAGAGTGACTCTCCTGGAAGCTCACCCGGCCCCGGCCGTCCCCGGCCCCGCCGCAATGCAGCCTCTAACACCAGTCGCCACAGGTACCGCAGGGACAAGTCCTGTCGTCTGCCCAGCGCACCTGGTTCCAGCCAGCATTAAGAAGGACATACTGGATGGCAAGGACGTCCACCTCGCCTCCCTGCTCATATCAGTCCACGACCTAGCCGAAAACAAGGCCTATACCTGGGGAGATGTCTCGGTGGTCCTCAAAGCTAAGGACCCCCGACTCAACCGCAAATTGTCCATCCCAGAATTCGCGTTGACATTTGGGATGCTTAGAGACGTCATATGCTCAGCTTCCCCCGGCAGAAGGGAAGAGCTGGATTTGTATCTCCACACCGTGGTAGATTTGGGCTACAAGTACGGCGGGTTCTCATTCTATGACTACCACCGCTCCTTTTCCGCAAAAGCAGCCGCCAGGATGGCGCAGTTCCAGTCACCCACGGATTGGAGCCTAATGGACACAGAACTATTCTGTCGCCATTTCGTCGGTCTGCGCTCACCATTGTGCGCAGTCTGCCAATCCTCCACGCACACCGCCACCTGGTGCTCCAGTGCAACAGTCAGCCACTCGGTCGAGTTTCCCTCGACCTCGGCTCCAGCTCAAAACCCGCCAGCACCGACACAGAAACCCCAGGTCGACAAACTCGGACGTCCCGTCCGGACCATGGGAGGAGCGGCCATCTGTAATAATTACAACTACGGCTCGTGCAACTTCAGCCAATGCAGGATGCTCCACGTGTGCGTCGTATGCCACAGGGCGCACCCGAAAAACTTATGCGAGGTCAAGCCGAAAAACCTGTGACTGAGCCACATAAACATCCTATGGTTAGGAGTCTATCTGGACTCACACCCCATCCCCTCACTAGCCACGTTCCTCATACAAGGATTCACGGCGGGCTTCCACACCAGCCTTGTCTCCCTGCCCCACACTACCTACGAGTGTAGGAATCTCAACTCAGCGGCCACCGACGAGCAAGCCATAGACCAACTACTCCTAGCCGAGCTGGAGCGAGGTTTCGTCATAGGTCCATTCACACAACCCCCCTTCAACACCTGGAGAGTCAGCCCTATTGGGCTTGTCAAGGGCAAGTTCTCGAATAAAGTTTGTTTGGTGTACGACCTGTCTGCGCCTCATTCTTGCCACGTCCCCAGCCTCAACTCCCTGATTCCCTCCGAGGAGTTCTCCTTAAAATACGCCTCCGTCGACATGGCGATCCAGGCCATCCTCAAAGCAGGCACAGGGGCCTGGCTGTCCAAAGCCGACATATCGGATGCCTTCAAACTTCTGCCGATTCACCCGTCTCTCTGGTGTTGGCACGGTATCAAGTGGAGAGACAGGTACTACTTCGCCACCAAGCTCACGTTCGGCTCCAAAAGTAGCCCCTGGCTCTTCGACACTTTCGCTCAATCCCTCACTTGGATTCTCCTACACAAGGCCCAATGCACAGAAGTCATCCACTACCTGGATGACTTCTTACTGATAGAGCAGCCCAACGTGTCACCAGTAGACCTCGACAAGTTGAGAGTCGTCTTCCAGAACATCAATGTCCCCATAGCTGAGCACAAGGTCGACGGACCCACACACTCCATCACCTTCCTCGGAGTTGTCTTGGACACATGCTCCATGCAGGCCAGCCTACCTCTCGACAAGTTGACCCGCATCAGGGCAGTTCTTCAGGACTTCACCCGCACGAGAGGGTGCACAAGACGACAGCTCCAGTCACTACTTGGCATGCTCAATTTTGCCATGCGGATCATCCCTCAAGGTCGTTCCTTCATCTCACGGCTCTTAGTCCACCTGTCACAGGCACAAGACCCCGATCAGATCCTCAACCTGGATGCCGCGGCCACAGCAGACCTAGCAATGTGGGAAGAATTCCTCTCCTCATGGAACGGAATATCCATGTTTATTCCGGCCATCTCACCCTTCTCACCACAGGTGGTGACAGATGCCGCGGCCTCCACGGGCTTCGCAGCCATATTTGGCCTCCGTTGGTTCGCTGGCCCTTGGCCCCCGCAGATACTCTCAATTCCAGGTTTCAGCCGGACTTCCCCCCTTTTCGAGCTCTACCCAATCGTGGCTGCCGCCATACTTTGGGGTCACAACTGGACCGGGCAGAGGGTAAACTTCACGACGGACAACCAGGCCACGGCAGACATCATCAACAAAGGCAGGTCCAAGTCACACCAGGTGATGTCCTTCTTACGCAGGCTGGTCCAACTGTCGCTACGGCTCCAGTTCAACATCCATTGCTCTCACATCCCAGGTAAATACAACGTGGCAGCAGACACGCTGTCACGCTTTAACTTCGTCTCCTTCTTCCGACAGATACCACAGGCCGATCGGGTGTCCGCCCCTATCCCCGCTTGGTCTCAGCTGACCCTAGACTAGACCGATACCTACGTGGGGCCACCCAGCTCATCAACCAGTCCCTGTCTCACAATACACTCAAAGCCTACCACGCAGCCTGGGACACGTTCAACAAGTTCCTAGCCACCAACGCCGTGTTAACACTCACAGACACCAGGCACATTCTGGCCTTCGTCTCACATTGTCACACACAGTTAAACCTATCCTACAACACCATCCGCCTGTACCTGGCCGGCGTACAGCACTTTTTGGCCCTTCAAGATCCCACTAGACCGTCTGTCTTCTCGTCCCACGCCGTCCGAGCCGTCCTACGCGGCGTCCAGAAGCAGCAACCAGCAAACAGAACCAGACGTCGCCCCATCACGAGTGCCATCTTCCGCGAGATGTCCGCCATACTCGCTGGTTCTCCCTTTGGTGTCCTCCTCAGCCAGGTCATACAAGCCGCCATCTACCTGGCCTACTATGGGTTCCTACGTCCCAGCGAATTCACCTGTAACAGCTCGACCAGCCAAACCCTGTGCAGACGCCACCTAGTTCGCCATCAAGACCACTTCGTGCTCCACCTCAGCGTCTCCAAGACTCAGCAAGCTGGCCACGGGGTGGACATCCATCTATACAGAACCGGCAATTCCTGGTGCCCAGTGACGGTTCTCAACCGCCTGCTCTCACTCCTGCCAGAACAAAGGGACACCGATCCCCTTCTGCCTTTTCCAGTCAAACCCCTAAGCACCTGCCAGTTCATGACACACGTAAGGATTCTCCTCCGCAACCTACGCCTCAACCCCAGCGAATACTCCGGTCACTCTTTTCGGATCGGGGCCGCCTCAACCGCCTCACAGCATGGGGTCCCAGGCCACATCATCCAGAGACTCGGCAGATGGAAGTCAGCCTGCTTCACCCGGTATATACATGACCCACAGGCGGAAATGTCACGGGCCTTCGCCCAACTCACGCAGTAGACAATGCTAAAAGTCAATAAACATCTTCAAACCCTACCTCAGTTTTTGCCCCCTTATTTTTGGCGTACCGTCCATAGACCAAGGCACACTTCAGGTCCCCCTTTTCATGTTATAGATCTTATTGGTTAAGTTATTTCTCTTCAGACACGTATCGGCCATAGGGCTTCAACCATAAGTGGAAGGCCAACATGGTGGCCTGAATTTATGGGAGGAGCCCGGGAGGGTATTTAACCGGCCCACTCGCCTGTGGTCTTCGTCGGTTCCGGTGCGCGATACCCACCCTCCCATTCCCCCTTTCAAGGGCATTTCTCACAACATCACCCTCATCAAATACTCATTTCTAATCAGGGTATGCCCCCTTATTTTTGGCGTACCGTCCATAGACCAAGGCACACTTCAGGTCCCCCTTTTCATGTTATAGATCTTATTGGTTAAGTTATTTCTCTTCAGACACGTATCGGCCATAGGGCTTCAACCATAAATATATATATATATATATATATATATATATATATATATATATATATATATATATATATATATATATATATATATATATATATACATATATATATATATATATATATATACATATATAGCGCCAACAGTTTACACAGTGTTTTACAACATGAGGGCAGACAGTAAATTAATAAAGTTCGATACAGGAGGAATCAGAGCTCCCTGCTCGTTAGATATTTCAAACTAGAAGGGAAGATCAAGTGATAACAAAGGTAATTAGTGTGGGGGATGAGCTGATGAAGAAAATAAAGGAACAGTTGTTAAGTGAGGGCAGGATGGGCTTCTCTGAAGAGATAACGTTTTTAGGGATTGCCTAAAAGTGGATAGATTTGGAGATGGGAGAAGTCCTGGAGGCAAACATGGGAGGAGGTGACAAGGGAACTAGAGAGCATAAGGTCTTGGGAAGAACGAAGAGAATGATTTAATTGGTATTTTGAGACTAGGTTAGTGATGTAGTTGGGAGCCAAGTTGTGGATGGCTTTGTAAGTTATTGTTAGTATTTTGAATTTAATTCATTTGGAAAGTGATTGAATGTTGGGCCAAAAAGAGAGTTCAGAGTCTAGGACTACACCTAGCACCCTGGCATGCGGGGAAGGGTTGATGGTTGTGCCATTGATCTTGACATAGAAGTCAGGGGTAGGGGCATGTGGAAGAGGAAATATTATAAGCTTGGTTTTGGACAGGTTGAGTTTGATGAAGTTGTGTGACATCCAGACTGATATGTATGTCAATTAGTAAATTAGTGATGCGTGAGAAGACTGATGTTGTGAGCTGTGTGGTAGATAGATAGATTTTGATGTCGTTAGTGTAGAAATTATATTTAGGTGTAGATTGAGAATAGGAGAGGTCCAAGAACAGAACCTTGGGGGACCCCGACAGAGAAAGGAAGAGGAGAAAGTGGAATTGTAAGTGACACTGAAGGTGCGGTGGTATAGGTAGGATGAGAGCCAACAAAGAGCACAGTCACAGAGACCAAAGGAATGGAGTTTTTTGAGGAGGAGGGGGTGGTCAACTGTATCAAAGGCAGCCGAAAGGTCCAGAAGTAGGAGTACAGAATAGTGTATTGTTTTTTGCTATTAGCAAGTCGTTTGTGAGTTTTAGGAGAGCAGTTTCTGTGGAGTGTTGAGGGCGAAATCCAGACTGAAGGGAATCAAGAAGGTTATTCTTTGTGAGATGGTTGCTCAGTTGGTTGTAGACCAGGCGTTCTAAACTAGTTATTTCTAGTTTTAAATATAGCACTTTATGCTGTTTTGGGATGTGCTGTCTTGGGATGTGGATAGGGGAAAGCCAAATGTCAGTTCAGCAGTGGATATATAGACACGCAATCTAGACGTCCATTCCATCAGAATTACACTGCAAAGCATTATGGGTAGTGTTGTGAAGAGTACAATGCAAATATTATCTTGCACTCCGCAGTAAAAAGCAAATTCTACAATGTTTTAACTATTTACGTTAAAAAAGAGGTTTTAGTTGCATACATTTGGAAACATATGTGGAAGCCACACTGCCTTGCCAAGGTCCCTCTGTGATGTGTGGTCCAACAGACTTGTCTACAGAGTGTGGTTGATTTACTAAAGAAATAAAACTGTAAACGTTTGATTATAAATGTTGACTAGGAAATTTATCATTTGAGAATGCAAGTCACTTGGCTATCCTGCTATTGCTGTGGTTTCAGTACTGTCTGTGTCCATAACAGGTATGACACTCTTTGACACTCATTGACATCATGCTTACTCCAGGTCAGGTATTCAAACGTGCAAAGTCAAACACAGCCAGGCAGCTAGCATCTTCTAAAGAAGGCCATCAATAGCAGCCCCCATACGTCTTCCATGACAATTTAAAGTAAAACTTCAGCCAGAGATAACAAGGTAAAAGTATATATCCCTTTAAAAGATAAGATATTATAACTAAATTTTTCTGCAATATTTATTGCAGTGATTTTCCCCAAAGTACTTATTTCTGCTACTAGATGTTCCCAGTCTGTTGGTCAGCATCATTCAATCAGCTTCCTCTGATCACAGGTTGTCCTGGATCCACCCACATATGTGACTGGACAGAGAAAGAAGAAACAGTAGACTAATTAGCTAATTTCACTCACTCTGCTTACCCCTCCTATCAGGATGCTTCTTTTAACTAGTGTATGGTCTGTTTAAGTATACCTGTAACCTTTCCCTGCAGGATAACATCCACCATAGCTTTTCCCTTTTTTTTCTCTTTCTCTTTCTTGCAGTTAGGAGATGGCACCAGATTCTTCTTCACCTCTCTCTCTGAAATTCTGTTCCTATAATGTAATGGCATCAATAATCAATCAAAAAGAGGTCAGATCTTATATGCTCTTCATTAATCTAGGGTAGACATTATACTTTTCCAAGAGACCCGTTTTCGAGCAGACTTTATTCCTACATGTTCTAGTAGATACTACTCCAGGTGGTTTTATAGCACTATGTCCTCATCTAAGGCCAAGCGTGTCTCCATAAACATTTGCCAGTACACTCTCTGGAGCATGAGGCCAATCTTTTTTAAACAGATTTCAGCATTGGAATACATTTTTTAAGATTGCTAATTTCTATATCCCGAATCATGATCAAATTACGGCAGTGTCCCGTTATCTTCATCTTCTAGCAGACTTTGCGGAAGGCTCTACTCTTGTGGGAGGAGATTTCAATCTAGTGTTAGAGCCTCGGCTAGATGCTTCTTCATAGCGATCTAACATTTCTTAGTCGTCTCAGGGTTCTTAGAAAGCAATTGTTCTATCATCGACCTTTTGACCTTTTGCGGACCTTATACTCTAAAAATTTTAAAGCGGGGGTTCCACTGCCTCTGACGTTTTTTTTTTTTTTTTTAGGGTTTAAATATGTTGCTTACATGTTCCATTTTTTTTTTCTTTTCCCATTGCTTTTTCTCAATAAAATAATGCTTTATAAAAATGATATTGAACGTTGTCATCTTGCCTGTGGGCATGGGAAGCCCACAGGCATTCTCTTCCGGGATTCAGTGACGTCCATCTCCCAGAATGCAACGGCCGTTCTATCTTAGGTCTTGCGCATGCGCAGTAAGGTTTATATTGGAGCGCCGTCAACAGCTTCGGTTGCCATCACAACGGGCGGCGTCACCGCACAGACTCCTGGGAACAAGCAAAGATCCCAGGAGACAGTGCTGAACAAAAGGAAGTGTCGACATAGCCGCAGCAACCCCGCCCATATCCGCAATCCCCAGAACCAGGAAATGGGCAAGATATGCATGGAAAAAAAAGGTATATATATATATATATAAAAAAAAAGGTCAGTTTTATATTTAAAACAGCAAAATAATCGTCGGAACTATTGTTTATAAATCGGGTGCAGCTCCGCTTTAATTCTTAGAAAGCAATTGTTCTATCATCGACCTTTTGACCTTTTGCGGACCTTATACTCTAAAAATCTTAAAGCGGGGGTTCCACTGCCTCTGACGTTTTTTTTTTTTTTTAGGGTTTAAATATGTTGCTTACATGTTCCATTTTTTTTTCTTTTCCCATTGCTTTTTCTCAATAAAATAATGCTTTATAAAAATGATATTGAACGTTGTCATCTTGCCTGTGGGCATGGGAAGCCCACAGGCATTCTCTTCCGGGATTCAGTGACGTCCATCTCCCAGAATGCAACGGCCTTTCTATCTTAGATCTTGCGCATGCGCAGTAAGGTTTATATTGGAGAGCCGTCAACAGCTTCGGTTGTCATCACAACGGGCGGCGTCACCGCACAGACTCCTGGGAACAAGCAAAGATCCCAGGAGACAGTGCGGAACAAAAGGAAGTGTCGACATAGCCGCAGCAACCCCGCCCATATCCGCAATCCCCAGAACCAGGAAAAGGGCAAGATATGCATGGAAAAAAAAGGTATATATATATATATATAAAAAAAAGGTCAGTTTTATATTTAAAACAGCAAAATAATCGTCGGAACTATTGTTTATAAATCGGGTGCAGCTCTGCTTTAATTATACATACTTCTCGCTGGTCAATTACCATATAGCAGGTTTGACTATTTCTTTGCGGGACCTCAGGTATTGGAGTGGAATTCCTGTTTGGATATTGGGTCCTTTATTTGGTCTGATCACTCACCTCTCTTTTTGCAATACATCCTCCACAGACCCCCACGTTCCTGATTGGTCCTGGCGTTTGCATGAAACTCTTATGTCAAATTCACTTTGCCATCAGGCAATTGTGGCAGCAATCCACAATTTTATCTCTGATCATGAGCACGATGAAACTTCTTCTTTACCCCTACAATGGGAAGCTTTATAAGGCTGTGTTACGAGGACTGTTTATCTATTTCTTAAAAAAGAAAGATCTGCGGAAATTCAAAACACATTGTCCAAGCTTCGCTCTCTGGAAACCTTGCATAAAGCCTCTCCATCTCCAGAGCTGTTGACTGATCTATCTTCTACAGGGTCATCCTTATTGCAGCTTTTGGAGGTCTCTCATAGTACTTATCAACATAGAAAGGCCCTAGGCATGTACTGACATGGAAACAAGTGTGGGAGACTATTGGCCCGTTCACTACACCCCCGTTCTTCTTAGACTTTCATACCTAGTATTAAAGAGGATGGCCACCTTAAAAAAAAAAGTTACAAACAACAAATACTGCAGCTGCTGACTTTTAATAAATGGACACTTACCTGTCCTGGGTGCCCACGATTTAGGCAGCAGATGAGGAGCAATCGCTCGTCTCTCGGCTGCCCCCGACCACCATCCTCTGTCAGGGAATCAGGAAGTGAAACGTTGCGGCTTCACTGCCCGGTTCCCTACTGCGCATGCGCGAGACACGCTGCGTGTCTTCACAGGTTCCCGTTGTGTTTCCCAGAACACAACGGGGGGAGGGCATCTGCGGCTAGCTATTCCCGGAAGTGGGTGCAGATGCCTGGATTATACAGGTATCTGCACCCCCCTCCCCCTGAAAGGTGCCAATTGTGGGATCGGAGGGGGGGGGGGAATCCGATGAGCGGAAGTTCCACTTTAGGGTGGAACTCCGCTTTAAGTTGTCATCAGGGGAGATTCTACAGGCCTACTTTCCCTCCAACAGGTCTTCTGTGATTATTTTTCAACTTTGTATAACCTTGTTCCATCATTATCCTCCGAAGATTCAGGGTCTTTTATCCATTGTGTGCAGGACTATGTACAGGAAACTGATATTCCAACATTAGATGGAGACACATGGGATTCCCTGGACGCTCCTTTTTCACATTACTGGAATTACTGGACGCGAATATTAATACACCGTCGGGTAAAAGCCCTGGTCCTGATGAATTTACCTTGAAAAAAGACATATAAGGAGCATTTAACTCCATTTATGCTTTGAGTGTTCAATTGCATTTCCGCTACTAATTTATTTCCTGCTCAGGGGAGGCACATATCTCCTTATTCCCCAAACCTGACAAAGATTTAATGCTTTGCTCCAGCTATCGCCCTATATCCTTAATTGGGGTAGATGTACAAATTTATGCCATACTGAATGCCACATGTCTCCAACCCCTTCCCCCAACTCTGGTACATACAGACTAGGTCGGGTTTGTTCAGGGGAGAGAAGCACATAATACTCCTAAATCCTTATTACTCATGGGTTATGCCCAAACAGCAAAATACCAGCTTGCCTTCTCTCTGTTGATGCAGAGAAGGCCTTTGATCATGTTGGCTGGCCTTTCCTTGAAAAATTGCTGTCGCAAAAAGGGCTTGGGCCTGTTCTGCTGCGTAAAATCCCTGCACTTTATTCTAAATCTAGTGCCAAAATACAGATTAATGGATCCCTGACCCTTAGCTTTCCCATCCAAAATGGTACCCGTCAGGGATGCCCATTGTCTCCCCTTTTGTTTGTCTTAGTAATGGAACATTTGACAACAGCTCTTAGACAAAACCCCTCTATCACTGGTATACAAATAGACAAACAAGAGGTGAAACTAGCTGTATTTTCTGACGATCTGCTACTTTATGTCACTAATCCACATGTGTCCATGCCTTCTATCTTGCTTGAATTACAGCTTTAACATTTAAACTTTCTCTCTTCTGCGCTTAAATATTTGGGTGTCAGAATTCCTTCTGATCTTACTCATTTGTATTTGAAACACTACCACTTTCTCATGCAGTGTACATTACAAGACCTTAAAAAATATGATTGTGCCCTGTATTCATTGGTTTGGGAGGATAAATATATTTTTCTCTTTCAAACTATACCTATTGTAGTTCCCCACTCATTTTTTGTCATTCTACAATCTGCTTTTTCAAGATTTATTTGGGGATGTAATAGACCTAGATTACATAGAACAATTACAGCTCTCCCTAAAGCAAAAGCAGGTGTAGGTGCACCGGACCTTTATCATTACCATGTTGCAGCAGTTTTACTAGGTTTCACCACTACTTTTCCAAGCAATGGGTTTCTTCATGCGCTTCCTTATATAAACTTATCTTTCCATGGTCCACCCTCCTCTTTACCTTTCCCTACATCTCATTTATTGCATATCTGGGATAAATTGCATCCTCGACTGGGACTCTCCTCCCAAGTGGGCCCGATGACTCCCTTATTTGGTAATCCACAGTTCCCCACCAGTGGTGCGGACACACTTTCTATCTTGGTATAAGGATTTGCATCGCCGATTATCCCAAATCCATTGTCGGAACACTCCTGCATTTGTCAAAATTGATTTCTATACAGCAGCACTCAATCACGCACTAGTTGGAATATCGGCAATTATCGTAATTTCTTTCCTCCTTTCCTCCACCCGATTTATTTACTAGGGAATTAAATACTTTCAAATCTTTTCTCTTGCAAGACTCTACACCTGACCATGTCCTTTAGCGGTATATAATGTCCTTTTCATGAAACTTCATTCGGATTTTATGGAATTTACAACTAACTGGGCGTCGGAATGTTCAAATTACAACAGAGTGAGTGAGTGAAATTGTTCACTCTTACCCACTGTTTGTCTTTGGCGACTAAGGCTCATGAGACAAACTTTAAACTTTTCTCTCGTTGGTATTTATGCCCGAAGCTGCTTCACCGGATATACCCAGATGCTTTGGATATATGTTGGTGCTGCCATTCTGCCAAAGGCTGTGTCTTACATATTTGGTGGGATTGCCCACTTATTCATAATTTATGGCATTTGATTTTGCGGCTTTATACTACTGTTACCGGGGCGATTGTCCCCAACATGCAACAAATCACTTTGCTATCTATTTTACCTGGTACTTTTAAATGCATCAAAAAAGGCCTTCTTAGGCACTGGTCGACAGCAGCAAGATCGGTTATAGTGTGCCATTAGCGAATGGCACATGCTCCCCTCTGGTTGAGTGGGTTGCAGAGATGGATGCTCTCTTGGAAGTTGTTCAGGTAGTCATCTGAAATGCAAAATCTTCTTGCGGAACAATTGTAGGACCTAAATCTGGTCTGCGGTTTTGTCTTGTGAAGCAGCGTCTGGTTGTCCACCCATGGCTGCCTCTGAGATTTTTTTATTCGCAATTTCTAATATTATTTAGCATTCCTTTTTTTTTTTTTCTTAATGTCCTGTCACCTACTCACTTTCTGGAGTTGATGATCAATGTTAAGTCTAATGTGTCCTGGACTATAACTTTTGCCGGTATTATAAGGCTATAATGTGTTTATTTTCCTCTCAAGCCTAACAAATAGTATTGTTTGGTACACTACCTTTCGTTATAGATATGTTCCTGTACTGGTGCATCCTTTTTTACCAGCATTAGCACCAGTCCCTATTATACTGCAGTATTTGTTTCAATAGTTTTTATTGGTCTATCAAATAGAAAGGAAGAATTACAGTCATATAAATACAAGATGGTCAAAAAAAAACCAACAATGTAAAATAACTATAAAGAATCTTAACCATAAATATTACATATAATGACTGTTACAAAGGATCCAACTCTAAAAGATAGTATCTTCAATAGAATACAATCTTAAGAAATACATCTCCAAAAAGTTAAAAAAAGAGAGATAAGAAAAGAGAACAAATACAAAAAAATACAAACACAAAAATACAAAAAATAAATAAAAAAAGGGGGGGGGGGGGGGGGTACACAATATGCAAGCAATAAAGAATCGATTATAAACAGTTTCATAAATAATCTAGCCAAGGTTTCCATATCTCGTCAAAAGAACATTGTTTGTCCAGTAAAATTGCTGTAAGACGTTCATTAATCATTATAAATGATAATTTATTTGTAACCAATTTAATGGTAACAGAAGGAGATTTCCAGGATTTCCAGATTTCTATTTTTACTGCTGCTAGAATTGCAATAGCCAAATCCTGGAAATCACTGCAGTATTTCTTATTGTCTTGAATATTCCTATTCCTTTTTTTTTTTTGGTATGTGTATACCATTTTTGTAACACAATTTTGTATGGTAAAATGTTTTCAATAAATTCAGAAGTATACCTGTAGGCTTTTCCTGCAGGATAACATCTCCTAGGAGTTCTCTGCTCCATGCAGAGAACTGGTTCTTATAAGTGTGCTAAGCTGTGTTATGAGCAAGGAGAGAACTCATTTTCCAATGATCTTCCTTGTGAATTATAAGTGGTAGTGCAGATGCAGTATATAAGCATTGTTGATGATATTTTTTCTGCAAGACATGTTTGGGTTAATAGTACACAGTCCATGCCTGGTATTACACCGTATGAACTTAGCTATTTAGTATATTTACAATACTATGGGTGTGGTTATTTATTTTTAATCTATTTTAAATGTGTTTAATAAATGTTAATGTTATTGGATGTTTCTGCTTTCAGTGTTCATAATGGGGTTTATTTACTAAAGGCAAATCCACTTTTCACTACAAGTGCACTTGGAAGTGCAGTTGCTGTAGATCCAAGGGGAATCTCAATGTTATTTATTATTTATTTGGGTCGATAAGTTTCAAAGAAGTCACATATGAACAGGAGATTTCCTGCTTTCTTTCACAGTTTTGTCTGCAGTTCTTCTTTAATTTCTTTTTAAGTGCTATACAAGTTTGTATCAACTTCATGAACACAAAAACAAAATTTGTACAGATCAAACTTCATCTGCATTTTTTTCCATTTAATGATAAAAGTATATAGTGGTTCCAAAACTCACTCAGGCATAAATCGATGACTAATTTAATTTTCCCAATTAATACTTCATACAGTTTGGCCGTGCAGCCCTTTCAAATCCATTTTATAGATATGTTCTGTAATGCAAGGGGCACATCTTGAATTCTTGTTTGAGGACACAAATTGGCCTTGACTGTATGTAAGTCAAAGCAGCTTTAGTGGTTTTCTGGCTCTGAGAGGCTTACATTTGCTGTGCTTTGAGATTATATTATTTTTTATCTTGCTCTGCCAGTGTCCCTGAATAACATTTATCAATTTGTATTGCAGTTTTCTAAAACAGCAAAAGTGAAATGTCAGCCATCATAAAGAATTATGCTAACTTACAGTAAGAAAAAGTAAAAATATTACTGGAAATACTATAAATTGATACAACATCCTATTTTGAAGAGAGCAAAACTGCCATAAACTTGACCCAAAAGTTTTATCCAAACATTTGTTTGTTCTAAATCAACAGTAGGAAGGCAAACTGTTGCTAACAACTTAAATGTGGAACATACACTAAAAAGATACAATATATAAAATCTAATTTGTTGCATTAAGACAGTGTGCTCTCTGTATTGAAAATATATATTCTTTGCATGTCTGAGGCTTTCTTTTGATGGCTGCAATTTTTCCAAGCCAGAATATTGTATATCTGGACCACTTCTAATACTTGTCAGTTTGATTCCTAGATCGAATATTTGATTTGTTTGCAATTTGTTTTACAAAAGTTACTTAGTCAAGGTTGGTTGGAGGTCCATATATGTGAACTGGAGACTAAAGAAACTTGTTTTAATAGGATAAATACATTTGGAATGCAAACAATAGGACATGATCAAACCCCTTAAATTCTTTGTTTGCCACAACAAACACTGTTATGTCCATATATTCCCTAATATTAATAGTAAAGGGGTTCCTTAACCAACCTATAATTTATAGGGGACAGAGGGTATCCTTGATGCCTAGGATTCTAAATTATAAAGAATAGAGGGTTCAGGAATGGCAATCAAATGCATTTTATTTGCCTTGCAAGTTACTCTTCTATAAAAAAAAAAAAATGTTGGTGTCATTATACCTTAATCATAAAAAAATCTATATAATTAAAGAGATAGATATACCTTTTGATGGATTATTTTTAAAATCATGTTTTAAACATTACAAACTTTTTTGCCAGTCAGAATTTCAATCAGTTTGTAGTGACATAGGCTAAAGGAAATGTGCTCCACCCTCAGATTACTCAGTTCAGATACAGTTAAGAAGGTATTTACAATGATTTGTATCAGTGATATATGTAATATCGACTTTATAATAACATGTATGACTTATAGCTTAAAGCAGGGGTAGGCAACCTGGGGCCCTCCAGATGTTGTGAAACTACATTTCCCATGAGACATTGCAAGGCTGGCAGTTACAATTACTCCCAGAGACAACAGCTGGAGTTCTGCAATAGCTGGAGGGCCCCAGGTTGCCTACCCCTGGCTTAAACCATGTCCACATGGGTGTTAATATCACTTCAACAAGGCATGCTCACTCCACTGTGCTGGTGAGTTTGTTTCCTGTGATTTAAAGATGAGCCCCGGACTCATCTTTAGTCTTACACAGTTGTGCAGGCAATTCTCCTGTACTGGAAATGCTTACTGTGATTTCACTGTACACTGTGAGCTTTTCACAGTTTGCATTAGAAGCTACCGCAAGTCAAATAGAGTATCCCTCATTTCCTGGCTGGAAGAAGTTTAATAAGACCTAGCCTTTTTCTTCTCAGCCGGGCTGCCCCTGACCCACTCCTTTCTTTTATAGAATTTCAGTTCTGTCAATCATGGAGAATCAGCTAGACATGTGCGATTAGTTTTGTACGAATCGAAAATTCGTACGAATTTCCGTAAATTCATAAATTCGGGAGGATCCGAAATACAAATTGGTATGCTTCTGAATTTTGTATGAAATAAGAAATCTCGTTTACAAATTTCAGATCCAAATTCCGTGACTGGTGTTTTGATGACCAATCAGAGGTTTTCTTCTGCTGCTGAGTGAGGGTTGGGAAAATTACCTTTTTTAATATGGGAGTGGGAGACTGGTACTGGTAGTCAAAGGTAGATTCAGAATCGGACAAAATAGGGATGTTTGTTAATTACGATTATTCGTTATGATCAGGGCACTTTGTAATTTTCATGATTCCTAACATGAGCCAGCCCACTGCTTGCATCAAGGGCCAATGCTGAGTACGAAGAGTGCCGTAATATTTTTAGGAAACTACATACAGCACTCTTCCAGCCCTTCCCACCAGTCATGATCTGCATGTATTGCATAAAGAATCAAAAAGACACCACTGGGAGTAAAGTAAGGTAATGAGGAACCAGGGGGAACCAAATATTTGCAAACTACACAGGAAGTGTGAAAAATCTACCAAATGAAAACATACAAACATTACTAGAAAAAGTGTCTATGTCCCGCTGGAGTGACACAGGCAGCAATAAAACCATTTTTAGTAGTGTGGCCAAGTTACAACCTCTGCATGGTTTCCACTTACTACCTTTTTGGTTACCAAGACAGCAGATAGGGGGAAATCTCTTATCAGGAATAAAAAACCTGATGGCAATTGTAAACCTTTTCTAAATATTTGATTGGAGTTCTTCTTTTAGGTAGAACTGTTCTTGATGGATATATCAGCTAAACAGACAAACAATAGTTCATGCAGGGGAAGTGTAACAGGAAAAAAGATGACAGGAGAGTTAAATCTTAACCACTTCAGCCCCAGACCAGAGCACTTTTTGCGATTCGGCACTGCGTCGCTTTAACTGACAATTGCGCGGTCGGGCGACGTGGCTCCCAAACAAAATTTACGTCCTTTTTCCAAAAAATAGAGCTTTCTTTTGGTGGTATTTGATCACCTCTGCAGTTTTTATTTTTTGCACTATAAACAAAAAAATTGTGACAATTTTGTAAAAAAAACCATTATTTTTTACTTTTTGCTATAATAAAAAAAAAATATATAAAAAAAATGTTTTTATTCAGTTTAGGCCGATACGTATTCTTCTACATATTTTTGGTAAAATCGCAGTAAGCGTTTTTTGATTGGTTTGGTCAAAAGTTATAGCCTTTACAAAATAGGGGATTGTTTTATGGCATTTTTATTAATAATATATATTTTTTTTAAATGGCGGCAATCAGGGATTTTTATTGTGGCTGCGACATTATGGCGAACACATCGGACAATTTTGACACTTTTTGGGACCATTCACATTTATACAGCGATCAGTGCGATTAAAAATGCATTGATTACTGTGTAAATGTGACTGGCAGTGAAGGGGTTAACACTGGGTGGCACTGTAGGGGTTAAGTGTGTCCTAGGGAGTGATTCTAACTGTGGGGGGGAGGCTACATGTGACACATCACTAATCACCACTCTTGATTACAGGGAGCTGTGATCAGTGACAGGGTCACTTGGCAGAATGGGCAAATGCCTATTTACATTAGCATTTCCCTGTTCTTCCTCTCCGGGGGACTATTGCGGGTATCACGGAGCTCACAGTGGGTGCTGTCGATGTATAAGTACATGCGGTGGTCGGGAATCGGTTAAACACATTGCTAAGGATGCCCAAACTCAGAAATAACTAGTTTGCTCCTTTCTTGTTTTTTTTTTTTAATTCTTGTTCTTTCAAGCCCAGTAATGAGTTTGCTGCTGGGGATAGATCCATTCACTACTGTCATCTATTGTTATGAGTTATTGTACTTAAATATTCTATTAATTCCCACGTATAAATGATGTGTGTGTGACTAATTAGACAATGAACCTTGTACTCTTCATTTTTTAATACAAAACCAGCAACAGTTCCTTGTTCTCTACATTATGCATTAGGATCAGCTCTTGTGTAGGATTCTGTATGTATATCTACAGATGTTATCTGATGCTAAATCAGACATACTAAAGAGCACTTTTCACCTATACACAACTTATTATTGTGTAGATACATTTTCTATACATATCTAAACAGTTAGCGTATAATGAGAGTTTATGATATTCTTCCTGTGTTAAACTGGCCATACATGTTCCTGCAGAATCGACTGAATTTTTGATCCATCTATGACCGTTCCTGTTCATGAAAATGTGATCTATCAATTGACTTCTCATGAATAGTCCTGTTGGATAATTTCCATTTGATCAATGTTTGCAGTCAATTGGATAACAGTCGACTTATGGCCATAGACAGCAGGGTGTTCTTCTTCGAAAACTGCAGCCAGCCCAATACACATAGTTGAACACCACACCGACTATGTCCACTAAACCATGCCAGTAACGAACTAGCTTAGGATGGTGCAAAAACATGTGTAGTATGTCCCCCTCTTCTCTCAAATATTTGGGGCATAGGGGAGAGTCTCTATGACCGTATTTATACAGCCATTCAGGTGTCCAGTACATCCTATAAAGGATGTAAAGTTGTGATAAGCTTTTAAAATTAGATAAAAAAAGAGATACTAGGAATTACTAGAATCAATTCCCATTGTTCTGGGGAGATCTTCCCCACATCTTTTTCCCATTTGGCTTTACATGCACGGGGGGATAGATTTATGTGGGAGGCAAGTAAACTTGCATAAATATAGGAAACATTTCCCTGTTTAGACATTGCATTAATTACCATATTGAGGACAACTGGTTGATAGAGTGAACGTGGAGATTGCTTTTTCTGGGCATGAAGTGCATGTCATAATTGGAAATAACTGACAAAAACAACCTTTAGAAATCCCATATTCCTACTGCACTCGTTGGAATGATTTCATCATATTTTGGCTATACACTTGGTGCATTAACATAACACCCCTGGATTTGATCAGTGTATTTTGAATGTGGGGAAATTCCGCTGTCAGATTACCATGACATAGGGGGCAGGATTCCCGCATCCACATCAAATGTATGGCCAGCTTCACAGTCCCAGTTATTTGTATGAATATATATACAGAATTTACAAAGTAGCTATCTATCAACGTAGCCAAATGCTTGGGATGGGATGGCCGTCATATGTTCTGTCTGACAAATGCTCACTGTTCTTCCTGTTTGCTTTCTGCAACTTTGTCAGTTTCCCAGCATAGCAGTACCCTGCCACATTGGTGTACTTAACCAGTGAACATTGTTGAAGTCATTACCAAAAAGTTTGGTTGGAGCACGCTCCAATGTTGAATGCTCTTCCTGGAGAACTCTCTTGACATACAAATAGATTTATATGTGGGCTTTAGGACCTTTATCAAAATACAATTGAAGGTCTTGGCCAACAAATATGTTTCTTAAATTGGTTATTAACAGTGCTATGATGGAAAGTTAAATGATATTTTATACACTGTTTGTTAACATTTCTATTTACTCGTTCTATTAATTTAAAACGTGGTATGTAGAGCAAGCTTTTAGATTATTTAACTTAAATCAGAGTTGCTCATTGGATCCTTTGTTAGAATTCACTTGGAGTTGTCATTGTGTAGTACAGTTCTACATCTCTATTCATAGGTTTTCTTGATCTTCGTACATAAAAAAAAAAAGCACAGCTGGATAGTATATCATATTTGACAGGGGTAATATGGTGTGAGGCAGGTTATACTCACAATAGATTTGCGGAAAGTGTATTTAAATCTTTATAGACTGAAATAAGGTTACCAGATTGACAGAAATGTATAGATAATACAATGTGCCTGTGTAGTACATCGATGTGAAAGAAAGAAGTAAATGCATTCATAGAATTCTAGAGATTTAAAGGAATGAAAATAAATATTTGCTTTCAGTATATTATATTACATTGTTTTCCAAATAAATGTGATAAATGAAAATCACAGATGTCCATGGCAATAGTTTAATAACATCAAAACAATAAGATACAGTTGTGTTCATAAGTTTACATACCCTGGCAGAATTGATGAGTTCATGGCCATTTATCAGAGAATATGAATGATGGCACAAAAACTCTTCTTTCACTCATGGTTAGTGTTTGGCTGAAGCCATTTATTATCCGTCAACTGTCTTTACTCTTGTTAAATCATAATGACAACAGAAACGACCCAAATGACCCTGATCAAAAGTTTACATACCCCAGTTCTTAATACCGTGTATTGCCCCCTCTAACATCAATGACAGCTTGAAGTCTTTTGTAGTATTTGTGGATGAGGCTCTTTATCTTCTCAGATGGTAAAGCTGTCCATTCCTCATGGCAAAAAGCCTCCAGCTCTTGTAAATTCTTGGGCTGTCTCGCATGGACTGCACGTTTGAGATCTCCCCAGAGTGGCTTAATGATATTGAGGTCAGGAAACTGAGATGACCACTCCAGAATCTTCACTTTATTCTGCTGTAGCCAATGACAGATCGACTTGGCCTTGTGTTTTGTATCATTGTCATGTTGGAATGTCCAAGTACGTCCCATGCACAGCTTCTTGGCTAATGAATGCAAATGTAATGTACCTCCAGTATATTTTGATAACATACTGCATTCATCTTGCCATCAATTATGACCAAATTTCCTGTGCCTTTGTAGCTCACACATCCCCAAAACATCAGAGATCCACCTTAGGAATTGTGTACCTTTCATCATAGACCTTATTGACTCTCCAAATTAAGTGGTTATGGCCAAAAAGCTAAATTTTGGTCTCACCACTCCAAATGACTTGAGGTTTGAGGCTTGTCTCTGTGCTGTTTGGCATATTGTAAGCGGGATACTTTGTGGCATTTGCATAGTAATGGCTTTCTTCCTTTCGACTCGACCATGCAGCCCATCTTTCTTCAAGTGCCTCCTTATTGTGCATCTTGAAACAGCCACACCACATGTTTTCAGAGAGTATTGGATTTCATCTGAAGTTATTTATTGCTTTTTCTTTGCATCCCGAACAATTTTCCCAGCAGTTGTGGCTGAAATTTTTGTTGGTCTACCCGACCGTGGTTTGGTTTCAACAGAACCACTAATTTTCCACTTCTGGATTAGAGTTTGAACACTGCTGATTGGCATTCTCAATTCCTTGGATATCTTGTTATATCCCTTTCCTGTTTTATATAGTTCAACTACCTTTTCCCGTAAATCCTTTGACAATTCCTTTGCTTTCCCCATGACTGCAAGGGTCTGTCAGTAGTCCAGAAACTCATTGACCTTTTATACACACACACTAATTACAAGCAAACAGATCACAGGTGAGGATGGTTAACTTGTTAATAGCCATTCAAACCCCTTTGTGTCAACTTATGTGCATGTTTTCAGATCAAAATCACCAGGGTATGTAAACTTTTGATCAGGTTCATTTGGGTAGTTTCTGTTGTCATTATGATTTAAAAAGAGTAAACATAGTTGATTGATAATAAATAGCTTCAGCCAAACACTAACCATGAGTGAAAGAAATGTTTTTGTGTTATCATTCATATTTTCAGAAAAATGGCCAAAAAAATCATAAGTTTGGCCAGGGTATGTAAACTTATGAGCACAACTGTATGTCCAGTTATAAAGGAGAACTTCAGGAAACCATGAACCCTAGTCCTATAGTTTCATTGCTAGAGAAACATCATTTTCATACTTAGGCCTGTCAGGAATAAGCACTGAATAGTAAATGTATTCTAAAGAAATGCTGTGTTGATGTGGTGTGTTAAATTTAAATGATCAGAGCCTGTTGACTTTAAATTACTTTCTAAATAAACCACCAGCAGGAAATGATCTATTTTTAGAAACATATTGTCTATCTATTTAAAATTATTCAGATTCTACAAATAGACACTTTTTTATTCCTCGATTATTCACCAGCAAGGCTATATTTGAGTGCAAATGAGTCATCTACACAGTGACACTAGCCTGGCACTGGTGCTGCTTGCTTTTGAAATCCTGCCATGGCAAATTGTGAAAACTTTTATCTTTTTCCTGCTCAATGAGAACTCTTTGGGTATTGCTTTACAATTCAAGGCCAGTAAAGAAAAGATTAATTTCCTTGACCTTAATATAGAGATCAAGGATGGTAGGTTTAAGATCTCCCCTTTCTTCAAAAGTACAGATAGGAACGGCTATATTGGGCAGGGGAGTAGCTATCATCCCACATAGCTGAAATCAGTGCCCAAGAGCCAGTTCATTCGTTTAAGGTGAAACTGTACCATGAAGAATGATTATTTGGAGCAAGCCTCAATTCTTAAGAAAAAAATAATTTAGAAGGGGTACATTACAGCTGACCTTGACAAAGTGATAGATGAAGTGGCTTCTATGGATATTCTATGCTAAAGGGTAAAGATAAATCAAGACCTGTTGAGAATGTTCATAATTTCTCTTTCGTCACTATGTATTCACATCAACATTATGACATTAGAAAAATGATGACCAAACACTGGGCAGTGCTGAAAAATTGTACCATTTTGGGCCCCGTTTTATCAGCACGTCCACAAGTTATTTTTAGGGGAGTACCACCTCTTAAGCTCCAGGTTGCTCCAAATATTTTGGACGCTCCCAATAGTCTCTTTTTTTTTTACAATTCCAAAGGCTTTTTTCCTTGCCGAAAATGTGCCGCTTGTTATGTTAACAAAAACAAAGATATAAAAATGTGTCAATTTAAGTCCTATACCACTGCTAAGGTATATGATATCAATACTTTTATCACTTACACGTCCAAAAACGTGGTTTACTTATTGATTTGTCAATAGGTAGGCCGCACTATGAGAGCTATGCACGTTAGGATTAAGGAACATCTGGCAAACATTAAGAAAGGGTTTCCTAAACATACCGTTTCCCGCCATTATTTGAAATGCCATAATAGATATAGGATAGGATAGAAACTTGCTGGATTTATGACCTCAAATGTTATACTCCCTTTGGGTTAAAAGTTGACTGGGATGTGAATAGTTTCATTAATAATTGTTGATCCAGTCAGTGTATATATTTTTTTACCATATTTGCTTGGATTTATCTGTATATGCAGTTTCTCTGGTCTACCACTAGATGGCTCTTTCCCATTCTTTGTAACAAACATTTGTTCAAATGTTATTTTAAATATTGATCTTTTATGTATGCTTTATTCCTTGGGTAGCCTCCTATAATGTTATATTATCTACCTTTAAGGATACAATTATGCTGCTAGTTTAATGTAAAGTTAATGTTTTTATTGTGCTCTGAGTTTGTAGAGCGTTGGCCTATATGTGTGTCGCTCACTTGGTGCTGTCCGGTCTGTGTATTCCTGGCGGGGCGTCATCCATGGGAGACCGATCAGCGGTGAAACGGAAGCACAGCACATGTTGACCTAGTTTCCGGCTGACACATCATCCCGAAGGTTCGTTCTTCCATGATGAGCGTCATCTGTGATCTGGTTAAAAAGGCGTGATAGTGTCAAATAGCCATGCCTCTGCCAAAATCCTGTTGGATGAAACATGTCAGGCGGGTTAACACTAGCACGCTGATAGCTGCGGCCATTTGGACATCATACTGTGCGTTTTCCTGTACTAATATGTAAGTTACTACAAATAACATTTTTATAATATCAGACTGGCTTCACTATTGGCTGCCGTATCTTTTCACTGGGTACCGCTGGCCTTTTTGTTGGATGTTTCAACATCTCATATGGGAGTTCAAGAAAACTTGGCTGTATGAGAGTGCCTGATGTTAGCTGTATTCCTGGCTTGGACACTACATACCCACTATTCATAGCTGTAGGACGGAGCTATGGTCTTGGTTTGTCTATTACATGCCTACTTTTTACAGTTGTCTGGTAAGCAGATTGGATTTCCACATGGTGTGGTGTGTTTTCGGGTTTATTAACTCTCCCTTCTTGGATCTACTGTTCATTTAGTGCCACATGTGGACTTTTATATTTTTATTTTGCTTATCAACAAATTGTGCTGGCTGCTTATATTACTACTCATAACATTAATAAGTATTGCGGATATTGACCTGTGTTTTAAATATATTTTTTAAGCATATTTTGTATGCTGTTGTATAAATCTTTATTTGTTCAAACACCAAACTGTAACAACTATGCCGAAGTCACCAGAACCCATTAGAAGCACTTTTTAAACTATGTACATATTTGAATCAGGGATCAGGCTCAGTAAGCAGAGTGCCGTGATGGAGATCAAAGAAAGATGTGAAAACCTTAAAGAGGAAGTAAAGCCTCTGTAAAAAAAAAAAAAAAAAGACACCCTGCAAGGCAAAGGCATAATGAGCTAGTATGCATAGCATACTAGCTCATTATGAAAAACTTACCTGAAAACGAAGCCCCCGAAGCCGTCCTTATCTTCCATCTTCCTCGCCGCCATGCAGGGCCGGAGTGACTTCCGGGTCTCGCCGCTCCAGCGCTATCATTCGCTGGAGCGGCGATGACGTCACTCCCGCGCATGCGCACGAGATCGGCATATTGCCGTGAGAGCGGCATATGCAGTGCGCCCTCAGTGCGCCTGCGCGCCGCTGTCTACGGCGCATGCGCCGTAGACAGCGATGCCTTTTCATCGCTAAATATCTCCTAAACCATGTAGGTTTAGGAGATATTTATTGGACCTACAGGTAAGCCTTAATCTAGGCTTACCTGTAGGCCAAAGTCATGTGGAAGGGTTTACTTCCACTTTAAAGATGTTATAGTTTATATAAAAATCTTTCCAATGCTTCTGTTTCCTTTATGTTTTGAAACCAGCTTCCAGTTATTGATATCCGGTTGATATCAGATATGTCGATTTTATACCTCTGTTAAAGACAATTCTTTACTTTAAAATAATAAAGATCAATAGTTTTAAAAAATCTGTTCAAATACACTGGTCTTCATAGAGCGTTATCATACCCAAATGGGTGAGCTATAGCATAGGATTGTCAGTGAATGACTGGCTCCTGATTCTAGAGAGGTGAGTGAACTGCAGGATATAGAATCAACCACATGTCTAACTTGTGGGTCAGCATCTGATGAAAAAGTAGTGACCTTCATCTAAGATCTAATTACATTTCTCATTGAAGGAGTAGATAGTTAATCTCCTTTGGATAGCTGGAGTATGAGGCTAATGCCACGTACACACGATCGGACTATTCGGCCAGACTATTCCGCGGACAATCCGCCGGACTTTCTAGTGGAGGTCCGCCGGACTTTCAAGCGAACAGACTTGACCACACACGATCACTCCAAAAGTCCGGCGGTTCCTCTAATGCGATGACGTACAGCACATACGACGGGACTAGAAAAAGGAAGTGCAAGACCCAGTACGGCTTCCGTGATGTACTTGCTTCTGAGTATGCATCATTTTTGGTCCGCCGGACCAGCACACAGACGGCCGGATTGTAAGTCCGGCGGATAATTTTGAATCAAAACTTCTTACTAAGTCCGCCGGACTTTTGAGAATAAAAAGTTAGCTGGAGCCCACACACGGTCGGATTATCCGGCGGACTCTAGTCTGTCAGACAAATCCGCTGGATAGTCCGATCGTATGTACGCGGCATAAATGTGACCTGTTAAGAACCTCAAACATAGGTCTTAAAAGGTAGGAAGCAGGGTTGTCATGCTGAAGCGGCAGCTATCATTATGCGCTAAACCTAAACAGAAGTACAGTACAACAGGAAAATATTCTGTTTGCAATAGCTCTGTTTTCCTTTTCTGCTTCCTTAAATCTCTAGCTTGTCATTTACTATCTGACATTCAGGTAGAGGGAATGACATATTGAACACAATATTGTAAGGTGTACCAAGAGGGAATTTACATAATGTGAGTATTCTGCAGTGCATCTTCTGTGATTACTGCCTGTTTCTGTAATGGTTTCTGTCTGTTTCCTCTTTATAAAAATTGTATATTACTTTTTATTTCCTGACAATACCGATTGCTTCGTTTTTTTGTTTAATCAAAGCTTGGGGTATTCAGTACAAAGAAAACTATTTTCTATACCTTGTAAGTAGGCATGAGGTTTGAGTTTTCTACCATTATGGGTTCAAGGTTTAGGGTCCTGCCAAATGAAGTTGTGAATTTTCTCCAGACCAAATTCTTTGTAACCTTCAGGGGCAATAATGGGGCTTTTGGGTGAGCCAGCTCCCTCACTATGAAAGAGTGAGGTCAAAGCAGCCAGATTGACACTGTGCTTTAGCTGTGATAGGGAGAACATATGGAGTTCAGGTTTCAAACAGCATAAAGTGGATGTAAACCCTTCTGAATGTCAGGTAGGTAGAAAAATGCTGCTTATCATAGAGAATTGAGGAGGGAGGGGGTTGTTTTTTTTCATCCTATGTTACATCTGAATTCTGGTGATGTCCTGCAGCCTCTTTATAGTTTGTCTCTGTCCACATGCACTACAGTGATAACAGGTTGCATGTGTTTTATCAGAAGGCATTTTTCCTATTTGTTGAACACCTAATAATGGTTCAAGAATCTTGAAGTCCTTGCACAGCCATTTAAGCACAAAGAACAAATTTCACCACAATCGCCTGCAGCAGAGGGCCTCAAGTCCCTCTCAATTCCCTTCACCCATGTACAACTACCAGAGTTTTTGAGGAGTGGAACATGTCATTATTTCCACCTCCATCATCTTAACCCTTATCCGCCGCCTCCTATATTCCTCCTCTGATTCATTCTAACTCTGCCTGAATGATGGAGGCAACAAGCAAAGGATGGGTTGGGCCTGAGACTGCAGCAGGTCCTGCTCTTCCTCCTGCTGCTGTGCCTCCAGTGCACCCTCTTCAGGCTGTGGGGGTTGTGTACTCCAGGTATATGAGAGGGATTGTTTTACTAATCCCCACCTTGTCACTTGGAGGTGTAACAGGTGAGTTATTTGGCAAGGAATTTATGTCGGCACTGCGTTTCTGGCATATGAACACAGGCCAGGTATGACCTCCTAAGCCCCCGTACACACGGTTGGAAATTCCGACCACAAAATCCGTCAGTTTTTTCCAACGGATTTTGTCCGAAACTGATGTTGCATACACGCGGTCGGACAAAGTTGTCGGAAAATCCGATCGTTACGAACGTGGTGACGCTCGTTGCATACGACAGAACTACGTAGAGGCTAGTAGCCAATAGCTTTGGTCTCGTAATTTGATCTGAGCATGCGTGACACTTTGTCTGTCGGAATTCTCGACACACGATCGGAAAAGGTCATTCCGCTAGAGCCCACACACGATCAGATTTTCCGACAACATAATCCGATGCGCTTTCCATCAAAATATCCAACCGTGTGTACGGGGCATAACACTGACCTGATGAAGGACCTCGTGGAAGCCAATGTACTTAATAAATAACCACTGCACCACCAGATTTTTCACCTTTGAAAAATCTGTGTCAGGCAAGGTGCATGTGTGATTTTTCCCAGGTAATGGGTGGCCAGCATGTTAGTGCCATTATATCATTGCATTTGCCAGAGGATGGTGTGTGGTAAGCCATCTTTGACCTAGGCCTAGAGAGCTGACTGAAGTGTGAGTCAGTGTGGCTCCTGTCCCCAAGTCATAAGAACTGCAGCACAGCATGGCAGAATTTACCCTGGGATGTTTCATATTCTCTGGGGTGCTTTTTCAGCTGGAACTTTGTGGAACTCAGTTCCACCACCTCTGGCTTAGGCCCTGTGCTTAGGGTTGCCACCTCATTTTTTTAAACCCGAACACATATGAATTACACATGTTCTGAGGCTAATTTAATGCAGATAAGGCAGTGAGTTTAATTACCACCTTAATCAGTCACAGAACCTGTGTAATTTATATGTGTTCGGTTTTAAAGGGATGAGGTGGCAACCCTACCTGTGCTCCCTGCTCAACACTATCACTTGTAAACACAGAAGTCCGACCAAGTGACAGCTTGTCTCTCAGCAGCTCCCACACATCTGGTCTCCTGAGTGGTTCCCACTCAGTGCAGAATGGGGCCAAGGGAGATGTGGGTGCCTGTGGTGCAGTGCAGATGCCGACACCCCCACTGGATGATCTCCCTGCAAGTGAGAGAGGCGGAGCCATTTACAGTGTGCAGGGAGGTCCTATGCACTATTGGTATTTAATGCCCCTTTAAGACCCTCCCACTGTTAGTGAAATATGACCACACCCAGTATTTGATGCTGTTTGGAGGGTGTGTGTAGGGGTCAGGGGGTGTTGGGGGGTCATGGTTGAGTTCCTGCACCTATTTTCTGAGAAAAAAAGCCCCGGTTGGAAGTAAGGGCAGTGCTAAATAGCAAAAAATGGCCTAGTTATGAAGGAGCTAAATCCTTCTGAAGCTCAAATGGTTAAAGGGTAACTCCACTTTTGTGGGGAAAAAATAGCAAGTAAAGAAAAAATAATATAGCGTATACAATTGCGACACAAATCATATTGTAATTGAATGTTATTAAAAATGACCTTTCCATTTCAATCTGCAGCCACTGTAATTTTCTGAAAATGCAATGCAACATGGCTATCTGGCTAAAATAACTGGTGATGTAACTGCTTAGAAAGTGTTAACCACTTAAGCCCCAGATCAATTTGCAACCAAAGGACCAGGCCCCTTTTTGTGATTCGGCACTGTGTCGCTTTAACTGACAATTGCATGGTCGTGCGACATGGCTCCCAAACAAAATCAGGTCCTTTTTTTCTCACAAATAGAGCTTTCTTTTAGGTGGTATTTGATCACAACTGCGGTTAAAAATTTTTGCGCTATAAACAAAAATAGAGCGACAATTTTGAAAAAAATGCAATATTTTTTGCTTTTTGCTATAATAAATATCCCTAAAAAATATATAAAAAAACATTTATTTTCCTCAGTTTAAGCCAATACGTATTCTTCTACATATTTTTGGTAAAAAAAATCGCAATTAGCGATTATTGATTGGTTTGCGCAAACGTTATAGCGTTTACAAAATAGGGGATCGTTTTATAGCATTTTTATTAATATTTTTTTTTTACTAGTAATAGCAGCAATCAGAGCGATTTTTATTGTGACTGCGACATTATGGCGGACACATCAGACATTTTTGACACATTTTTGGGACCATTGTCATTTGTACAGCAATCAGTGCTATTTAAATGCACTGATTCGTGTGCAAATGACACAGGTAGTGAAGGGGTTAACCACTAGGGGAGGGGAGGGGTTACGTGTGACCTGTGTGTTTTTTTTTTTACTGTAGGGGGCGTGGCTTGGCGTTTGACATCGTCTTTCCCTATGACAGGAAACAGACGATCAGTGACAGCCTCACTAGGAAGCGCGGGGAGAGGTTTGTTTACACATACCTCTCCCCGTTCTTCAGCTCTGTGACCCGATCGCGAGACACCAGTGGCGATCGGGTCCGTGGGTCCCGCGGCCACGGTCGCGGAGCTCGGGACCGGGCGGCGAGCGCGCCAGCGAGCGTGTGACCCACTGCTGGGCTCTTAAAGAGCAACGTACCTGTACGTTGATGTGCCTAGCCATGCCATTCTGCCGACGTAAATGTGCAGGAGGCGGTCCTTAAGTGGTTAACTGGCGTTTGGCTTCAATTTGTTAGTGTATTTAAATCTGCTAGGACATCCAACACTGCACTCCCCCCAGACTGAAAATACTGCTGTCCTAAGGTGCCTCCTGTATTAAACCCAGAACTAAAACAGTCCAGAGTGTAGGCACTATAATAAAGGTGGTGTGTTACTGAAGAAAAAAAACATAAAAAAATAAAACTAATGAAGCCACCACATTTAAGATTTAGTAAGCTGCAATATACCACTGTTTTAGTTCTGGGTTTAATACAGCTTTAAATGGTTTAAACACTGGCCAATTCATTTGAAGTTAGCTTTATTTTTAACAACCTACTAAAGATTTTTTTCCAATTAAAAAAATCTGTTACAAATTCAACATATATACAGTAATGCCGGAATATGATGTTGCTGATGCTGTCTGTGAAAATCAGCAATTACACTTTACAGCTTTAAGGCATCTCCCAAGCAATTTATGAAATGTCCCCCATGACAGTCCCCATCTTCTCATGTCCTTTTTTGGCAACAGCTTCAAGGCTATTAGTCTTGAAAATTAGTCTTGAAAATTACCCCCCCCCCCCCCCCCCCCACACACACAATTCAAACCCAAGCAGGGTCACTCATCCATACTTCATACAAGAAGTGTAATGATATCCCAAGAATGTCTCACAATCCATATGTAGCCTATCACAATAATAATGCTGAAAATACTGATCTAATTTCAGTTATAGTTTGCTCTATATAAATATTCGAACAGGGAAGGTGGTGGTATTTTATGATTGCCATATGCTTCCTTTGCCTTACAGGTATATTTATAGCCATGTCTGAAAGCATACTTCATTATGCAAGTTCAAAAGCTAGCGGCAATGGCTTTTTTGCTGTAGGCAGTACCGGTGAGTCATAGAATTATTATAGATAAAGTTTAAAACAAAACATAATTTTAAAATAGATTTGTCACCTACTTATAGCCCAGGCTGCAGTATTTTGTAGCTTAAATTATATATTCTAACTTTCTTTTCTGTATAATTTTTTAGCTTAAAGGGATTGTAAATGCAGAAGGTTTTTTTTTTTGTAGTCTATGCATTAAGATAAAAAACCTTCTGTGTTCAGCAGCCCCCCCTCAACCCCCCTAATACTTACCTGAGCCTCATCTCGGTCCAGCGATGTGCACAAGTGCCTTGGCCTCTCCCTCCTGATTGGCTGAGACACAACAGCGGCGCCATTGGCTTCCGCTGCTGTCAATCAAGGTCAATTAGCCAATCAGGAGAGAGAGAGGAGGCGGGGCAACACACAGCTTTGTGTCTGAATGGACACACAGAGCTGATGCTTGGCTCAGGTGCCCCCATAGCAAGCTGCTTGCTGTGGGGGACACTTGACAGGAGGGAGGGGCGAGGAGAGCCAGCGAGGGACCAGAGAAGAGGAGGATCGAGGCTGCTCTGTGCAAAACCAACTGTGCAGAGGAGGTAAGGATAACATGTTTGTTATTTTTAAAGAAAAAAAAAACACGAGACTTTACAATCACTTAAAAAAAAAGAATGTAGAACTGTATAGATAGAGAGCATTCAAAGTACCCCTGTCATTATGAAAATCATTATGGAAACCAGTGAAATATTGCAAAGCTACTCTTTTGGTCCACCTACCTATAACATAGCTATAACAAGCAAAATCACATTCCAGTAATTATGTATTTAAAGATGTTCTCCGCTTCAAACTATAACGTATTGCCTACAAAGATAGTTTCCCAGCATGCATGAAGTAGATCATGTTGTTTGCCTAGGCCATCTATAAGCTGGCAAATCACAGTACCCGAATTCTGAGTAGCAATCCTTTTTCTTCTGCTGTTGATCTGATCTCTTACACAACCATTTAGTTACTCACATAAGAAATAGTCCCAGCTCCCAGCAATCTTCTGTCTTTTTGTGAGTAACTCCCCAAAAATAACAAAGGAATCACATCAATCTTCCCCTTTATCAACACCATCTTTTTAAGTCCACCATATAATTCAATATACTGCTGAGACAGTTGGTAGTTGTAGTGAAAAGCAATCAATGGTCAGTCACTTCTTCACTCCTGAACTGCTGTTTTAAAGGCAAGGAATATACAAAAGAATCTTGGTAGCATATTTTAACCACATTTAAAAAAATAATAATAGTGAGTTCATATTTAGTACAGGCACAATTTAGACAATTTTGTTTTATTGGGTGTCTGAAGTTCATTTTTTTTTTTTTTTTTATCAATTGTTATATGTTTATTGAGTTACATGTCATTTGCTGGTGCTGTGTGATGCCTTTTAATTTAGCTTGACTTTCTAAGGTTGTAATTGCCTAGTGCCTTGTTGTGCTTCAATAAGGTATGTTTGGGCATGGCTCTGGGCAGCAGAAAGTGAATGGCACTCTTGATATCCCTTGATATTATAATCTTTCTGTGTTCTCGTAGCATTCGTTTTCCTGCTTCAATTACCACCTTGTCACACAGGTTTCTAACAAATGAGGACATGGCATGCCGAGCCTTGGTGGACATTCTAAATTTGGGGCGAAGACTTGAGCGGACCTTCCTAATGCGGAACATGTAGGACACATATCTGCGTTGCTTAGGAGGTGCTTGTATATGAACTCTCCTTGTCATACGTCTGCCATTAGTCTGTTTCTTGACAGGCGTCTGATTCTTGCTAGGTTTAGCCATCTTTAAATGAGCTTGAGTGATTCTTGTTTTCTTAATGGCCACAGAGTTGGTCTCCTTGGTCAAAGGAATGGTAGTTGTGGTAGTTTAGCTAAGAAACCTCTTCCTCAAGGCAGCTTGGTCAATGCGTCTCGCCTCCTCCAAAGCCAGCTCCAACTGAAGTTCAGTTTTAAGAACCTGGAAGACAATTTGAACTCTAAAGCCTCATACAGACGATCGGACTTTGTACAAACTTTTCCGTGGATTTTTGTACAAAGGGCGTTGGCCCCAAGTTTGTATTGCATCCACACGATCGGACTTTTTAGGCAACAAACATGAACGTAGTGACGTTTCAACGTACTGACGACACTTCAAAAGAGGACGTTCAAATACTTCAGCCCCACCTTTGGTCAACTTCTGTATTGTTGTCTGATCTTTTGCATTGGTTCTGAGCATGCGTGTTTGTACTTTGTACAAAAGTCCGATGGTTTTGTGTTCACACGGTCGAACTTTGCTCCATCGGACTTTTGTTGGCAGGAAGTTGGTCCGTTTGCACAGCCAACAAAAGTCAGATGAAAACGGAAAAAGTTGGTAAGATGGAGCGTACACACGGTCGGATGTTGGTCCAAAACAGCTAATTTGCATGTTTGTTGTCAAAAAGTCAGATCGTGTGTACGGCCCTTAAAACTCTTTTAAATACTTTCTAATTGCAGTAATATGTTTGGAAAACAGAAGTGATCAGGTCATTTGAAACTGGTTCCTCTTTAGCATACACAGCAAACACAGTACACAGCAAAGCACATGTTTCCGGACAGGTTTAAATTATGCATTGATTCATGCAAGCACATATGAACATGCATGCAGTAAGGATTAGTACCACAAGCAGAGCAAGAAGGGCTGTAAAGTTTTCCCATGTTTGCTGGTAGGGCAAGCTTCATCAAGGGCAGTTGAATATGATAGGTAAAAAAATACCATGGTGTACAGTTTAAAGCAGGAGAACTGTTTAAAGCAGGGTTCCAGCCTGGGTGAAAAAAAAAAACTTTTATTATAAGGACATTTACCTGTCCAGGGAGCCGGCAATGTTGGCACCTGAAGCCGACCTGTCCATCGGCTCCGTGTGCAGGCGACAGCATCCTTACTAAGGGAAACAGGAAGTAAAGCCTTGTGGCTTCATAACCTTTTTCCTGCTGCACATACGCGAGTCGTGCTGCACTTTCTGAATGGTCCCACTGTTTTGTGGGACCTGTGTGTCTCCCAAAAGGCAGCAGGGGGGAAGGAGGAGAGGCCGGATTTTTTTTAGATTGCCACACAAGGATGCGGCGCTCTTACACGACAGTGGGAGCGAATACCTGGTTTTGACCCTTTTCACACTGCCAGCGTTTTTCAGGCGCCACAGTGCTAAAAATAGCGCCTGAAAAAAGCTGCTCCATGCACCCCAGTGTGAAAGCCCTCGGGCATTCACACTGCAGCGGTGCGCTGGCAGGGCGTCACAAAAAGTCCTGCCAGCAGCTTCATTGGAGCGGTGAAGGAGCGGTGAGCTCACAAGTTTCTCCAGTGCTGAGAGTCCAGGAAGGAGGAGATTTTCACTACATGTGTGATGTCGATATCATGTGACCTGGCTAGCTCTGAGAACAAGAAACTGTTCTCTCTAGCATAAAAGACACAACTGAGCATGTGCAGGTTGAGGTTGGCTACTTTGCCTGTTCTTCCCAAGGTAGACATTGCAGGAATGGGAGGATCTGTGCATACAGGATAAAACAGCCCTTTTACACAATGCAGAGGATTAACCCCTTTAAGTTCCACATTGAGTATAACAAGCATGCTATTCTGCATTTGCAGACTGATTTTACTGTTGTAGGTTTAGTAACACTTTACTGGTGCATTTGCGTACATTCATTCTTGTTTGCAATCTTTGTCCTGTTTCTCCAACGTAAGATCCAAGATATTTTATTTGTTTTTTTGCATTAGATGAGGTACACCACATTACTGGGGGTACAGCTGTAGTTCTGTAATACTGAAGGTCCCTTTTGTATGTGTGACACTTTCTAACGGATTGATTTGCCTGTACAATTTGCATCGTTTTTTGTTGAAAAGCTTTGTTCCTTTATTTGTGACTTCATAATCAGAATGAAGTTTCCTGTGGATTAGGGTATATCTGAGGTTAGATGGTTACCTGAAAGGCAGTATTGGGGATGTTGGAATATTTCTTTCAGCGTTTCATCTGCTGCTATAATGTGTTGCAAACCTTTCATTATCTTTCTTATCCCTTCTAGCTGTATTTTACAGCATGTGGTTGCTAAAGGTACACAGTTATTTGTTTTTTTCTCTTTGTATTGAAGTAGATTTTCTGTTCGTGTTTTCAGAGCCATGTTTATGCTTGTATTAATCCAAAGCTGATTTGAGGCACTCATGAGTGTTGCAGAGGAGGAAGATCAAAATCAGCAGTGTTTTTGTTTTCAAAGTTTTTGATAAAGTTTGATGAACTGAGCTCCATCTTTGTGGAAGCTGGAACTGTGGAGATAGTTACATCTTTTAGTGTGTATTCTGTATTCTGTATAGAGGTGTGAAGCTTGTCACCCCTGATGGACACTGTAGTGTCTGGGAAATTGACATGTGTGTTTGAATAGTCAATTTTTAGTTTTATTGGTGGGTGAAACGTGTTGCTCAATGAGTACATATTTTTTTAGATTTTATTCACCTTCTATTTATATGATGAAAATATTATCAATAAAGCTCTAGTATCTTTATTGCTTTTAGACCCCTTTCACACTGAGCCGCCTAGGGCGTCAGCGGTAAAGCAGCGCTATTTTTAGTGCCGCTTTACCGCCATTTTAGCGGCGCTATTCGGCCCATAGTGGGGCAGTTATAACCCCCCCGCTAGGGGTTAAATCCGCCGCCGGAGTGGCGTTTTGCCGGCAGTATCGCATCGCTGCCCCATTGATTTCAATGGGGAGCAGCGGTGAAGTAGCGGTGAGTTCACCACTCCTTCACCACTCCGAAGAAGCTGCTGGCAGGACTTTTTCTGATGCCCTGCCAGCGCACCACTCCAGTGTGAAAGCCCTCGGACTCGAGTGAATGTAGCCGCTTATTTTAGGTGCTATGCAGATGCTATTTTGAGAGCTGTAGCGCCTGAAAAATGCCCGCAGTGTGAAAGGGGTCTTTAAGTGGTTGTAATCTCAGAAAAAAAGACAATAAGCTCATTATGAAATACTTACCTTAGATCGAAGTTGTTGCAGTGATCCCCTCACACCGCCGAATTACGGGTTTACGGGCACCGTAAGCAGTATCTGTGCATGCCTATGAAGAGTTAAAGCGGAGCTCCACCCTAAAGTGGAACTTCCGCTCATCGGAACCCTCCCCTCCTCCGGTGCCACAGTTGGCACCTTTCAGGGGGGAGGGAGGTGCACCCACTTCCCGCGGGAGTCACGCCCCTTCGCGTCACCCCTGCTGTCTCCTGGAAAACACACAGGTCCCAGGAGATAGCGGGGACCACTTACGACGCCTAGCGCGACTTGCGCATGCGCACTAGGGAACTGGGAAGTGAAGCCGCAATGCTTCACTTCCTGATTTCCTCAACGAGAATGGCAGCAGCCGAGAACCCAGCGATTGCTCGGCTTTGGCTGCCGACATCGCTGGACCCTGGGACAGGTAAGTGTCCATTTATTAAAGGTCAGCAGCTGCAGTATTTGTAGCTGCTGGCTTTTAATATTTTTTTAGGTGAACTCCCTCTTTAAGTAGCCACTCTCTCCTGCTTGCTTCTAGGATGGAGTATGGAATTTGTAGTGTGCATAGAGCAGTGCACAAGACCACAACTAATATGCTTATGCCAAACAACGGAAGTGAGGGGGGGGGGGATAAGGAGAGGTTTGGGAGCTTGTGGAGGATGTTACAAGGAGGAAAACACAGTAAGGCTGGACATACATTTTCTTGTACAACTTTCCTTTCGATTTACCAAAACCATATAATAGGAGGTCAAACCTAAAAACTTTTGTATGCAATCAGGCAGGCCCTTACACTACACAATTGAAGGTAAATCTAAAGAAAATTGCATAAGAAAATTGTATGGTGTATGGCCAACTTAAGAAATTAGTTCATGAAAAATAGATTACAGTGCCATTATGTTGTGTATGTGTATAGATTCATTTTGGAGTTAGTGTCACTTTAAGTATCTGAATACCTAGTTCATCCACATTACATGCTTTGCTTAAAAATGTATACTGTTAATTATTTCTATAGTCCCCTATGAGGATTAGTTTCACATTTGCTAAAAATTATCATCCTTTGTAAGAGATATATGAAAGTTAAAACTGTTATTATTTGCAGTGCTCTTCAGGTTTGAAATTGAATCTTTTTTACAGATTTGTAGCAAATGAACAAGTTCCAGCCATTAGACTTTGCTAATGACCCATCCTGTTGTACAGTATATTTATTGTAGCTGCTTGACATTCTATATCAGGGATCCTCAAACTACGGCCCTCCAGCTGTTGCAGAACTACACATCCCATGAGGCATTGTAAAACCCTGACATTCACAGACATCACTAGGCATTATGGGAATTGTAGTTCCAGAACAACTGGAGGGCCGTAGTTTGAAGACCCATGTTCTATATCATCTTGTATAGAATTTTAAAAAACAGTATTATAAAAAACATTAAAAACATATCAATAACCTTCATAATGCAGTGAGTTTACTGTCTTGATTTTATGAGTGATATAACAGTGCAAGGCCCTGGCACTGTGAAAATATAGTGGAAAATGATACAGGATTTGCATTAAGGCTCATGCCCCGTACACACGGTCGGACATTCCGACCACAAAATCCGACTGATTTTTTGCAACGGATTTTGTCTGAAACTTGTGTTGCACACACGGTCGGACAAAGTTGTCGGAAAATATGATCATTCCGAACGAGGTGACGTACAACACATACGACGGGACTACATACAGGGCAGTAGCCAATAGCTTTTGTCTCCAAATTTCTTCTGAGCATGCGTGGCACTTTGTGCGTCGGAATTCTCTAAACGCGATCAGAAAAAGTCAGATCGGATTTTGTTGTCGGAAAATTTTAGATCCCGCTCTCACGGAAAATTTTAGATCCTGCTCTCACGGAAAATGTTAGATCCTGCTCTCACGGAAAAAGCCCGCTAGAGCCCACACATGATCGGATTTTCCGACAACATAATCTGATCGGACTTTTTCCATCAGAATATCTGACCGTGTGTATGGGGCATTAGACTATGGTTTCTTAGCAGAGAAAGCTGTGTTTTTGTCTTTCTTTGGATTCTGTAAACCTGGATTGGGACCTGGAGCTTGAAGTTTTCAAAGTGTCTTGAGTGGGACAGAACCTTCAATCCTGTGTCCAGATTTGACTGAATGCTTGCATCCTGCGTGAGTACACAGGTGTACAAGGGTCGTTATATACTCAAGCCTGAGGAAAGCTCAGGGCTCCCAGTTTTGGATTTGTCAGTGCTGCCGACAAGGGAGCGAGGTGGCTTGGCATTTTAAGTTAACTGTTAATGTGGAAGAACCCCTGCATGGGCAACTGATGTCTATGTGAGCTTTTCCTTTCTTTCTTTCCAATAAAAGTGGGCTGCCATGCCCTAAAATACAGTTTGAACTGGCGCAACTCATTGGATAAACACCTACCACATGAGCATAATCACCCCAACACCTTATATGTTTGTGCTTTAGATCAGTGATCTACAAACTGTGGGCCGGATGTGGCCCTTTGCTTGTCTTCATCCAGCCCTTGGGGCACCAGTCCATCCATTGACACCAATGATGGGGCACCATGCTTCCCTGTTTTTTTAAATTATAAAGCTAAATACCTTTTTTTACAGCACCATTGTGCGGTCACGTGACCTTCCACCACTCTCCTCCCCCGGTTCAAGGACTACAGCAGGAGGGGCTGCAATTCCCCTTTGTATATTGCAGTTTGGTTGGCGTTCTCTTTTAAAATAAATATTTCCATTTAAGCTACCATACAGTCAGAGACAGCTGCACTATTATTATTTAGTTGAGATTATTAAATGACCATTTTTGGTTTATCCACCAGCAATGTATAGTCATTATTTATAATTGCCAGATGTTTAGCTAGGTAATGATGGTGGGAATTCAGATTTATTTTTTTAGCTTTCTAAAGGCTTTTGTTGTCTGAGCTTTAAAAAGAAATAACATTATTAGCCCTTTTCTGACATTCAATTATATACAGAACCTTTCTCTCAGCCTGATAGCAACGTGACAGATCACTGACCAATATGTCTGTCCATGGTTGCTGTTATTCTGTGGCCTGCTGTTGCCATTGAGTATTTGTATAACCTGTTGAAATACCATTGTCCTAAAGATGTGGAAATACCTGAATTTAATCAGACACTTAGCTAATAAAAGTAATGGTAAACATTTAACTGCATACATTTGCAAGTTAAAGCCATCCACCACCATAGTAATGCTTCTGCAAGTGTAATCTAATTAACCAGAGAGCAAAGCTTATCATGATGATCCCCTAGTCTACATCAGTAGTATATTCTGTGAGAGATTTATACTATATGTAGACTTATTGTACCCTGTCACTTCCTCTTTGTAGAGTACTCCAGTATGATATGAGTGGTTTTAACTGCCAGTTCATGTCAGGCTCTGAACAATGGTATGGAAGTTACCCCCCCTATATAAAAAAAAAAAAGATTCCATTAATCTTACCAAGGGGGTTGCATAGATTTTTCATTGATTGTTTGACTCATTACGGTCAGGGAATTTTTATGTTTCATTGAGGGACAAAGGATTCAGAGACAATTGAGTTATACTGATGCCTACAGGAGTGTTTTGGACACTGGCAAACAACCCCAGTGACCAGCCTGGTATAACCCCCTCCTAATTTCAAAAGGCTTTGGTGTCTTAATAGGATGAGCATCTTTCTCAACTGAGAAAAGCTTAACTGTATTTTTGCTTGCATTTTTTTCCTTCAATATTGTTATTTTTTCAAGATTCTCCTATAAGGTGCTTGAGCTAGTCCCTGTTCGCAGTTCTCTGAATTAGCATATCCTCAGCAATAGTTTTGGAGGCCGTATCTGGAGCCTGCCGAACTAGACAGGTGCAGGGCTAATCTGAAATGTAACCTTTTAGCATGTTGAATCCCAAAAATATAGGGAGTCCTGCTGTAACAGGTCATTCCTGCTCACGATCCACTATTAGCTCTGATGCTACATTCAGTGCACCAGTTTGAGGGCCTGACACTGACAGCTTGGAATATTGCCCCTATTTTGAATCTTCCATAGCTCTGTTAGGCATAGTCTCTCCTTGGCTCAACTAAAGTTGAATAATGCCCTTGCTATAGGTGTAGGCTATTTACATACTTCCTGAAGCTTGAATGGAATATTACCAGGACATTGCTAGGGCAAGTGAGGCCTAGTCATTACTGCTTATCTCCACCATCACATGAGTATACTTTTTTCTGATTCATATCCCCTTACTTGCTCGTTGCTACTGCAGTAGCTCTGAGCTCAAGATTTGAGGGCTTACTCCTGTGATGAAAGAGGTGAGCAGTAACAACAAGGCCTCACTTAACAAAGGCCTAGCAATGCTCTGGGAGTATTCCAGCCAGGCTTCAGGAGGTATGTAAATGGCCTACACCTTTAGAAAAGGCATTATTCAACTTTAGTCAGAGCTGCACAGTTTGTTTTAAGCTACAGATGCCCCTTATCTGCATAGGCAGTTTTTTTGGTAAAGGTAACCTGACCCTTTAAGGTGGAGTTGGCTTCCTTTAGAAAGGCTTGTATTCTCTATGTCATCCTTGATAGTCTCTGTAAGCCTGGGTTCACACTAGTGCGATCTCAGAGATCGCATGTGATTCGCACCCGCACTGCAGGAGCCCATCACATGCGATTTCTGAGCAATGCGAGTTCAGCCATACAGTTGTATGGCTGAACTTGCATTGGATTTGCACAGAAAATAGTGCAGGGTCTTGTTTTTCCCCGCATTAGAATCGGATTGCATGGGTGTTCTCACCTATGCGATCCAATTCCTGTGCGAGTTCGCACTGCGATCTGTGAACTAAACTGGGGGTGTCATTAACTTTGTTAATGACACCCGCAGCGGTGTGCACAAGGCAGTGTGAACTGCCTGCGGGAGAGGAGCGATGCAGAAACAGGTGCTGGAATCGTGCTGGTTCCCGCATCGCACCATTGTGAACCCAGGGTTAAGGAGAATCAGCTTCACTCTCCACAATTCCTAGGTGTCTCAGACAGATCATTATCCAAGCTTATGGTCTTAAAGCAGGAGTGCACCTAAAAAAAAAAATATTAAAAGCCAGCAGCTACAAATACTGCAGCTGCTGACTTTTAATAAATGGACACTTACCTTTCCTGGTGTCCAGCGATGTCGGCAGCCGAAGCCGAGCAATCGCTTGGCTCTCGGCTGCTGCCGCCGCCATTCTCGGTGAGGGAATCAGGAAGTGAAGCATTACGGCTTCACTTCCCGGTTCCCTACTGCGCATGCGCGTCCTAAATAGAATAGACCTGTGTGTTTCCCAGGAGACAGCGGGGGGTGCGGAAAGGGGGCGTGACTCCCGTGGGAGTCTATTCCCGGAAGTGGGTGCAGGTACCTGTATTAGACAGATATCTGCACCCCCTCCCTCCTGAAAGGTGCCAATTGTGGCACTGGAGGGGGGGAGGAATCAGATGAGCGGAAGTTCCACTTTTGGGTGGAACTCCGCTTTAAGGATCAGGTTTCACCCTTTTTCTGACTAAGTGTACTCTACTAGGTCTGTGAATGCTTCTTTGGCTATCCAGGCTTTAACAACTGTTTCCCAAATGTGCGAGGCAGTGTGGAATAGGGTGTGTACAGCTCAGTTGTACTGTAAACTGGACCACTAATGAATTATTAATTAATTAATAAGCTCTGTGGATTATATAAGGACTCCATCGTTTACTTTTTTATGCACCAAGTAGATGGGACTTTATGTGGAACTGATTTATTAGACTTACTGGTCATTGAAGGGAAACCTGTACTGAGAAAATATGTAGACAACTATTTCTCATTTCTCGTTCCTGAATTGATAGTTTCTTGGCTCTTCTGTCAATCAAATGGCTTTAATTTTTTTAGTCTCTGACCCAGAACAAGTTTGTAGAGCTTTGACTTTCCTCTGACTCCATGATTCATATAATATGTTGGAGACAACCTAAGAAATGTTTTCAGAGGTAGGTCAGCAATGAAAGCCTTTATATTTATTTTCAGTACAGTTATCCTTAAAAAGTGTATGTGCTATTGATTTTTGCCATTTGATAGCACTTAAAAAATCTTCACACATTTTTTACATCTAGTGTCAATAGCACACAGTCTGTTCATGGCAATTCTGGCTTGTTAATTGACAGGTCTATTTTGTCCAGCTCAGTGAGGCTGACTTGTAAGGTCTACAGATTAATCCTGTTATTAGCCATGCTGTGCTTGGTGTACCCTGAAGAACATCAGATATTAGCTAAACCTATATTATGTCCCATTAAACAACTCGCATGGAATATTCATTTACATCCATCTTTTCAGAAATATGCCATTACATTTAATTGTCTAAAGAGTTGTGCTAGATTTCCCTGCAATGGATCTATGAATATATAATATTTGAGCAATGGCTAGTGACTTTAGAAATGTACTGTACATAGGCACACTTTTTAGATTTACTTCAAAGCAAAACTCCAGGCACAGGAATACAATTACAGAGCCTCTGTGTTCAGATCCATGCACCTGCTACTGCCTGCATGTCAAACGTTGACATGCAAGTGTGTCTGTGCAGCAACTGCATGTGCACTCAGTACAAGTAGCTGGTAACCCTGGATAGTGCCTGAACAAACTGAGGAGAAAGGCAAATGAAGACATCGTCAGGGAATGCTGTGATCTCTGTCAGATGTATTAAATATGGACTACTCTGCACTTACTCATTACTTAGCATGCATACATTTAACTTTAAAAAAAAAATATGGATCTGATGTTAGGCCATCTTTGAAGTATAATGGTGCCAGATACTATGTATAACTCTCCTTTTTAATTTTTTTGTTTTTGTTGTAGGTCTTGAAACGGGAATTGAAGGATAAAGAACAGACAGTACTGAATGCCATAGAACAAGCACGGATTTTTATTTCTGAGCAGCCTATTGAAGGCCCCGAAGAACCAAGACGAAACTTACTCCCTAAAACAGGTAACTTCAGTTATTGTTCTTTAACTTTTTTATTTTTTCTAAGGAAGAAATACTGTTAGATTTACTCTTTGATTGAGGAAATAATTAGCCTGTCAAATATTTTACGAGAACAGTAAATTTAGAGTGGCATCATGGACAATTTCCAGATGTATTGAACCTCTTGTAACATTATACTTTCACCTTACTGTGATTTATGCCTGTAGATGCATTATCAGAAGTGATCTTTCAGGAATGAAAGAGCTTAAATCTTGTTGGTATACAGTGACTGTCCTTCTCTGCTTTAGCACTCAATCACACTCATGTTATCGGTACAGTGAACTGTTACTTGCACTGTTCATATCAGTCTATGTATTGCAAACTCGGTAGTTTTCAAGTAAAGCAAATGTCACTTGTGCAATACATGTCACTTCTCCCACCTATTTGTCTAATTCCTGGTTCAAGGATTAAGGAATAAATTGACGCTAAAGTGAAGGTAATAGATATATATTAATTAACTACTAAATAACATGAAGGAATGTGTCTCAACAGCCTGCAATGTCTGTTGTATATGGTATATAAATTGCTTTAATTTCTGGGACCAGTCTATGTTTATACTGTGAGTAGGCAAAACAGGATTGAGTTGCATTTTTGCATGAGGGTAGAAGAAAATCTTACAGAAAATGGTATAAAAATATTATAGGCGAGAGAAGATACCGTATGGCAGGGCTTGACAAATTTGCTTGGAATCTAGGAGCCAGCTAAAAAAGTTAGGAGCCAGGTTTTTTTTTTTTTAACGACAACGACTGACAGGTGGCACTGGGCACCGTAGGACGTCCTCCCAGAACCTTGCTCCTGCGCGCCCCCTGGGGCTCGCACTCGGGAACATCCGTGACCGCCAGGTCCGAGGACCCGGCGCATTGTGGTAAACGGACACCGATAGCGGCCGTTTACCACGTGATCGCTCTGTCAAATGACGGTGCGATTACATGTACACAAACCGGCGTCACGTCATGACGCTGGTTCCTCCCTCCCCTCTCTGTATCGATCAGTACAGTGAGAGGGGAGAAGCTGAGAGGGGGAGAGATGGGACCAGCGCTGTGGGCTGGATGTGTAGTGCCCACAGCGCTGGTCAGTGACAGCTACACTGCCAGCACTGTGCAATACTCTGCCAATACATTTTAATAGAAACAAATAATTTTTTATTTTTTAACCAAATTTTCAGTATTTTTTGATTTATAGTGCAAAAAATAAAAAACCTGGCGGCGATTAAATACCACCAAAAGAAAGCTCTATTTGTGTGAAAAAAAGGACAAAAAATTAATTTGGGTACAGTGTTGCATGACTGAGAAATTGTCATTCAAAGTGTCAGAGCACTGAAAGCTGAAAAGTGCCCAGTGGTTAACATTAGCATTTAGAGGTGTTGCAATACCAACGGCCACCACAAGATGGCGCCATAGAAGGATTTCAGAAGGCCGCAAAGTCGCGGCCTAAATTTCTGGCTGGCGCGGCCCGATGCAATCGCGCGGCGGGGGTCGGTGTCCACAGGTTGACACAGTACCGCAGCTGTGTCGCCCCAGGCGACAGGACCCCAATTCTAGGCGCAATTGCGCCCGGGCGACCAGGGTTTGTCGAGGCCTGCCGTATGGAAAAAGTAGGTTAATTTGATATATTAGATATATTTAGAATAAGGAATATTTATAAGCCGCAGTTGAAAAATAATGTCTGAAATTTCGAATTGCTATGAATAAAGGGCAACCTTTTCCTGCAGTCCTTATAAGTGTACTCCATGATGAAGACCATGCTATTGGTGCAGAATTTTTTGTCAGCAGCTTGCAAATGGCTGTAACCAACAACCAATTAAACTTCACATAGATAAGGGAACAGCTGTTTAAAGATGATCTCCAAGCACAACAAATTTGTGTTAAACTTTTAAAGTTATGCATACCTATAAGAAATGTGTACTTCTTTTAACATCAGTGGTCTGTGGATCCTATACACTTGATGAATAGGTTACCTTCTGACAGTCAGATTGCACCTATTTCCTATCTAGCCAATCAGTCCCCACAGCCTGCTTTCTATGTGTGTGGTGACCAGTCTTCTCACTGACACCGTAGTAGTGCTGATGTTACCACATGCAGTAGGCAGATAGGGGCTTCAGGTGCTGCAGGATAAATACTGCCCAGCACTGTTCTGCCTCTAAAGCTGGCCATGAGTGGATTGAAAATTGGGTCGGTTCAGCAGAGACGGACACATTTCGATCCATGTATAGGCACTTTGGTTGTACAGAACCTACCGATTGTTCTACCGATTGACTTTTGTACAACTGCCCTGTCATATTTTCCCTGCTCAATCTGCACCATAGACTTTAGCCTGTACCCCTCATCAGTGTATTTTGATGGTGTGGAAGTCCTCCCACTGTTAGAATACAATAATAATACAATAACACAGTAGGGAGAATTCCCCCATTCACACATTCACATTTGGGTCAGTTTTTTTTTTATTCAACTCACTGGTTGTATGGTCTTCCTTACTGTGCTAAGACTTTACTTTACTGACATCACAGGCACAGCATTCTAAAATGTTAACAATATAGAATTCAACAGTGAGTAGCCATGCCCCCACATGTCCCTCCTCCCTTGGTTGACAGCAGGTTCCCCAGTCAGCTGAACCCCAGTTTTGCTGTGAAGCTGCAGCATCTCCTGACCATATGATCCTCAGAGATTGTAGAAGTAATGTAATCTAAACTAATGTAATTTAAAGGCGGCTGGGGGAAGGGGGAAGGGGTGTTTGCCACCAGGTATATGCTTGCATTTCATTACTTTGGAAATGCTGAGGCCCGACGGCAAACGTCACTGGCAGAAATTGCTTACATGCCCCCAGTGTGCACACACCCATAAGTCCATCATGGAAGGAAAAGTTATCACATGACCTGCACCTTAAATACTTTAGAAAGGTAAGAGATGAAATTTACTGTAGGACACGATTTTGGGTCAATCCCCTTAGTTTCCACATCTTGGTTGCACACTGCTAATGCAATACTGATAAGATTTAAACCGGTACCATTAAACAGTTTGTAAACTCTAACAATGATCTTCTCTTATTTGCTCTTCTTTGGGAACGACATTAAAAGCTCCCATTGAAAGCAATTTTTATATCTATGTTAAGTGCAACAAAAATACCTGTTGATCTTGCCAGAAATCCAGAGCTGCTATGTAAACTTTGTACTCTTATCTCAGTCATGGTTAGTACCCCCCGCCCCTGGTTCTCCCTGTGAATTGCAAAATATTTTCCCTATTTTATGAAGACAAAGAAAGTGACTGGTGTTGTATAGAAGATATTTAAGAGCTACGACCTGGGGGAAATGCTGCTCTTCCATAGATACTGTAGGACAGGAAGTGTGTTACTGGCAGGATTGCCAGATGAAAATAAAGTAAATTAGGTCTGAAAAGAACACTAATACAGCCACTAAAACAAAGGACTGGTAAGCCGCAATATTTCCATTTTTTTTTATCTTGAGTTCAGACATAGTTTAAAGAAGAATTTCACCTTTATTTATTTATTGTGTATTTATTACAGGTACTTATATAATGCCATCAATTTACGTAGAGCTTTGCACATATATTGGACATTCACATCAGCCCCTTCCGTCAAGGAGCTTACAATCTAAGGTCCCTAACTCACATTCATACATACACATACCAATTTATGCAGGAACCAATTAACCTACCAGCATGTTTTTTGAGTGTGACCTTTAGTAACATATTACATGCTACACCCAAATTTAGGGTGCAACATGGAAATATTGATAAGCCCTCCATGATAGTGGGCAGAATTTCTTCTCACCCGCAGCCGCTATCACATTTAAAATTGAGGGACCCCACCCGCACAGCCACATCATCCATTAACAGACATCTGTGGCAGAGGGACTACGAGTGTGCTGATCAACGTGCTCACAGTCCATTCACTCTTCCTGCAACTCTGAAACGAATAGCGCATACAGAGGAATGGGCACAGAGCTGTAGGAAGAGTCTGCAGTAGCCTGATATTCGTTGATTGTGGGTGCAATGCTCTGCGGGTTCCTGGGAAAAATATTACATTTTTTTACGAAAAAGTGAGTACAATGGCTAGCTTATCTGTCATTAAGTTGTGTGTGTTAAAAAAAAAGTAATGTTCCCCCTTTTAAATTCCCTGTTCTGTTTTGCCCTAATACCTCAGTGATTTAGATACTCATTGGGAACAATTTATTCTCAGTTCAAGGAGAAAGAGACATTTTTTTTCATTGCTTGATTTCTTCTTCCCTGGATAAAATCTCATGGGAAATCTTACATTATTGTGCACGGATCTGTACCAGGTACTACTTTAATTGATTATGCTTACTGATGCAGTGCACTACTGCTTTATCTGTAGTTAAATAGTATACAAGAAATCAGCCTCTTCAACAAGGTTCCATCTCTGCTGCTTATAGAGGGCATATGTTCTGACCTCCAGATCAGACTGCTAAGACCAGCATTGCGTCTCTGAAAATGGTTATCATATAAATTGGATATCTACTCCTGTCCAGAATGTATTGGCTGCATTTACAGGTTAAAGCCCATCAAGATTATAGGCCAATTCCTAGCTAAAAAAGTGACTATAAGTAAATATAGTGTGCTCAAATGCCTGTAAAAATAGTATTTTTGAGCTCAAGTGTGCATTAGGCCTTAGGCTCCATGGCAGCTCCTAAATGTGAGTTTTGGAGCTTTTGAAGTTTTTTTGCCAAAACTTCTAAACTCAACTTAGGCTTTTCACAGAGTTTAGGAGCTGCCGCGTTTAGGTGAGGTTAAATCTCCCTGTCTTGAATGCAGAAGAATCACGTTCAGGATAGGAACATTTTGACTGCCGGCCGCGGTAAAATGCAAATCATGGCAAAATCGCATTAAACACAGTTTGCATATTTACTATGTTTTGTGTTTTCCCATGGCTGCGGTCAGGGTAGGCTAGTGTGCATGTAGCCTCAGGATGTGACCTTGGAGATTTTAAGCATGTGAGAAGTGATAGTAGGAGTAAGATAAGTTAGCTTAACCAGCTTCCTTGTGATACTTGATTTTAAACGGCACACAAAATTGGAAACTAAAAAGATAATTTCTCTCCTATTCAAATAATAATTAATTAAATAATAATTTAATATGGATTTAAAGGAATGTGGACGTGGTACCAAGGTGGTGAAATGGTTGCACACCAAATGTTTTAATAAGGAGACATGAAAAACATTTGAAATACAGATGTTAAAAGGAAGGTCTAATGCGTAAGCCACTGGGTTGATCCTACAGAGAATATGGAAAGGCCCAAAACCATTACGCCAGTTTCAGTGAGGGAACACAGAGTCAGAGGTTTACGAGATAACAGCCATACCCTCTACCCAACCTGGTAGAAAGGCTCAGGTAGGCGTCTACGATCAGCATGGAGTTTGTACCTCTCACTGGCACATCCCAAGGACTCTTGTACCTGAACCCAAGTGGAACAAAGATAACAGAGATGCTCCTCCAATGCAGGAATTATTTGAGGAACAAAAGAGTCAGGCAACATGGATGGTTGGAAACCATAATTCATCATAAACTGAGAAAATCGGAAAGCGGCATTGGCGGCGATATTGTGAGCAAACTCAGCCCACGGTAAGAGGTCTGACCAGTTGTTATGGTGGTCAGAAATATAGCAACATAGAAACTGCTCCAAGGTTTGCTTGGCTCATTCTGCAGCCCCATTGGACTGCGGGTGATACGCAGAGGAGAAGAAAATCTGAATTCCTAACTGTGCACAAAAGGCTCGCCAACACCTGGAGACAAACTGTCTGAAAGGATAACCTTGGGTAGCCCATGTAATCGAAAGCTCTCCCGGGCAAAAATGGATGCCAGTTCTTTGGATGTGGGCAACCACCATGAGAGTAACTTTTTTGCCCTGGGAGTTGGGTAACTCCACAATAAAATCCATAGACAGGTGGATCCAAGGCCTATCTCCATTGTGTATGGGTTGTAGGAGGCCCACTGGAAGGTGTCTTGGTGTCTTACTTTGAGTACACATGGAACAAGTGGCTACGAAGGCGGTCAATTTAGTGCGGAGACTAGGCCACCAGAATTGTTGAGAAATAGCCCAAATGAGGTGATTCTTCCCTGGGTGGCCAGCTGCCTTGGGAGAATGGTAAGTTTGAAGCAAAGCAGTGCAGAGATTCTCAGGGACAAAGGTTTCTCGGGAGGAGAATGAATCTGAGCGGCAAGAAGTCTGTCACCCAAAGATGAAGTGAGAATATTACGAACAATTGGCCGGAATATGATCGGGAGGTATTACAGGAGCAGGAACCAGGCATACCTCTTAAAGAAGTAATATTCAAGGCGGGTTCCTGCACAGATACTGGAGCAGCAGCAGAGAAGGCCTGCAACACAGATTGTACCGCAACAGCCACCATGGGAGGATCCAGGTGAGCAGTGTGAATCAGGAACGTCTGTAACGCTATGGCAAACTGATCCTACCGGTGGTCCTACTCATTCAGTCTGGAAAAAATATTACCACTAGGTGGATTGCCAGTAAATCAGGAAGCCAGAGACCAGCATAGTGTTAGGTGTGGCTGCCAAGGGGCCACTGATACCAGTTTACATTGCCGCGTTCCAATTGTTAAGCTTACATTATGGAGTAAGACACAGACACACAGATCTCCGTGTCGGCTCCGAGCTTAAAGACCCAGGCTCTCAAAAGCTTTTATTAGCAGTATTTATACAATTTTTTAAAGGGGGTGTTTTCCAAAGCAAACAGATGACAATATGATTTCATACAAGGCTATATCCAATTATACAGGTCAGCATGCCCTGTGACTTAGCTGATTAAACACTCTTGTGTAAGCCCTTGTACTAGGACAATAAAACAAATAACAGGAGAGAATAAAAATACAGAACAACAAGAAGAAATAAAAGGGTAACTCTAACTTGTAATTACATATTCAGCTAACCGGACTTCTCATTTCCCCCTTTGACATCATGCTCCTCCCAACTCTGGATCCTCAAAAGTGGGTTCTAGCTAGTACTTCCTTAGGTACTATCCCTGACCGCGAGTTGTCAGAGGAGAACTGAGTTCTCATCCCCCAGTTCCATACCAGCATCCCAGAAGTGAAGAGAATCGGAGAGGAGGACGATGTCAACCCATTTACCATTCCGTAGAGAACCTTCTCTTCAGTCTTTTGACTCTACTTTTTATCCTAGCATATATGCAGCAATTAATAACTGTCACTATAGCTAAACCAAGTATGAGTATCAGTATAGGACTAAATATCCAACTGAATGTTTTGGTTGCAGTAGGAGACCATCCACTGAAAACATCATACCAGTGGTGGGTGGTCTCTTCCTTGATTTGTGAAGATAGATCCTGTTATGTTGCCCCAATGAGAAAGATATGTGTAGACAGTACCCTTAATCTTTTACAGGTTTTAACAACAAAGGGTTGTTAGGGGTTAAATAAGAAAAAGTTAAGTTTTTCTTTTCTCTCTCTGTCACTGAATAAACAGAAAGGGTGCGCGGAATAAAGAGTGTTGCAACTACAAAGGTCTAAAGGTTTTAGGTATTGTGTAATATTGTAGACAGTGGATACCTCATGCCAGTTCATTGCTACACATTGTATGAATTGTGTAAAAACTGTACATATGTGAACTTACTGAAAGCGTCCAGGAATAAAACAGTCATTGATTTCTGCACCAGTTTCAATTTAAGCTACCTATTTGCCTCTTCAGTCAACAGGTTTGGCAAGGGGGAATAGTGGTACGGATACTCTTCAATTTGAGGGTGTATCTGATCATGATTGCTGATATCTGACAGCAGCAGGTACACCAGTAAAGCAAAGGAAGGAATAAAAAGAGTTTTAGATAACCTACAAAAAATCAAAAAGGTGGCCATAATGAAGATATCGGCACACACGAATGCAAAAACAATTGAAGCAAAAGGAAATATATTTGCAGATTTAACTGCAAGACAAGCAGCTCTAAAGGAGGTAAGCCCTGAGACTGTAGCAGCAGTACAGGTAAGTAGCCCAGAACCAACATGGCAGAAGCTGAGTAGGTTACAGGAACAAGCAGAGGTGAGCGAAAAGGATAGGTGGGTCAAAATGGGAGCAGCGCCAGACCCTGACCAAGTATGGAGAGGGGGGGACAAGGTTTGTCCACCAGCTTCTCTGTACCCGGCAATGGCGGCAGCAGTTCACCTTCCCACGCATATCAGCTCCAATTCTATGTATAGGATTGTGAGCCAGAGATGGCTCGCCCCTGGATTCAGCAGCATTGCCAGAAACTACTGTGCAGCCTGCCAAATCTGTCTCCTGAATAGCCCAGGACAGAAAGTTAAAACACCCTGGAGACATCAGGCACAGTACCCCTTTCAGAGACTGCAAATTGACTATATACAAGTGCCTAAGAGCGGCCCTTTTGAGTTTGTTCTCGTGTGTATCGATCTGTTTTCCGTTTTAGGCCGAAAGTTACCCTGTTAAATCAGCCACAGCCAAAGCCACAGCCAAGAAACTGATCACTGAGTTAATACCTAGGTTTGGTCTCCCCGAAACTATAGAATCAGATAGGGGGAAACACATTTCACGGGAGAAATCAAATTGCCCGCAAATATTCCTCTGTACCCAGTTAAAAAGAAATCAGTGGACGGTGGTCCAATTAAGTATAGGATGGTACAGGAGCCTTAGGGCAGTAAACAAAATACTAGTGCCGAACCCGCATACCTTATTATCCCAGATACCTTTAAATAGCATGTGTTTCACAGTGATAGGTTTAGCCACAGAGGCTTTCTTTTCTGTGCCACTAGCAGAATAATGTCAATTATGGTTTGCATTTTACAATATGTGAATGATTTATTGTTATGTTGCCCCAATGAGAAAGATATGTGTAGACAGTACCCTTAATCTTTTACAGGTTTTAACAACAAAGGGTTGTTAGGGGTTAAATAAGAAAAAGTTAAGTTTTTCTTTTCTCTCTCTGTCACTGAATAAACAGAAAGGGTGCGCGGAATAAAGAGTGTTGCAACTACAAAGGTCTAAAGGTTTTAGGTATTGTGTAATATTGTAGACAGTGGATACCTCATGCCAGTTCATTGCTACACATATGTACAGTTTTTACACAATTCATACAATGTGTAGCAATGAACTGGCATGAGGTATCCACTGTCTACAATATTACACAATACCTAAAACCTTTAGACCTTTGTAGTTGCAACACTCTTTATTCCGCGCACCCTTTCTGTTTATTCAGTGACAGAGAGAGAAAAGAAAAACTTAACTTTTTCTTATTTAACCCCTAACAACCCTTTGTTGTTAAAACCTGTAAAAGATTAAGGGTACTGTCTACACATATCTTTCTCATTGGGGCAACATAACAATAAATCATTCACATATTGTAAAATGCAAACCATAATTGACATTATTCTGCTAGTGGCACAGAAAAGAAAGCCTCTGTGGCTAAACCTATCACTGTGAAACACATGCTATTTAAAGGTATCTGGGATAATAAGGTATGCGGGTTCGGCACTAGTATTTTGTTTACTGCCCTAAGGCTCCTGTACCATCCTATACTTAATTGGACCACCGTCCACTGATTTCTTTTTAACTGGGTACAGAGGAATATTTGCGGGCAATTTTACTTCCCTCAGGGCTCTACTTTTAAATAATGACTGTACTTGGGTTTCTATGGCTGCCTCCTGAGGCGCACTAAGTGGATACTGTTTTTGTTGGGGGAGCACTGCTCCGGGTATCAATTCCAGGGTCACTGGAGGAATGGGCAGAAGCCCAACATCAACTGGATGTTTTTCCCACAGATCCTCTGGAAAAGATGCCAGTAGCTGCTCTAATGCTGGTGGAATCTGGTTAAGTGCCTCAGGTTCTTCTTCTAAACATTGGATCAAATTACACATTTCTATATTTTTGCAGTTTGTCACCTATATTTTAGTATACTCTAGACAACGGTACATCCCATCCGGATGATATGAAACATATATAAACCATATAAGACGTATAAGATTCCAACACTTCCCCTTGTCTGTCTTTTCTAAGTCTGCTGCTCCCTTTCTATCTTGACCTTGTCGGGGTTTGGTTTGCTTCTGACCCATTCTAATCCCGTGCCTAGGTAGCTTATTGGAATACTGACAATATGCCCCAAAACTATGGCCAGATCTTCAGACTGACCTCCTTTGGGGACCCTACACCAGTTTCTCGTTGCTTTCCTCCTAGGGTGCTAGAATACTAAATATCTCTCCTGGATACTGAATAACTTTATATGCTAGCCAACTGACAAACAATATGACCAGACTGACGGCTACAACATACACAAGCATTCCTTTGTGCGGCCAGATACCCAACTAGATCTCCGGACTTTGTGGAGACCTTATTCCCCCCTGTATTTGGGATCCCTCTCATACATTCTTATCCCTGCTTTATGGAGCAGCCAGGGCTTATACTTTCAACCCGTCTTATGGTTTATGAGTTAGATGTGAGGTTAAGCATAAGCGTCAGACCCCCCCGAAAGGGCGCGTTCCGTTGCTTAGTTCGGCAATCCCCTTCTAACTCATACCATCCTTGACAAGGCCCATTCACTTGCTCCACAGACAGACAAACGGACAACTTAACAGATAACACATAATTACAGCAATATAAACCGAATGTGTATTGGTTCTAAACCCACCGCTTACGGAAGTTGGTACACAATTCCTGGAGATCAACAGCTGACAGAACGTTTAGGCAAAAATCAGGGGAGTACAGAGCATTATAAGAAAAATAAAGCTTTTTCTTACCTGTACAGTTTTTGGTCTGTGGTTCCCTGAATGCCCGTCCTTTTTGTTCCGTCAACTTTGTTCGTCCGCTCCCTGTAGCATCATTGGTGAGTCGCTATTCGGGCGCCAAAAAATGTTAGGTGTGGCTGCCAAGGGGCCACTGATACCAGTTTACATTGCCGCGTTCCAATTGTTAAGCTTACATTATGGAGTAAGACACAGACACACAGATCTCCGTGTCGGCTCCGAGCTTAAAGACCCAGGCTCTCAAAAGCTTTTATTAGCAGTATTTATACAATTTTTTAAAGGGGGTGTTTTCCAAAGCAAACAGATGACAATATGATTTCATACAAGGCTATATCCAATTATACAGGTCAGCATGCCCTGTGACTTAGCTGATTAAACACTCTTGTGTAAGCCCTTGTACTAGGACAATAAAACAAATAACAGGAGAGAATAAAAATACAGAACAACAAGAAGAAATAAAAGGGTAACTCTAACTTGTAATTACATATTCAGCTAACCGGACTTCTCAATAGTCAGAGGCAGTAGACAGGATCAGGAACCAGAAGTGACATCAGCCTTCAACAGGAACACAGCAGAGAATCTCAGACATGTTTGACCAAGGCGAAGGCACAGAAGAAATAAACCAGGCAGTTTAAATAGCCAGAAGCAGGAGCGTAGCTATAGGGGTCTCAGGGGTCTCAATTGTGACCCATGCTCCAAGGGGCCCATGTGGATAGATTGAGTTTGAGGAAGTGGTGTGACATCCAGACTGATATGTCTGATAGTAAATTAGCGATACACGAGGAGACAGAGGGAGTGAGCTGAGGGGTAGAGAAATAGATTTGGGTGTTGTCAGCATAGAGGTGGTATTGGAAGCCATGGGAGGCTATCAGCTGACCCAGGGAGGAGGTGTAGATTGAAAATAGGAGAGGTCCAAAAACAGAACCTTGGGGGACCCCTACAGAGAAAGGAAGAGGAGAGGAATAAGTAGAGTTGTAAGAAACGCTAAAGGTGCGGTTGGATAAGTAGAAGGAGAACCAGCGAAGACTACAGTTATGGAGACCAAAGGCGTGGATTTTTTTTGAGGAGGAGGGGGTGGTCAACCGTATCAAAGGCAGCAGAGAGGTCCAGGAGTAGGAATACAGAATAGTGTTGATTGGTTTTGGTTGTTAGTAGATCGTTTGTTAGTTTTAGGAGAGCAGTTTCTGTGGGGTGTTGAGGACAATATCCAGACTGAAGGAGATCCAGAAGGCTATTATCAGAGAGGTGGAGGCTTAGTCGGTTGTAGACCAGACATTCAAGGAGTTTGGATAAGAAGGGGAGCAAGGAGATGGGGCGTAGTTTGTTAAGATTGGATGAGTCCAGTGAGGGCTTTTTAAGTATGGGTCTGACAAGTGCATGTTTTAGAGAGTTGGGGAAGATGCCAGAAGAGAGGGAGAGATTGAAGATGTGGGTTAGAGAGTGTAGCATAGAGGGTGAACGTAGCATTTGCGCGGGAACATTATCCAGAGGGCAGGTGGAAAGGTGGATGTTGCCAAGTAGTTTAGCAACCTCCTCTATAGTGGTGAGGTTGAAAGAGGGAAGTAATGATTGTACCTGTGGGCATGAAGTGTAAAGCGTGGAAGGTATCTGAACAGTAGAGCTCTCCTCGCAAATTGTATCAATTAGAAATCATGGGGCCCTATGCAGCCTTCCCATACAGCCTACACAGCAGTCCCAGCAGAGCAACTCTTCTTGCTATAGGATTGATGTAGAACACGATAACACAACTGACAGCAGAATTACTTATCACACACATGCTACACAGGTTCTGGTCTCTATATGGCACACAGCACAGCCTGAATGGCTGCCCATCCACCCTTATATGACCTGTCAAAGATTGAAACTTGCTAAAATCATTGTGTTACAAATGAGACAAATGTCCATAAGACTATGCACATACCGTAGTGGTTCATTTTGGATGCAGGACTCACCTGTGTAGTTTGGGCTTTTACATTTTATATTCAGTTTTGCCCCAGCAATCCCACAGCTCTCTCCCAGTGACTCCACAATAAGGACACAGGTGAGATAGGGAGGAAGATGACACAGGCTGCTAGGGACAAATCAGCCTTGCACTTAGGGCAGCTCACCTGGTAAGATTTTAAAACACTTCACCGAGCATGCTTCACTGCTTTTAGCAAGATCAGGGCATGTGACTGGCTGATTATCTAAGCAGTAAATGCAGCCTTCACACTCTGGCAGAGTGCTGCAGTCACACTGATGAGTAGATCCAGATATTGTACTGACCACTGCATGTCCACAATGATAGCAAACCGAGTTTTATGAGCTCTGAGTAACATCACTTGCAGTCTAACACAATCACCTGCTACACTGTGCAACTATGCAGCCCTCCACATGTGGATTTCAACAGTGGAGTGATCATCTGAAAAATAATCCCATTGAGAATGTCCCTGTACAGAAGTCCACAGTCCCACAATCAGAGACGTCCTCACATTCAGACTGATCCAGCCAGCCCCAGAGAAGTTTTTACTTGTGAGCTGTCAGTGGTTTCCATCCATCAGATTAGAATGGCTCCCTTTTCTTCTCCCTGGGTACAGGACTCTCCTGCAGCCTCGGAAACAATCGTGCCTTTGGGAGGAGAGGCTCCAGGATGCCTGTAGGAGGTGTGTACTCTTCCTGTATTATGCCGGTGGGTACATCCCTCTGCAGGCCAGAACTTTAATTGTCAGGACCTGCAGCACACATGATTACTCCACCTGCACCCCAAAATAAATAAAAAGTCCACCCTGTTCCCTGGACCCCCCTGCTGAACTGATGGGGCCTGAGGAAATGTAATTGTATTATTTGGAATTGGGGCCATTGGGATTGCTTTGCCTGCACCTGAATCTAATATAAAAGTCTTTCTGACCCTGGACCCCCCCCCCCACCCCCTGCTGAACTGATAGGGCCCAGGCCCTATATAGGAGAGCTGGCTGTATTCCCTTATTTGGAGCTGGAGGTACAGTACCAAATACTTTGGCAAAATCTCGATAAACTATGCCCACTGGACTTCCACCATCTAAATTATCTTTTGCCTCCTCGTAGAATGATAATGGGTTGATCTGACAAGAATGGTCTTTCATAAATCCATGCTGGTTGTCGCTAATACTGTTCTTGCAAACAAACTTCTTTATAGCATTCCTTTACCATTCCCTCAAATACATTACATGCTATCAATGTTAGGCTGACTGATCTGTAGTTTCCTAGTTCCATTTTGATCGTCTTTTTTAAATTTGTACCACATTTACTCTAGATCAATCAGTTGGAACCTGTACGGTTCCAGTCAGTAAAATGTCTTGAAAAATTGGAAATTGTGGCTTGACTCAAAACTGTTAACACATACTGGTAATTTTTTTTACATAGAGCTCACCTCTTTTGAAAGTATATCTAAAAAAAACATTAAAAGGACTATATTCCCTTTAAATCCTTCTACGACAGTCTAAATCGAAATCACTCAGTGTTGTACCCGTTTGGAAACATGAATGCTTCAAAGATGCAAAGACCTATCTCTTTTCACTCTTGCAAATGCAATATTGAACTGTGCAAAAATCCACAGAGATGTATTTGCCTGTAATAACATTCATGTAGAAATCTTGCATTTATATTCACACTAGCAGTGACTAAAATTTCTTTCCAAATGTTTAAAACAACTTGATTTAAATTCAGTGTGCAGCAGTCTTTCCGCTGCACCTTCTCTCTGCAGTTTTAGGCTGCTGGATGTGAATTGTTCAATGAGTAGTTTGGGACAGTGAAGAATGGTTCTCACAGATAATCAATATTGTAATATAAAAAAGCTTCAATAAATTAAACCTCAGGAAAACAAATGGGTTAGGCGTTGCCAGGTTATGGACAGCAATTCATAGCAGATTTGTTTGCATGGTTACAGGAGAAGCAGTATAGTGTAAGAAGGATGGCTTTATCCTAAGCGCAATTTCAAGTTAAAAACTGAGTTTTAGTGAGGTGGAAACATTGCTTACAATGATGCAATTCATTCCTGTAATCTCCTAAAGTAGTTGGCCAATATAATAATGGCCTTAGACGTGAAATGAGAATTACTTTTTCAGATGTACGTTTTGAGCTTGTAAAATGAAAAACAATTATCCTGTTATACTAGCACCTTTAGCAGATGTGGTGACATTTTGCAAGTGAGAAACAAGCTTGCCTGCTCCCAGAAGTCACTGATGTGCTGTGCTCTGTGTATAGGATATATGACACTAGTTTCCAAGCACAAGGTTGTAGTATAGTGGTAGGACTTAAAGTGGTAGTAATATTTTATTTTTACCTACAGGTAAACTTATAATAAAGCTTACCTGTAGGTAAAATTAATATCTCCTAAACGTGTACCGTACCGAGATATTCTAGTGAGCAGCAGACAGTGACATCACCAGCTTATGCGCTCTGAAGAAATGGCATGCTCATGCCGTTCCTTCAGAGCTGTGTGTCGCGTCCGAGACTCCCGGGAGTGACATCATCACGGATCAGCCAATCAAGCGGCCACGGCCCACGAACCCAGAAGGAAGACCGGGTGAAAATGGAAGTCTCAGCAGCAGTGACAGCGCACCACTGGAGGGCTTCATTTTAAGGTAAGTCCTTCATAATGTGCTAGTATGTGATGCATACTAGCACATTATGCCTTTGCCCTGCAGGGGGAAACTTTTTAAGCGTTTACTACTGCTTTAATTAATTGAAAGTTTCCAAGTCTGATTCCAGGATCTAGTTACTAGCTCTAGGAGGCAGACTTGGAAACTTTTAATTAAGTCTTCCACTATATTGCAATCTTGTGCTAGGAAATTTGGTATCAAAGCTAGTACATGCTTTTAGTGTAACCAAATATGATTAAATTAAATTAGTTATTTTGTGGTAGAGTTGTTGGGCTTTTTGAAGTTGCATTAAGCACTTTATTTAGGCTAAGCAGGTAAAAGTGATAACAGACATTTTTAACAAGCCTTGTAAGTGTTCTGCTAGCCACACAAAATTAGTTCTTTTGTCAGGTAAGATGCAAATCCCAAAATGTGTCTAAAAGGATGGTAACACAGAAGATGATCTAAAACACTTCAATAATTGCCATCTCAACAAAATGAGAAATGTAATATATTATGCAAAACCTCAAACTACCTCGGTTGTAGAGTTGTGCAAAGTACAAAATAACCTTCTCTAGCTAGCTCTATCACTACAAGTCAGCAAGGTTTAGTTAAAAAAAAAACAGGGGTATTAGCCATATAAATTTGCAATATACAGTATATGAAAGCAACATGGCCACAGCAACTACATTATATTGTGCAGGGTTATATATTGTACTAGCACTCCAAGAACCCTTTGAGCACACAGTGAGCTCTGACCCAGTGTTAGCCACATCATGACATGGACGTCAGCATAATGCAATGGTGATAGAGGTGGATAGGCCAGGCACCAGGCATGATTCAAACCACCAAGGTTACCTTTCACTGGACATTACAAGGGAAGTTCAGGAAAAGGATTTCCAAAATAACATGGTGGTATAATGTGATTATGGAATTTAGAAATGTATAGCTTACCATATATGTTATATATGTGACCATACAATCTCTGTACAAGCTTAGATTATTTAACTATATTAAAATTTGGTAATATGAGGACCTATCTAAGCTATCCAACTATATTTGATCCAATCGGGAAGGCTCTTGCATGTGTTGATCTATATGAGACTGTATAAGCAAATTGTAGCCTGTATGATGAACTTAAATTAGGCCCAGTTTCAAGATGTGAGGTAAGGGGAAGAACTGTGTACTGGTGGGGAAGAATATTAGACCCCTGCACTTAGTCATGCATGCTGGCCTGGGCATTATGCACAACTGAACCCGGAACTCTGTACATTACATATTTCTGACCCATGCATGCTGTACATTACATACTCCTGACCTCTGTGCTCTATGCAATATGCACTCTTAACCACTGCACTTTGTACATTACATAATTCTGATCCTTACACTGTCTGTGGTACCCGCTCTTGATTGCTACACTCAGCACGTTAGGCATTCCTAATCTCTGCACTTAGTACATTACATACCCCTGACCCCTTCACTCTGAAATTCATACACCTGTCCCCTGCACTCTGTGTGTTACTCACTCCTGACTCCTGAACTTGCTGTATTGCAACAACTTGATTGGATTAGTAACAAGATTGGTTACATATGTATATGCTCACCATCTATGTATGTATATTTGAATAAATAGAGTGCCCTCTTGTAGTTCTATAATGAACAGATAAAAACATTGTGAATACTACTGACTGAATGTTAACAGACAATAGTAGAATTTATTTCTGATATTACTAGATAGACGATTTTGTGAGAAAAAAATGAACAATCAAACAGCAAGGAGAATAAAAGTATTATAATTGGTAATACATATAGTATACAAAAGCTATGAAGATATGAAGTACAAAGAATATACTATCTACACTGAAAGCAGCATACTTTATTCTCTATAGATTCATCCTTAGCATAATTTATTTATTTATTCATTCAGGCCATAAGGTTGTACTGTATCAAGTTTATATATCAAGTTTATATATCCGTAAAGTCAGCTAACACAGATAAGAAAACCTAATGTAATCCCTGGATTCAGGAACCTGCTGGATGGAAGTTATCTTGAGTTCTCAAACATTTGTATTGTATCAAATGTTGTGAGATACTGTATATCTGGAACCCCAAATCCATATTTGTGACTATGTTTATTGGTATTGGTGTTTACATTACCACCCACAATTAAGTGGTGCATAACAGCCACATGATATATATATATATATGTATATATATATTGTAAAGGTAACATGTTTGAACAGTTTGTATAGATAGATAGAGTATACATTACACAGTTAGGACAGGAAGTGATGTGTAAACTGTGTAATGGGGACACAGACTGCAATAAAAAAACAGGTACAAATAATAGACTAGTGCTATTACTACTATTACTACTACTACTACTACTAATGATAATAATCATTTAGGCCGGGTTCAGACTGCTGCGGTGCGGGAGATCGCATATGATTCGCACCGCACTGCAGTTCAAATCATATGCGATCTCTGTGCGATGCAAATTCAGCCATACAGATAGTATGGCTGAATTCGCATCGCATTCGGCCCAAAATCGGACAGGACCCTTTTTTTCGCTCCGCAGCAGAATCAGAACGCATGGTGTTCTCACCATGCGATCCGATTCCTGTCCGAGTTTGCAGATCGCACTGCGATATGCGAGCTGCTATGGGGGTGTCATTAACATTTCATTGACACCCCCAGCAGCTCGCATAGGGCAGTGTGAACTGCCGGCGGGAGACATGCGGTGCAGGAACTCGCAGTGTATTCGCAGCGTTCCCGCACCGCAGCAGTGTGAACCCAGCCTTAAAAGCAGATAAACTGAAATATAGGGGCAATAATAATATATTCTAAAAGCATTTCTGCAGGAGACATTAGTGGTGTAAAGATCAGTAGGTGAAACCATTGGGGGCTGTAGGAGACCCAGGAGAGTGAAATGCTACAAGATATATCAATAAGTTGTTCTTCTTTTGATGTTAACATTGATGTCATTTGAGGGTTAGCTATCCACCTGTTGTCTTTACTTGCCATAGTAGGAGTAAAATCGTTTTTGAAAATAAGTTGTGGCAGTGTGGGATGCTTCATTGATGTTTTCTGTAGGTCTGATTTTTTTGAATGTACTATTTTTTATAACGCATGCGGTCAGGGTTTCAAAACTTAAAGCTTGTTCATCAGAAGAGTGCATAGGGATATACTGCAGAGGAGTGTGGAGGATATGATGGGGCAGTTTTCAGAGGAGTGAAATGTGAAGGGTAAAGCGGTGGGCAATATGTGCAGTACAGGAGTATGGAGGGTATGACACAGGGCCATTTGTGCAGTACAGGAGTATGGAGGGTATGACATGAGGAGTGTGTAGGGTATGTGATGGAGTAGTGTGAAGGGTATGATTATGAGTAGAGTGCTCAAGAGAAAAGTGTGGAGGGTGTGATTATGAGTAGAGTGCTCAAGAGAAAAGTATGGAGGGTGTGAGAATAGAAAGAATGTGTAGGGGGGAGTGTTGAGGGTATGACAGCATAGGCAGGAGAGCAAGACAGGTGTACAAAAGAGTGTCAGAGCAGACACCGTGTATAGGTGAGGACAGAGGTTATGATGCCAGGCAGTGTGTGTAGGAATAGGAGTATGTAATGTGTTCTAGAACTGGAGATGGGTGGTAGAGCTGTGTATCTACATGAAGCATTCAGTGTAGGCAGGTAGGATGACAGTAAACAGTTTTGTGTGCCCTTCTTTTTTATTTGCTATATTTTACAGGTGGGTAATTTTTTGGCCTTTCCTTTTATATGTAAAATTAAAAAACTGTTTCAAAAAGCTGTCTGATATTAGTTTGGGTGCAGTGTTGCTCAAGTGAATAATTGTCAGCACAAAAAAATAAAAAATGGGCTGGTAATGGGTATTACAAGCTGATACACAAGTCATTAAAGAAAGCTCATCAAACTTGTTACGATTAATTCGCTAATTGTACTGCCCTGTTTTCACTTTGTAAAACTAAACGCATGTACTCACTTTGATGTTATCCAACTCAACACTTGTTCTTAATAATATGTTTGTCTTATGAAAAAAACAATAAAAAGTTAAAGTTAAAAAAAAGAAAGCTCATCAATAGAGAAATATGGGGACTTCCACTTTCAGTGTTTTTCTGAAAACGTTAGCTGTACCCCTCTTATCTGGCTTCCATGTTTTCTGAGTCACTGGCCTGCAACACTTCTATTTAGATCTAAAGTTCTGACTTAAAGTGGACCTTTAATCGGAAAATTACGCTCTTCTAGATCATTTCATTCTTCTAGATCACTTCAGGTTGGCCCCTTTTGCAGGTATAGCTATGTAAAGCATTACAAATAAGTGCCTATAATGTTTAAAATCCAGTAATACACTCTCACCCTGCTCTGCACATGCTCATTTGCTTTATATTTTTAGGCACAGCCTATCTGCTGACATCCTTAACCACTTGCCATCCGGGTCATTTCTGACACTTCACTCCTACATGTAACATTCTCCTTTTTTTTGCTAGAAAATTACGTAGAACCCCCAAACCTTATATATTTTTTTTATCAGAGACCCTATAGAATATAATGGTGGGTGTTGCAATTTTTTATGTCACACAATATTTGCGCAGCGTTTTTTTTCAAACACAATTTTTGGGGAAAAAAAACACTTTCATAAATAAAAAAAAAACATTAAAGTTGGCCCAATTGTTTTGTATAATGTGAATGATAATGTTACGCTGAGTAAATAGATACCCAACATGTCACGCTTTAAAATTGCATCTCCCCTTGGAATGGCGGCAAACTACGGTGCTGAAAACTCTCTATAGGAGACGCTTTAAACACCTTTACAGGTTGCCAGTTTAGAGTGGCACAGGAGGTCTGGTGCTATAATTATTGCTTTTGCTCTGACATTGGTGGAAATACCCCACGTGTGGTGCAATCACCATTTACATATGTGTACGCATTTGTGCGTAAGCACGGTGGGACAGGAGTGCTTTACATTTTTAAATTATTTATTTATTTTATACAAACTTTTTTATTTATTTTTTTTACACTTTTTTTGTACTAACTTTATTGCTATCACAAGGGATGAACAACATCCCTTGTGACAGCATGGGCCGTGACAGGTCCTCTCCTCTGGCCTCCCATGCAGCCGATTTTATTGGCTGCTTTCCTGGCTGCTGGTGGCCAGGTAAACAAAGGGGCGGAACTGAAAGTGACAAACTACTTGTAGCTCCCGGTTTCCAAGGTTACAGAGAGAGGGGAACAACGTCAGTCTCTCTCTCTCTGTACAGAGCAGCCATTGCCACCAGCCACATCGCACCCGGGCACCGCAATGAGAGTGGAGTACCCGGAAGAGGTGGCGGTGGGAGGACTAATTAGACACTCGGATCAATTAACAAAACAGAGAATCGCTGGCTGAAAAGATGGATGCCTGTAGGTGCAGGCATCATTCCGGTATAACCACTGAAACCCAAGGACATCCATGTACGTATCTTGGGCATCAAGTGGTTAAAGCAAAATTGGACCCTCCTATCCTTTACAGCCAAGGAAGCTGCTTGTGTTTGATCTGCAACTGCCATGGTGCTGCACCTGTGATCAGTTATGACACCAGCCATTTGATGGTTTGACATTTCGGGTGTGACAGTTCGCAATAACAGCATTCCAGAAATGTAATGTTTTTTTTAAACCAATAAATCAATGGGTTTAGTATCGCTTTACGATTTACTGCTGTTCAGGGGTTCTGGGCTTCAGAAAAAAGGCAACCCCCAAGCAAGAAGAAACAAGAGCAATGCGTTGCTGAAGGCAATTTACAGCGCACACTAATTTTGGTAGCATAATTATTAATGTGGAATGTATGTTCCATGCTAAAGAACATAATTTTGTATCAAGTTGTTATGGGTAAAGTTCCGCTTTAAGCTGCATCATGTTTGTTTTAGAGAATTTTTAGGAGTTAAAGCGGAGCTCCGTCCTGGGGAAAATTTTTTTTTTTTTAAAAGTCAGCAGCTACAAATACTGCAGCTGCTGACTTTTAAAAATCGGACACTTACCTGTCCCGGGGTCCAGCGATGCGGTGGAACGAGGCCCCCCCCCTCGTTCCCCGAGCCACTCGCGGCGCCAACATTCCTAATGTGGGAACCCGGCTGTGGCTTCACAGCCGGGCACCCACTGCGCATGCGCGAGCGGCGCCGTGCGCCGTTATTTGACGCTCAGTCATCTGGGACACGTGACAGGTCCCAGATGACTGAGCGGCGCCGAGGGGGAAGTGACGTTTAGCCCGGGCACTGAAGGTGGCAGACTACCAGGGACCCCCTAGCAACAGGCATTTAGAGGTGAGTAAAATTTAATTTTTTTTTCCAATTATTTTTTTTTTTATGATTTTTAAGCCCCTTTTTTTTTTTTTTGACCGCAACCCCACTTTAAGCAATGGCAGCACTTTGATTTCTTTCATGACAGGTGTTCTTTTGGGGGTTGGGGACTAGGAAAAAAAAAGTGCAAAACTATAAATACCTTTTATAAAGCGCAAAGTTATTTAACTTAAATACAGTAACTTTCTAAAGCTAAATATACACAGAAATCTTCTATTATTTGTAATTGCACTTTGTTGCATTCTGTTAAAGCTAAAACAAGCTAATTATTGTGGCATTTTGTTGTCGCTGAATGCATAATGTTACTTTTACTACCACAATCTGTTATTAGTTGGAACTGCTAATTACCTTCCAGAGTGTAAGATGCAGAACAACAGTGGTGATTTAGAATTTTAAAATGCAGGTACCTTTGTTTATAATGAATAAATAATGAACCATATGTTCATTAGCTTATATTACCATTTACCTAGATGCATTGGCATTGATTGCCTTGTCTTACATTTCTTCACCAGTTGTATACTAACTGGCTGTCTAACTGTTCCCCTCCCCCCCTCTCCTTACCTTTAAGAAAAAGATTACAACCCATGCAGTTTTAGCTAGTCTTACATGTGTCTTTTTTTTTCAACCAGTGGGCGAATCCCCCATCTACACACTCGATGTGGATGTAACGCATTAACATTGGTTGCCTTGTCTTAAATTTCTTCAACAGTTGTATACTAACTGGCTGTTTAACTGTTCCCCTCCCCCCTCTCTTACCTAAAAGAATACAGCCGATTCCCCCATCTACACACTCGATGTGGATGTGGAAATCTTCCCTGCTGCTCTTGTTGTGTCATTGTGTACTGACAGCACTGCAGTCTATAGCCACAGTGGCCATACATGGTTTGAAATTAGGCTGGTCCCTGCTGAACTGGCCAAATTTTATTCTATGTATGGCCAGCTTTAGTCATTTGTCAAATCCTTATCAAAGTTTAACATGCACTCTCCAAAGACATAACTAACTGTTTATTTTATCATTCGTCTATAGATATAGTAGAGAGCTCTCTGTTTTATTATTGTGGAAATTCATGTTTTTATTAGTGAAAGCTACGTATACTTGTAAATTTAGGCTTTGTATATTTTTATTTTGTGTTCTACTTATTTAAATGAAAAAATAAGGGTCAGAATTCAATAACACATTTGCAACAGTTTTCTGGCAGTATGCTCCAGGCCAGAGTTTATTAGATTGGGCCTGTTGTTTATGAACGTATTGTGTGGTTTCTTAGCTTTATTGGTTTCTAGGACGGAGACTACCAGCGTCCCAGCAACCAGTCATGCAGGGTTGAACGCTGACAGTGGGTGGAGTCTGATAGGGATTCTGAGAGACTGGCTTCCCATCAGGTCTGACTTCTTTGTACTAGACAGCAAACAGCAGTTGGCAGATTCCATAGCCACTATTTTGCAGTCTAGAGGTCATGGAATCACAATGGAGGTGGATCTGATGGGGAACTAATCTCCCAGCATCCCCATCAGGCTCCACCCACCCAACAGCTCATAGTCAAGGCCACTGTGCCTGCCTGTGTTACAGGTGCAATGGCCATGCAGGAAGCAATGCTGATCAATCATACTGAGCTGCACTGAGGATGCAGTGTCCACTGTTGACACTTGGGCCTTAGTGCCAGCCTCCTGACTTAAAAAAGGAGCATTGTTTGTGAAAGTAGTTGAGTGTTTAGTACATTCCCCTTTTTTCCTGAGCTGCCTGGACCTTGGCAGGTCCTGCATGGTTATTAAAGATGCCAGCTGACTATGCCCGTAAAAGTCTATCAAAACACATTTTTCCACCGTTCAGGTGTCAAGTCCAGCTGAGCAAAAAATGGCTAGCAACAGGCATACTGAGTAAATGTGACAACTTTAGGGTAGAAACTTAGGTATGAGAACCATAGCTACTGCTTTATCATGTTTCATACAATAAACTTAATTTCTAAGCTGGAAATTCAACTACCACATGTCTATGTGACCACAAAAGACCAATATAGTCATCACCCAAACATCAGTTTAGAATGCCCTGTACACACGGTCAGAAAATCCAATGTAAAAGGTCCGATCGGATTATATTGTCGGAAAATCCGATCATGTGTGGGCTCTGTCTGACTTTTTCCGTCAGAAATTCAGACGGTAAAAAATGGAGAGCAGGATCTCAAATTTTCCGACAACAAAATCCGATCGGAATTTGTCCGATCGTTTGTAGAGAATTCCGATTGGACAAAGTGCCACGCATGCTCAGATCAAATTGCGAGACCAAAGCTATTGGCTACTAGCCTGAATGTAGTCCCGTCAGAACGAACGAACGTTATCACGTTCCGAACGATCGGATTTTCCGACAACTTTGTCCGATCGTGTGTATGCAACACCAGTTTCGGACAAAATCCGTCAGAAAAAATCTGACGGATTTTGTGGTCGGAATGTCCGACCGTGTGTACGGGGGTGAATTGGGATTTATCCTTGTATAGTTTCCAACAATAGGCACTTCCTGGCAGACCCCATTGCATGGTGACTGCTGTGCCAGTTGGTTACAGTAGCCAATCATAGAACAATACATTGTGACAAAATCTGCTGAGCTTTCGAACTATGAGCACTTGGAGTGACGGCTACAGTGTCAACTTAGCCCTGTCATTAAGAAAGTGGACATTACCATTTAATACATGTTAAATGATAACATATCATTTATTGTTTTGCTGCCTGTGTGTAGATTTCCTCCCACTTCCGGAAAGTACAGGAAGAAATCCCTACGAAATGTCCTTATTGGAGGACTTACCTTTAGTTCTTGTTCTGGTGATAAATCCAATATTATGGATCTCTCATCACAATTTTTCTTGGTGACAGAGGCCAGAAAGAACTAATATAGAAGACGCAGGGAACAGGGAGAAAGAGTAATAAAAACTTAACACGGGTTTGAGGCCAATCCCTGTATTGAAGTGAATGCAGTAATGCACAGGTGTAGATGTGAATGACCTTATATAGTTTCCCTTTGTCTGTCATACTAAACTGCAGCATATAGATATGAACCAGCAACATGGGAAAGCATTGGATTTCTACTTTAAATACATTTTCATGTAGCCAAATGTTGCAGAAAACAGTCAGATGTGAATAGGGCCTTAATCTTCCCCTGCTCTGTCCAAAACTAAGAAGAAAATATCTATACATAACACTTTACAGTTTTTAAGTTTCATTAGGAGGGTATTTATCTATGTACGTATACTGCTATTTTGTAAAAGGGAAATGTGTTTAGAAAACATACATAAAAGGGGAGAGGGATATTGTTATACATGATTTTAATGTTGTTAGACGTAAAGTGTTACTAAACCCGGGACCCTGCATTCACTATATCTTGTCTCCCATAGTACACAGGACATGGAAATGCAATTTCAGTAAATATAAACTGCTAAATACCTTTTCTCATCAGCAGAGTATAGCAGTCTTGTGACTTCTATTGTGTCTGATTAAAACTTGTAGGAGGAGTTTTCATTTTACTCTGTCTAGACCCTCTGCCTAGACAGTGCTGATTGGCCCTGTGCCAATCACATGCTCCATCCCAAGTAAAAAATAAAACTCTCTAGCAAACCACACCACACCAAGAAGAGGAGGGTCAGAGAAGACAGGACCAAACAGCCTTTTTACACAATGCAGAGGATTAACCCCTTAGGTTCTACAGTGAGTATAATAAGCATGGTTTACTGCATATACAGAGAGTTTACTGTTGTGGGTTTAGTAACACTTTAATTGGATGACAAATACATGACTTTTATTGTAACACAGTGTAAAGAGTCCAGTTTTGTGTTGCAATGAATGTTTGTATGATTATTATATTGGCCTGTTGTAGTCACAAACACTGATGGTAGGAAGTAAACCAGATATGCCACACCTTTAGAATTCTGTGAGCCTTAATAAGAGAGTTGGTATGCTTTACTAATAAACATGAAACCGTTACTAGCATTAATTATTTGTGTTCTTAGATATTATTTTAGTTTAGTCATTTTTGGTCTTGGTGATTGGTTCAATAATCCAATTAGGTAGAGTGAATCAATTATAAATAACGCTTTCCTGTTATACAGAAAAGGCTCTTCAGGTGACCAAAAACCCAGCCGGAGACTGGAAACACTTGAAAGCAATACTCTGATGCCTGTATTGGTTTTAGAGGAAATACAGAGCCTTAAATGTCACTTCACACAGTGCCACTTGAATGCATTGTATTTGGACTGCACACCACACAGTTTGTTTTCTTCCTTACAAGTGATTTTACTTGGCATGCAGCATAATTGTTCTGGAATAAAATAATTCAGTTCGGGTGACTCTAATCTTCCCAGAAGTGCTATTTACAATTATTTGCTTTCGCTTTTTGAATGCTCTGGTGTACTATGTGCTCGAAAGGAGAGAAAGCATATTATGGAAAGTTTATCACACAAAAACAGAATATGATTGTGAAACTCTTCAACCTACATGATTGTTTTTAGTCTCCTGACACCTTTTTATCCATATTGCAATTTTCTAATTTCATCCAACATATTATAGTCGATGAAGTTGGCTAGAGGAAGGCAGCTGTCTCCATAAAAATGACAGTTACATAGTAAGGTTAAATAAAGACACCAGTCCACCCAGAGTGAGTGTGGGTGTGTGACTACAATTGCTCCTATCCCTGTACATTGTGTCTCATTAAGATGCTCATCTATTATTATTTTATTCAAGGTACCCATATAGCACCGTCAATTTACGCAGCGCTCCACACATACATTGCACACTCACATCGGTCCCTACCCTCAAGGAGCCCACAATCCAAGGTCCCCAACTCACATTCATATACTAGGGCCAATTTTGGACAGTTAACCTACCAGCATGTCTTTGGAGTGTGGGAGGAAGCCGGAGTACCTGAAGAAAACCCACGCAGGCACAGGGAGCATATGCAAACTCCAGGCAGGTAGTGTCGTGGTTGGGATTTGAACAATGAGATGTCATTCACCAGTGACATCCATCTTGTTCTGAATTATTCTGGAATGTGGCCAATAAACAGTGTAGCTTTTACCCTTTGTTCACCATGGAAAAGAAAACATCTGGTTGTAAAGGGGAAAACTGCCTGATTTATTGGTACAGTTTATGCTTGAAATGGACACATCACTTGTTTGTATCATGTCATTTCTCACTGAGAGCGACAGGTAGTGTAAGAACAACAAAATTCTACCCCAAATGACTTATTACCATGACCGGCCCCTGCTTTGCCTCAAAGACAAGTAATTACTTGCAGAGATTTTCCAACATCTGTAGTTAACCACCACAGAGCCCACTTATCATTCGCGATGCTTGAATCTACTGCTTACTTTGCAAGTATATGACCAGGCTACTTCAATGCTTAGCATACATAAATAAAGACTTAAAGAGGGGTTTATTTCCTCTTTGTTTCCCTGCAAAGGTAAAGCATAATAGACTACTATGCATCGCATAGTAGCCCATTATGTGTCACTTACCTGACACAGGAGCCTGCAATGTCACCGCTGTCCCCTGTTGCATGAAGCGTCCATCTTCCTTTCAGGTATCGCTGCTCCGGCGCTGTGAGTGGCCGGAGCAGCAATGACGTCACTCCAGCGCATGTGCACAAGAGCCGTAAGTGACGGCATATTTGCCTTCACTTGCGCGCATGCGCCATAGACAGCGGTGCCGCTATTTCTGTAAATATCTCCTAAACCTTTTAGGTTTGGGAGATATTTCTTGGACCTACAGGTAAGCCTTAATCTAGGCCAGTGATGGCGAACCTTTTTGAGTCTGAGTGCCCAAACTGAAATAAATACATTGGTTTTGTGTTGCAAAGTGCCAACACTGCAATTCGCGAGAGAGGGGGGGCTGAGCGAAAGAGAGGGGTTGTGTGAGAGAGAGAGAGGGGGGTGAGAGAGAGAGAGGGGAGTGAGAGAGAGGGGGGGTGAGAGAGAGAGGGGGTGAGAGAGATAGAGAGAGAGGACAGCGAGAGTGAGGGGTGTGAGAGATGCTGAGAGGGAGGGTGGCTGAGAGAGAGGGGCCAGAGAGATAGGGGTGTGAGAGATATGCTGAAAGAGAGAGGGAACAGAGAGAGAGAGAGGGGCTGAGAGAGAGGGAAGGGGGACAGAGAGAGAGGGATGTGAGAGATATGCTGAGAGGGAGGGGGCTGAGAGAGAGGGAGAGGGAGAGGGGACAGAGAGAGAGGGGTGTGAGAGAGATGCTGAGAGATAGAGGGGCAACAGAGAGAGGGAGAGGGGCTGAGAGAGAAGGGTGTGAGAGGTGAGCTGAGAGGAGGAACAGAGAGAGGGAGGGGGGACAGAGAGAGAGATAGATGGGGGACAGAGAGAGAGGGGTGTGAGAGAGATGCTGAGAGAGGTGGACACAAAGAGGGGGGATGGAAAAAGAGGGAGGAGGGCTGAGATGAGAGAGAGACCTCTAGCTCTGTCCTGGACCCTCTCGTGTGCCCACAGAGATGGCTTTGCGTGCCAGCTGTGGCACGCGTGCCATAGGTTCGCCATCACTGATCTAGGCTTACCTGTAGGTCAAAGTAGTCTGTAAGGGTTTACAACCACTTTAAAGCAGAACTACATTGCATCTGAGCACCACAAACCAAAAATGCTATTTAATTAATTTTAATATTTAAAGCAAACTCCCTCATCAAGCCATGTCTCTATGCTTTATTCTTTCGAGAAATCTCTTTAAAAAAACACCCTCCATTGCATTTTTGGCTGTGGCCAACTTGAGCAGATGATTCATGTAGCATTTACTTCCTGGACTCCATCTGCCCTTAGCTCAGGCATGCAGGCAGGATGGTGTGCTTGGCTGAAAAAAACCCTCTTTCCCTCCTGAAGACTCCTAGGGTGTATGCCATAATTTGCCTAAGCCTGAAAACCAAGAAAGTAACTGAACAAATTAAAAAAAAAGTTTAAAACAAGGAAGTATGATATACTTTCCTATATATTTACTAACGCTAGCAACATAAGGATTAAAATAGTCAATGTTGATGGAGAAAGTGGAGTTCCATTTAAATTCTGTATTGGAAAACAAAAAAATTCTGAGCACTATATAACTACAGAGGTTTGTGTATTCTTTTCTTGATTCCATAGCTCATCTGTTTGTATGCTGATTGACTAATTACCCAGTAATAGAATTGATTCAGTGTCATGACCAATAGACCTTTTAGCAGCTACATTATTAACCCACTGGAAGATATTACTGACTGCTTCATCAGATTTTTCCAAATGTTTATTTGTAATTATCAGTTACCGATAAAGCAAAATGATGCTTCAGTTCAGGCAACTCTGTCCAATTTTCACAAGATTCAAGGCTGAAAAACTGAGTGTCACTTTTGAAAGTTTTGTAGTGCAATGTTTTATAGAGTGCTAGTAGGTACGTTTATGCATTAAAGTCACATACACAGATCCTAGAAGATTTATGTAAGTGTGTTAATGGAAAATTATACAAGTTGAGAAATTATGGCCTCCGCAATTCTAAAAACAAGTTGTTGTCAAACATTTTATGATAATGAACATTTTATCTGTTTCTTTATGGTCAGTGTAAATAAAGATTATGACTATGGCAAATTAAATATATATCAATATATCACAAAGACCGCCACTCTCACCAAACAAGTATATAATAATATTGCTATGTTGCAGCTTGTTACTGTCATATGTCCCCACACCTCATAAAATATAAAAACCTCCAAAGTACAGCACAAGTTAATACTAATAATATGATCCCACTGTGCCAAAACCCCAAAACACAATATTCCTCAAAATCTCCTGTGTGTGCAACAAACATTAACAATGCATCAAATAATCACTAGATTAGTATATACAGTATAAATAATCAATATGAAACTCAAAATCAACACTTTCCACAATCTTCTTTATAAATGACCCATTCCTTTTGTGATATCACATGCATCCATTTACATGCGTGCTTGTCATGCATATTCCAAAAAAAGTGTGTTTCACCAATGCAATCCACAACCTCTCAATAAAGAAGAAATATACCTCTTATGATGTAGTGTTAAAACAAACTTTGCTTTATTAAATCATCCTCATAGGACCCTGCGAGGAAGTCACTGATCACGTGATGAAACATGTCAGGAATCAGGAAGTAGGCCATCTATACATATTGTATGCTTACACTGATGTCTTTTCTTAAAGTGTTTTTTTACCCCTAAAAAAATAAAAATGCTTAAAATTCCTAAAAAAAAAAATAAAAAAAATAATTGAAAATGTTTTTTTCTTTTACATACCTCTAAATGCCTGTTGCTAGGGGGTCCCTCGTAGTCTGCCTCCTTCGGTGCCTGGGCTGGTGACATCACTTCCCCACGGCGCAGGAAGGGTTCCTCTGTCATCTGGGACCTGTCACGTGTCCCAGATGACTGTGCGGCCATTCACGGCGTGCGGCGCCGCTCAGTTGCACACATTTGCAATGCTGGCGCCGCTGAGCGGATTGGGGGCTAGCGGAGCTTCGACCCCCCGCATCACTGGACCCTGGAGCAGGTAAGTGTCCGATTATTAAAAGTCAGCAACTGCAGTATTTGTAGCTGCTGACTTTAATTTTTTTTTTTTTTTTTTTTTTAGAGATACACCTCTTTAAGGGGGCAATGTTTTTTATATCTTAAAAAGATTTTGAGAAACATTGTATTTTGGTAATTTGGCACAATAGGATCATATTATATTAGTATGTACTTGTTGCAATAAGTTTGTTTTAATACTTCACAGTGAGAGGTAGATTTCTTATTTTTTGGTGAATTGGCTGGAATTCAGCCGGAGTGACAGAGTTGTATGCAGGCAGATTTCTAGATGCACTGGAGGATTGTAACCCAGATGCCTGGGAAAGCGCTGTTTGACCTTACCCTTGGGAAGGTCAGACATAGAGGTAACAGGTTCTTGAGAGGTGGTGGATTGCACTGGGGGAACACGTTTTTTTTTTTTTAATAAGCATGGCAAACACGCATGGAAATGGATGCATGTGATATCACAATAAAAACACATAATTTATAAAGAAGATTGCAGACTGTGTTGGTTTTGAGGATTTGAGTTTCATATTGATTATTTATACTATATTTTATTATATATATATTATTTTAGTGATATTCACTTTCTATGTATTGTTAATATTGTTTGTTGCACACAGAAGATTTTGAGAAATATTGTATTTTGGTGATTTGGCACAATAGGATCATATTATTTGTATGTACTTGTTGCGCTGTACTTTGCAGGATTATATATGGCAAATTAAATGTATTTGGATTTAATCTGTGGAAAATGTTAGGCTATGTAGAGCAAAAGTAAATTTAAGGGCTTTAAAGAGGTTGTAAAACTCAGGCAAAAAAAACCCTTCAAGACAAAGGCATAATGAGCTAGTATACATCACATACTAGCTCATTATGAAATACTTACCGTAGAACGATTCCCTGGATCGGTGTCGGCCCTCTGAGTACAGTGCGGACATCTTCCACCAGAGTTACTTCTGGGTTCGTGGCTCCTGTGCTGTGATTGGCCAGAGCCATGATGACATCACTCCCGCTGTGCGCCTGGGAGCCGCCGGCCATGACACAACACCTGAAGAAACTGCACTAGCGGCCCGTTTCTTCAGTGCGCATGCGCTGATGACATCGGCAGCAGCGCATATACTGAATATCTCCTAAACGGTGCAAGTTTAGGAGATATTCAAGGTACCTATAGGTAAGCCTTGTTATAGGCTTACCTGTAGGTAGAAGAGGTGTAACAGGGTTTACAACTAATTTAATAGATGTAACTGTGCGTGGTCAGTGACTAGTATTCAGTGTTCACATGACCACTTTTGCAGTTCCTTGTACAATCTGCAATGGGCACATATTGTTAGTTAGATCTGGCCATACGCATTAATGGCCAAACACTTTGGCTATACGCAGTGCTAAGACAAGGGTTTACTGTAGGGATGGGGTGCCTTTCTTCTGTTACAAGGCTGGCAGGAATAGTGACGGGGCAGTGATATTGACAAGCAAATGACCACTGGGCATTGGGTCCCTAAGCTTGCACATAATAGGGGGCGTTGAGGCAGTTTGGCATCTTTGCTCTGGGCACTGGTTGACCTTGTCCCGGCACTGGCTATATGTTTAGGTCACATTGACTGCTTGTAAAACAGTTTGTTTTGATTTTTATAGTGAAAGGCACCAGAAAAATTGCCTGGACATTTCTTTACTGCTACAGTAACATCAGAATCCAGAAGGAATTTTGCTCCTACATCTTGATCCGTGAGCAAAATTATTTCTGGCTCTTTAAATGATCAAGAAACAAATAGTAGCTTGATCTCCTTTACGTGTCAGAGTGCAAAGTACAGATTTTGGGGCTTTTCATTTTACTGCATATCGTGCTTTAGAAAATGACTGCAAATAATAGAAGGATGCAATGATCTGGAAACTGAGCTATATTTAATGGTATCCAGGCTGCGATTCATGTTCTACAACTGAAGTAATGTCTTTCTTTAGACTTTAAGCTACCTTGTCATCTCTTTCTCAACTAAAAACAAATTATCTTTCCGTATGGCCCTGGGCAGCAAATCTCCATTCATAAGCCAGACAGAAGAGACTATAATCTATGGAACATTACATGACCTAAACTTGCTATAGCCCTAAAACACAATGCATAACGCCTCAGTAAAATTTCACATCATCTTACAGATTGTCGAAAACATCAGTAAAAATTGCTTCTGACACTGACTGTTTTTTTTTTGGTGCTCAGTAGATTTTTATTAGACTTTATTAGACTTTCAACAATGCGTCAGTATAGGAAAGCAAAGGTCAGTGTGCATGATGGCAGGTAACTTTATTGCATGTGATGTGCTATGAAATGATATGAAACACAAAAGTTAATTGCCTATCTTATGAATTTGCACTGTAAATATATATTCTGTAAGTGCATAGTATTCATTGTAGAAGCTGTTCGTCTTGAAAGCTGCATGTTCACTTTTCAAAGATAGTAAAAAAAAGTAAATCTGACTTTAAACACCAAATAATTTGTGAGAGAATTTTTAAAAGTGAACAGTTTCTATTTCTTAAATGTTTGAAACAAATGTTTTTATTTCTTTGTTAAGGGTTCTTTCACATAAGTGGTGGATTTTACCACTCTTCTGCAAAACAATCCACAATCATAATTTTTAATCCAAATGAGGATTTTTCATTGAAATAATGTGCCACAACTGTGTGCGCATCTTTGCTGCGGTAATATGAAGAGACTTGAATGGAGGCCATGTCGAGGGGGAGGGGTTGGTAAAAATGCTAATCAATTGTATTTTTCTACCACCCTCTTGCTGCGTGTGTGGACATGGCCCTACCCTGTATAGATGTGTGTATTTATATTGGAACAAGATTCAGTGTTCTACACTTTAAAGAGGAGTTACCATTCAAAAAAAACATTGCCCCCTTAAAGAGGTGTATCTCTAAAAAAAATAAAATAAATTAAAGTCAGCAGCTACAAATACTGCAGCTGCTGACTTTTAATAATCGGACACTTACCTGTCCCAGGGTCCAGCGATGCGGGGGGTCGAAGCCCCGCACGTCTCCCCCTGCCGCGCGCCGTGATTGGCCACTCAGTCATCTGGGACATGTCTGGTGTCCCAGATGATTGACAAGAGGGAGGGGGCAGAGCTGAGCCATTTCTGCACCGAGGGGAAGTGAGGTCACCAGCTCAGGCACTGAAGGAGGCAGACTACGAGGGACCCCCTAGCAACAGGCATTTAGAGGTGAGTAAAAAAAAAAAAAAAAAATTCAAATGTTTTTTTTTTTATTTTTTTTTTATTTTTTTTTAGGAAGATTCATGCATTTTTATTTTTTTTATGTGCAACACCACTTTAAGTACAAACAGGAGCTTAACGTCCAGTGTGCATGAGGCCTTAACGTTAATATAAAGAGTAAATAAAAAAACAAAAATAACATCTTATACTTACCTGCTCTCTGCAATTGTTTTCCTCTTCTTGGGTCCCCTGCCAGCGCTCCTGGCTGCTCTTCTATAGCCTCGTACACACGATCGGACTTTAAACAAAGTTTTCTGTGGATTTCTGCCCAAGGGGCGTTGGCTGTGAACTTGTATTGCATACACACGATCTGACTTTTTCAGCCAACTTTCACCAATGCAAATGTTTTTTTTGCTCTTTACTGCCACCCTTTGGTCAACTTCTATATTGTTTTCTGATCTTTTGCATTGGTTCTGAGCATGTGTGTTTGTACTTTGCACTTAATTCCAAAGGTTTTCTGTACACACGATCAGACTTTGCTCCATCTCTCTTTTGTAGCCGAAAAGTTTGTCTGTTTGCAGAACAAACTTTTGTCCGATGAATACCGAAAAAAGTTTGTCCGATGGAGTGTACACACGGTCGGATGTTGCCTTAAAACAGCTGATTTGCATGTTTGTTGTCAAAAAGTCTGATTGTGCGCATGGGCCTTTAGACTGCTTGCTCCTTAGCCCTGCTCTGTGTGTCCATAAGACACACAGAACTGACTGTTCCGATTAGGAGGCATAGACACAGAAGAGCAGCCACTCATTGAATCTCAATCGCAATCAGGTAAGTATAAGGCTGGATTCACACCTATGCATTTTTTTTGCTTTTTGCATTTTGCAGATTTGCACTACAGAACATGTTCCATAGGAAACCATATTAAATGGACTGTAGTGCAAATCTGCAAAATGCAAAAAGCACAAAAAATGCATAGGTGTGAATCCAGCCTTACTGCATAGAATGCATGAAGGTAAAAAAACCTTCAAGCCTTAGAACTACTTTAAATGCCTAAAAAACTGTCAAAATCACATGAAAACACTTGCTCGAGTGTGAAACCAGGCTTACAGTGCTATTTCCTAGAATGTGTTATTTTTATGATTACTATTATTATCATTGTTATTTATTTTTTTTATTTTTTTTACTTACGCTATCAAGTGTTTTTTATGAATGTTTCTTGTGAAATGCATTACTTCAGCTTGATATATCAAATTGTATATTATTATAGATTTGTTTTCTTTGTATCATTTACCAGAAAACTTAATTTGTGACCAGTTTTGCAAATGCAAGACTTGCTTTTATTTTTTGTAAGACTTAAGCTATGTGTACTGTACATGGCACATCAATACACATTTTACATAACACAGCATCGCAGCAGTTTTCTTTAGATACTATGTAATCTTAGAGAGGGCAACTGTTATTTTGATTAGACTCTGTCATCTGCTGTTTGATCAAATCTTACATCCTATGTGCCTGCTTTAAGCTGAAAGAGTTGTTGTTTAGCTCTTAGAACTTTCACCCTTCTCAGATAAGGGATTGCTCATGTTCTTTTTCGGCCAGGCAGATGGCTCTTTCATACTAGGTTGACACGATGTTTGTCAGCAGCTGTTGAAGTGTCTGCAAAACAATCAGCACTGGAGAAAAATAGTGATTCATTTAAGAATTTCTGGCTATGTCCTACCAGGGCTTCTCTATTAATATATGTCACCATCTGGGTCACAAATTTTGGACTTGTATATTCCATTCACTGCAAACAGCTTGCCATGTCAGCGCTAACTTGAATGATGATGAAAAAGTTCTGTCTTTTTTTTTTTTTATCAAAAGTTTTCGGATGAAAGCTGGCTAGCAGCAAGACTCATCATCTTTGAATTGTCTCTGTGAGGAATCTGAAATATTCCATTAGTTGTTCAATCACACAGACAAGGCACTAGTGAGATCTCAGTGCTTGTAGGGAAAAAAGCTTAGCTCATGGATCTTGCATCTAAATTCTTCATACAGTGTTCCTAATGAGGTATTTGGCGTTTTACTTGTTTGCAGATGTTCTGTTCTGCACAGTGAAGCATACCGCTTTCCTAAAAGATTTGACAACCTATATGCATTTTGTGTAATATGTTTTTTTTCTTCTCCCCTAAATCTCCAGTACAAAATGTTAGATATCTGCGCAGAATGCTTTTTTTTGTTATAAGGGGCTTCATGTTAAGCTTGAATGCCTGATGATAAAATATCTCTTACCCTTTAGAATAATTTTATGAATGTGGCTTCAGCTCTCTGCAGTATGCTCACTGGCTTTTTTTTGTTAAAGCTGCTGATCCTCTTTGACACGTTTTAATAATGTAGATGAGTACGAGCTGTATATATTTCAGTGTTACCACTGTTGCTGGTGAGGATACCTTTTTGACCTCTGGTATGATTGAAATCTTTGTGTTCTATAATCTATTTTCATGATTCTCTATCTATTCTCCCACGGTATCTGTAACACAGAGCGATTATCAGCACAGTCTCAACACAAAAATCATGCCAGATTTTACCAGCCACTCCCTTTTTAGGAACCCAGTGGGTTGAATGAAAAAAAAATTGACAGCTAAAGTCGGAGACACTGTACTAACAATACAATGTTAGTACAACGACCCCCCTGCTGTGCTAGTGTATTCTGACAGGGGGACGCCATTCATCAGCTGAGAGCGATGATTCGGAGACTTTTTTCAGTTATGACCCTTCGACAGAAGTCGGCTTCTTTCGGACTGGATGCAGTACACACGGGCCGAATGTTGGCCAGTTTCTATTGAACCGGCATTACACCCATGTTTACTAGGCTTTATACAAACTGAAATATGTTTATATATAATATGACTGCTATTGCTGGCCTTCTTTTAAATATAAGGGTTGCCTGGGAGTGTCTGGATGCAATATCCATTTACGGACCAGCGTATGTTGCTGGACTTTAGGTGATTATACTGGGATGATGCCTGCAGCCAGTGGTCAACTCTCTTGTAAAAGCAATCTTAGCAGCTAACTAACCGATGGACTGCTTTTACAAACAGTGGGAAGGGACAAACCCCCCCCCCCCTCCCGCTGCCTTCTGCAGATTGCTCAGGCTCTCCCACCCGACCCAGAGACCCAAGATCGGCTTTGATTGGCTCTCTGCTATAGTAGCCCAGAAACAATGAACTGACATCACTTCCCGTTTACCCAGATGTCAATAGAGCCATTTTTCTTAAATTCAAAAGCATTCAAATACACTGATCTTGGTGTCTTGAATGCTTTTAAGGGCAGAGAAGGGATTTGGGGTTGCTTATAAGTCCCCAGATCTCTCCATATAAAAGTACCTATCACATGCCTATTGCTGTCACAAGGATGTTTACATTCCTTGTGACAGCAATAAAAGTGATAAAAAAAAATGTAACCAACAGTGTGACAATAAATAAATCATTTTTTTTTTTTTTAAAGTTCCCCCATCCCCCGTGCTTGCAAAGTGCCTAAGTGGTTAGCACTTCTGCCTAGCAGCACTAGGATTGTTTGTTTGAATCCCAATTATGACACTACCTACATGGAGTTTGCATGTTCTCCTTGTGCCTGAGTGGGTTTTGCCTCCGGGTACTCTGGTTTCCTCCCACTTTCCAAAGACATGCTGGAAGGTTAATTGGCTCCTGTCTAAATTGGCCCTAGTATGTGTATGATTGAATGTGAGTTATGGACCTTAGATTGAGGTAGAGAATGATGTGAATGTAAAACAAATGTGTAAAGCACTGTGTAAATTGGTGGTGCTATATAAGTACCTGTAATAAATAAATAAATATTAAAGGGGAATGCGCGTGTCGGTCCCACATGCATACAAACACCAATCGTCCCACACATTTGAGGTATCACTGTGAATGTCAGATCATGGGCAGTTATTCTAGCACTAGACCTCCTCTGTCAATCTAAAGTGGTAACCTGTAAAAGCTTTTAAAGCATCACCTATGGATAGTAAAATGTACGTTGTTTGTTGCCATTGCATGGACATGCACAATTTTAAAGCGTGACATGTTTGGCATCTATTTACTCGGCATAACATCTTTTAGATTTTAGAAAACAATTGGGTTATGTATTGTGATTTTTTTGCATTAAAATTCAAAAAAGATTATTTATTCCCACAAAAATGTGTTTTAAAAACCACTGCCATGGATTTTGCCATATAAAAATTTCAAAATCCACCAATTTATTCTCTAGGGCCTAAAAATATATATTGTTTGGGGTGTTCTAAGTAATTTTCTAGCAACAAATACTGATTGTTACATGTAAAGAAAAAGTGGCAAAAAAAAAGGCTACTCTGGAAGGGGATAATTTGGGTCACTGATCTGGAGCAAGCATGCAACAAGTGAACTTAAACCAAAGTCATAACTCTACCTCTAATTTCAGGTCAGCCACTCATAAAGTAGTAAAGCCACCTGATTAATATCAATTGCAGTGCACTTCTAGTGCACAGTATATTTTCCTTTAGTAAATCAACCTCAAGGTCATATAACTAAGCATGGAAATAACATTCTGTAAAGATACCGCCTGTGGTTAACACAGTAATGGTACCCATAGATTTACCGCTCATCTCCGGAATCCATGCCCATCCCCTCCAAAGGCCATTGAGGTCTCAGTTAGTGGTATTTAATGTTTTTCTTTATTATACTTACTTTTTCAGGTATCTTCTAGCTGCTCATGGTACATCATGGTTCTTCTCTCCTGATTTTCTCCAGTAGTGGGATGTTTCTGAAGTTGCTAAGAGTGGCAATATTATGATGATGTCAGCACCACTCTCTGCATCATACAATATAAATGAAGGTTTTCATGGTAAAATCCTCTTAATTATAAGGGACATGATGCCCTGCATTCATAGTATGTTCTCAGTATTTCACCGCTGACCATCATTCAAACCAAAAGTCTAGGGATATCTTGTGGCAAAAAAAAAAATACTATGAGGGACGGCTCCAGATTGAAATGTGTGTTGGTAACTTACACCTAGAAGCTGATTGGTTACTATGCACAGCTGCACCCGATTCTGTGTGCACCAGATTTAGTAAATCCCCCCTATAGACAGACAAAAATAAAACATTTTGTAAAATATCCTGTGCTTGCTTTTGTTTTTATTAGAATTAACTCCTGAAGAAAAAGCCCAAAAAATTGCAAGGACTATGCGCACACAGTCTGTGGAGGTGAAGGAGAAGTGGGAAAGCCTGAACACGCAGGCTGGCAGTTGGCAAAAGCAAGTGGAGAAGGCTTTGGATAAACTGAAGGTCTTGCAAAGTGCAATGGATGATTGTGACTCAGAACTGACGGCAGCAGAGGAAGTGCGAAGCACCTGGAAGCCAGTGGGAGACTTGTTAATCGATTCATTGAAGGAACATATTGAAAAGACAACTGTAAGCATATCATTTATATATTAGATTTAAACAATGAAGGAAAGAGTGGTTTACATTTGAGGAAAATACTTGTTTGACTTGGATTCTTTATTAGACTGTATGAGTTGAGTTTGATGTTTAGAAACCATAGTCTATGCAGGGGGAAGGAAAAAGGTTTTTGCTTTAACATGGAAAAATGTATTTGGGTAAGCATTCTATTATGTTATTTTGTAATTGTAAGAAAGCATTGTTTTGAAAATATTTATTATTCTACCTTTTCACATTAGCACAACTCTAAAGTGGCACAACTTCAAGTGCGACGTTGGAGCAATTTTCAGTGCGACTTTGATCCGCCGTTACACTCAATGGATCTAAGTGCATTAAAATTAGCACCAAAATATTTGCAGGCGCCTTTTCAACATCACTGTGACTTTAAGTTGCACCGATCTGAATGGGTGCTATTGAAATAAACGACTGCCATGTCCAAAGCCGCGCTAGTGTGAATGGAGTTTTACAATTAATCTATCATTCACATGGCACTTGTTCTTGCTGTGGCAAGAATCCAGCAGATTCATGCAGCTTGATGGCGGCCTCAGCTTGTCTGCAGGTAATCAGATGGAATCGCAATGGAGCAGGACAGATGATCATCCCTGGTTGCAAGCCATTTGTGTCCAGGGGTAATCATTTCTTCCCAACCACAGGCGGGTGAATGAGAGTAATTTGAAGTTTGTATGGCCAGCTTAAGGGCCCCATTCAATGACGTCCGCCTGTCAGTTTTTAAGGTGGACCTGGTCGGATGCTCCATTCACCCCTATGGGGCAGCGGCTGTCAGCCGCGACATGTCCGCTGACATCCGCTGCTATCCGATCCGATCCTGCCCGCCAAATACAGACAGATGGTGACCCTAATTTCCATCCGTCTGGCGGATTGGATTGGATCGGATATACATGGACAGGCGGTTCATTTTCATCCGATCTCCCCATAGAGGAGATCGGGACTCTGACAGGTCTGTCTCAGCACAGTGATCAAATTGCCCTGCCCTACTTTCCTCTCTGGGACTATTTCATTTGAAAATGGTAAATATTGTAAAAAGAGCTAGTTATGTGACAGCAGGGGCATTGCTAGGTCTACAAAAGATCTGGGGCTGGAGCCCATAGCAGCGTAGTAAAGAAAGTCATACGCTTGGGCAGGTATATACAGTAATATACATGTGTGTGTGTATATATATCACCAGAGAGCCCCCACTTACATCAGGGTCCCCAGAGAGCCCCCCACTTACATCAGGGTCCCCAGAGAGCCCCCCACTTACATCAGGGTCCCCAGAGAGTCCCTCTTACATCAGGGTCCCCAGAGAGTCCCTCTTACATCAGGGTCCCCAGAGAGTCCCCCTTACATCAGGGTCCCCAGAGAGCCCCTCTTACATCAGGGTCCCCAGAGAGCCCCCCTTAATTCAGGTTCCCCAGAAAGCCCCCCTTACATCAGGGTCCCCAGAGAGCCTCCTCCTTGCATCAGAGTCCCCACAGAGCCTCCCCCTTGCATCAGGGTCCCCAGAGAGCCCCCCACTTACATCAGGGTTCCCAGAGAGCCCCTCATACATTAGGGTCCCCAGAGAGCCTCCCCCTTAAATCAGAGTCCCCAGAGAGCATCCCCCTTAAAATCAGGGTACCCAGAGAGCCTCCCCCTTGCATCAGGTTCCACAGAGAGCCCCCCACTTACATCAGGGTCCCCAGAGAACCTCACCTACCCTTGGGGACCCCTGCAGATACTCGGGGCTATGGACCCCAGATTCAAGGCTATAGCCCCAAAAACCACCCCTAGCGACGCCACTGTGTGACAGTATACTTAGAATAAAGCTCTCAATAATAGCACCACAGTATGCTCTGGAAAGATTCCTAAATCTTACTGTAAAAACAGACATCTTTGCCTACCGAAGATAGAAAGTTTGCTTTTTAATGACGTACTGTCATTACTCTAGATCTCCCCCTCCTAGCCTTCTCTGACAATACATCACAAATGACCTCCTGCCCCAGTGGTCACTGCGCCTGCATGCCATATGTAATATGTGAACAGACGGTGCCTTGAACAATGATTGGTTTCGGTTACATTTTTTTATGAACAATTAATTAGATTGAAATAAATCTGTGCTTTTATCACCTTTATACGTTTCAGCATGAATTACAGGTTCATTTAAAATTAGATCTTGCTATCGAATAATCTATAAACAGAAATCAGTAACCAGCTGCTGCAGTATAATAAAGTCACAAACTATGATAATAATTTCACTTCATGCCTTGCTTTAGATGTTTTATGTGTGGTCTTACGTGTTGTTTGAATGACTCATAAAGTTTTATAGGCGCTAAAAACAAGGTGATATATTAGCATCTTCCAGTGGAAGACAATTGTTTGTTTTTCATTGGCTGGAGGGAAAATGAATATATCATAACTGATAAAGATTCAGTAAGTGTATATATTCTGTGGTTTGCTGCATTAAAAATACATTGTTACGTGATTTTTTTTCCCCTAATGCGGCAGACTATAAAGTTAACACCTGATTGGCTGAAAGGCTACTTTAAGTTATACTTGGGCCCAAAGAAAGGGTTACTTTTGTAAAACAAGATTATCTTTGTTTGAAAGTAATTGCTCATTGGAAGGGTATGCATCATTTTTACTCCTTTAGAGAAAATATTGCAGCTGTGTTCTGACCCAATATTGGATTAGAATAAATAATATATATATTCTTCATGTTAGCTTATGTTTTTTAGGATCTCAGTAGCTAAAAGATGTTACAGATAGAGCTGCACAATTCTGGAAATAATGAAAATCACAATTTTTTTGCTTAGAATAAAGATCACAATTCTAATGCGGCGTACACACGGTCGAATTTCCGATGGAAACAGTCCGATAGGAGCTTTTCATCGGATTTTCCGACCGTGTGTATGCCCAACAGTCTTTTTCTGTCAGAATTTCCGACGGACTTTGAATTGAGAACCTGTTCTCAATTTTTCCGACGGAAAACCTTTCTATCGGATTTTCCGATCGTGTGTATGCAATTCCGACACTCAAAATTCCGACGCATGCTCGGAAACAATTCGACGCATGCTCGGAAGCATTAAACTTCCCTTTTTATAGTGCTGTCGAACTTGTTTTATGCCGCTGTGTTACAGACCGTTGGAATTTGGTGTGATCGTGTGTAGGCAAGACAGTTTGAGCGGAATTCCGTTGGAAAAACCGTCAGAGTTTTTTCCGACGAGAATTCTGATCGTGTGTACGCGGCATTAGCGTAACATCATCTTTCACATTATACAACAAAATTGGGTGAACTTTACTGTTTCGTTTTTTTAAATTCATTGAATTTATTTTTTTCCAAAAAATTGCGTTTGAAAGACCGCAGCGCAAATACAGTGTTCCATAAAATATTGCAACAACTGCCATTTTATTCTCTAGGGTCTCTGCTAATATATATATATATATATATATATATAATGTTTGGGGGTCCTAAGTAATTTTCTAGCAGAAAATACTGATTTTAACTTGTAAGCAACAAGTGTCAGAAAAAGGTTTAGTCTTTAATGCAGGGGTCCGCCCGCCAATTAAAAAATGAAAAGCCAGCAGCTATACATACTGTAGTTGCTGACTTTTAACATTAGGACAATAATGTTAGGGACGACATGAAGGCAGGGGCGACCACTATGATCCTTTGCTTTGGTGAAAGTGGTCAGTATATGATAGCACCATTTGTTTGTGACCGCAGCTAGCTGCTGGCACCCCTGCACTAATCTTTGTCCATATCAGAGTTTACCTGGTCCCCTTGTGTCCCCTGTGATCATACAGAGCTTCCCCTCCATATTCCTGTGGACTCACTTGGTGATTTTCTGATGTCTCTCTGGAGCTTTATGGAAAATTGGTGGTCCTTAGGAATCCCATGAAGAAGCCAATGTTGGCAAAACATGTTGGGATCTGTTATGAAGCAATGATTACTTTCTATATATGGACACCAGTGACCATTAATGTTCTATATATTATACTCTGATTTTTATTTGAACCCAAAATTTGTTTTCATTTTAAAACTTTCTATTTTTATAAAATGTATCCTTTCTGATTGTGGGCACCGCTATACTCCCAATCATCCTGTTGCTGTAATTTTCAATTCAATAGGGATGAGTTGCCGGATATTATATTGTCATCCATTCTGCTACTCAAGCAAATTAGGACACTTGCCTGTCCTGTAGTCCAGCGATATCAGCACCGCAGCTGATGTTTCCATCAGCTGTCGGGTGCTGCCGTCGCCATTGTCAGTAAGGGAACCCAGCAGTGTAGCCTTTCGGCTTCACGACCGGCTTCACGACCGGGTCCCTACTGCGCATGCGTGAAGCGTGCTGCGCTCTCTCACTAGCCTGGTGGAGGAGGAGGAGGGGGGCCGAGCTGCTGACGTACTTTGCCGCTGGCCGGTCTCCCAGAAGTGGGGACAGGGTACCCAAAGACAGGTATCTGCTCCCCCCGAAAGGTGCCAAATGTGGCACCGGAGGCGGGGAGGAATCAGATAAGCGAAAGTTCCACTATTGGGTGGAACTCCGCTTTGAGTTTTTAAACTGCCCTCATTTACAGACCGAAGGTCATCCCTTTGATCTAAAAGAACTAAATGTTACAATATTTAATTTTATTTCCCAGCGCTAAGCAATGTTGATAAACATTTCCTGGATGGTGTTTTTTTTGACAGCTGTGAGTGAGCAGAGAACGACTCTGCACTTGTTTCCTGAATGAATCATGGAAAGGCTTTATTAAGATTGTGAGGGGCGTTGAATCGAGATCGTGATTTTTCAACAATTAGTTGTGCAGATCTAGTCACAGTATTCATGGATTTTTGCCAACCAATCAGATTTGATTTTCGTGTGACCCAAACTATAATGACAGGTGCCGCTCAAAGCTCCACTGGGTCCTCTTGTGTAACAACCACTTGGTGTGCAGACAAGGACAGAGCTTGTCCCAGCTCTAGACATTAAATGGAAAAGGAAAAAGTCCTGGAAGTCGCACATTTCTTCAAAACCCCATAAGAAGGTGTATAACAGCCTCAGCCTGGGCTCCAACCAGACCATGCCCCCAACGCATTTCACTCCGCCCACAGAGCTTAGTCACCGGGATCAATGACAAAGCTCTGTGGGCAGAGTGAAACATGTTGGGGGCGAAGCAAAGCTGGAGCCCAGGGTGAGGCTGTCATACACCTTCTTATGGGGTTTTGCAGAAATGTGCAACTTCCAGGACTTTTCCATTAAAAATCTGATTTCAGGTTGATTGTTTCATCTGTGGGTAATGAGTGACATGCCTGGATTATCACTCCCTGACAAACTAGCAATTAGTCAGGCAAAATCATTTTGTGGACTGTTTTTCAGCTACTAAATGTCCGATTCTGCTGCTGGCGGGACATGGCAAGCAACAGTCATGTGGGAGAGCCTTCCGCTTACCTCTGCGTAAGGACTTCCTTGCTGGCCCTGAACATTACCAAATCTCCCTTACTAGTGGGCGGAGCAGTGATGAAGCAGTATCTTTCTCAGTTGACTAGCAAGGAAGCAGTTTCATAGAGACTGGTAGGTAGTCTCTATGGGGGGAGATTTACTAAGACTGGTGCACTCAGAATCTGGTGCAGCTCGCATAGTAACCAATCAGCTTCAAAGTTTTATTATCAACGCTTAAAGTGGAAGTTCACCCTAAAACTAAAATCTCTAAATTTAATTGCATCCACAATCTAAGACTAACCTATCTAGCCCTGTAAAGCAAAAATCGCTGTAAATACCTTTTCTGCAGCCGTTCTTGTCCGGTCTACAGCGGTGGAAGTGCTGTGCAAAAAACAGCTGACAACGGCTGGGAAATGCCTGAGAAGTGGCATCACCCATAGGGTTGCTATAGGGCTTCAGTTGTCGGCTGCCTCTTCTGCACACTCCCACACAGAGAAGCCACCGATGACAGCTCAGCGTGGGACCAGACCGGATCGGCTTCAGAAAAGGTATGTATAGCGATTTTTGCTTTACAGGGCTAGATAGGTTAGTCTTAGATTGTGGATGCATGTAGATTTAGAGATTTTAGTTTTAGCCTGAACTTCTACTTTAACCACTTGTCGACCGCCTCACGACGATATACGTCAAAGTGGCACGTTCCCACGAATTGCCGTAGTGGGGACATCCTTCCCTTTAAGAGCCGTAGGAGGCGCACGTGCTTGCAGCATGACGGGGGCCCTGATGCACGTGGCCGGCTGGCGCAATCGCCGCCGGCCACCCATGATTGCGGGAACGAGAGCTAGAACCGGGATTTGTGTGTGTAAACACACAAATCCTTGTTCTGTCGGGAGAGGAGACATATTGTTTGTTCCTAGTAAATAGAAACAATGATATGTCTCCTTCTCCAGTAAGTGCCATACCCATACAGTTAGAAACACTAATTAGGGAACACATTTAACCCCTTGATCGCCCCTAGTGTTAACCCCTTCCCTGCCAGTGACATTTACACAGTAATCAGTGCATTTTTATAGCTCTGATCGCTGTATAAATGTCAGTGGTCCCAAAAATGTGCCAAAAGTGTCCGATCTGTCTGCCACAATGTCGCAGTACTGCTAAAAATCGCAGATCACCGCCATTACTAGTAAAAAAAAATAATAATAATAAAAATGCCAAAAATCTTTCCCATAGTTTGTAGCTATATTTTTTTGTGCAAACCAATCAATATACGCTTATTGCAATTTTTTTTTTTTTTTACCAAAAATATGTAGAAGAATATATATCGGCCTAAACTGATGAAGAAATGTGTTTTTGCGCTGCACTGCTTTTCTATTTTATTAGGAAGATAAGCCTGAAAATGAGTGTGTCAACAGACAGAAAATATTCATGCATCACTTTAAAACTGACTGTTGGCTGGTCAGAATGTGCCTAAACCTTGAACTACACTATTTTTTACATGGCTAATTCTTAAATATCTAGCAAAGGCGATGAGGCTCATTATTCCAGCTCTGTAAGTCCTCATTCACATGTGCATTTAGGGGCAGACTACAAATTATTGCAGGAGAGTCAGCGGGGTTTATGGGAACAGCTGCATCTTTAAATGCCTCTTTAATAAAATAGCAGAAGACACATTTCCTAACATATGTAGCAGTGTTTGTCATGTGCTGATATCAATCAGCCAGATCATTTAAATGCTTTTTTAATAGTCCATCATGTCGTTTCCCTTTCAGAGTACCTGCAGATAAAGATGGGCCTTTTTTTTTTTTTTAATTAATCATCCCCTTTTTAGAAAAAAAAAAAACAGTGGAGTGATGTCTCTGAAATAATTTACTTACTCCTACTAAATACTGGAAAAAAGGAATTGACCTCCTGTGATTCTCAGTTGCCCCTCGTACTTAAGAACTTTCAGGTCTGCAGGTCAGCATGGCATCTAGGCAAACTGGAATTTTCAGAATAACCCAGCTACAGTGGCAACCACCTTGAAAAACTGAGCTCATCTATAGCAGCCTATTTTCTCAGGGTAGTTTTTTTGTTTTACAGCTACACTCCATATACAAATGGAAACTAACCCTTGAAATATATACAAAAAATGCACAACCTACCTGACACAGAAATGCTGTAGTAGGTCCATTGCAGTCCCTTTCTTTACTACCATGGAAGACATATTTGTTTTCCTTTTGTGATGTATGAGGATAGTTTACAACACTATCTTTCCTATATAGAAAACCTGTTTTTTAGAAGTGTCAGAGCTAAGAAGTTTCTCACAGCTTCCAGTCAGACTTAAACCTGCCTTGGAAGTGTTATGCCGTACACACACGAGCGGACTTTCCGGCAAACTAGGTAGGACGGTCTTCCCGAAGGACTTTCGGCGGAGTTCCGACAGACTTTCCGAACAAACGGACTTGGTCACATACGAAAGTCAGGTCGAAAGTCCGTTCGTTCGAACGTGGTGATGTAAATGGGACAAAAAAATAACCAGTAGCCAATAGCTGCCCTTGCGTCGTATTTGGTCCATCGGACCAGCACACAGACATACATTTTTCACGATTTGAGTCCATCGGAATTGAGTCTGTCAGATAGATTTCTATTTCTAGGTCCACCGGAATTTTTTCCCAAAAAACAAATGGACACACACGATCGGATTGTCCGACGGACTAATCCCGTCGGACCTAGTTTGCCGGAAAGTCCGGTCATGGTTAAGTGGCATAAGGGGCTGTGTGGGCTTTGGACCGCTAATGCAATGTGATTTTGTCACTTTGAGATGCTTCTGAGATCATTCAGAATTCATTGCAGGTGCGTTTCACCAGCATTTGACCCATTTCAGCAGCTTTTGCATTCCGGTAGATTTATATGGAAAGAGATGTTCTGAAGTGAACCAAAACCTGTTAACTCTGGCCTTAATTCTGATTGCTGATATCACAAGCAGAGAGAGAGGATGTTGCACTGCTCAACCTTTTAGAAGTATACCTCCTCTTCGCCATGTGAGAAGGTCTTTGAAGTCTGGCTGCGTTCTGATTTTAGCAATGAATTGGCTTGATTGGTCTGATGGGTTTCATTTGTTGCCTGACAATCACACTTTGATACATAATCATCTCATGTTTATTATAAAAGTATGTGCTGATCAATTTTCTTTAGGTGTAGTGAATCTGTATAAGGTCAAGCTGTATTTTTTTTTTTAATCAAAACAGTTGCTGTAATTGTATTTTTACTTGATATCTCCCTTGTGGTCTTATCTTAATGCCACCTACAAAAGAAAACACGTTGCTTGAAATAATATTTACTGTGAATACTGATACAGCAGAGAGCAGTGTGAAACGAATGCATTTTATAGACATATGACAAGCTCACCGATACTGCCTTTTCAATCCAGAGAAATGAGTTTTCTGCTAGGATCAAATTGCAGCCTTGACGTTTCAAGATAGAGAATATTACTGAAGTAGAAGGGAAGTCACCGTATACCACAGGCTGACCGAGGACCTTGCCCTTTTCTGCTTGGAATTGATGTCGTCTTATTATATCAAAATGCTATTTATTAGAAGTAAGAATATTGCAACAGTATTATAGTAGGACATAAAAACAGCTTAATGCTCTAGAAGGAAAAAAATAATTTGAAGTCTTCCTGCTAGGTATCTCAGGGGCGGAATTTAGAAGTTAAATAGACTGAAAGAAAAAAAGTAGTATACAAATTCATCTGCAATTTACTATTTTGAAATGTTCGAAAACTCCCATCCTTCCTTTCTTTTGTGTAGTACAGGTTACAGATTTACAGGTAATGCCTAACTTATTGCTTCAAAATGCAAGAAAATGAAAAGATTTATAGCTAAACATCAGACAGATACTAAAGAAGCAGTATCACCAGAAGATGAAAGGCATTTAGGTCCCCTAGGGGACCTTGTACACATAATGCTTGTCCGTGTTCAAATCTGTGCTGTGGATTTTAAATAAAATTACTATTTTAGCTCTTTTTGAGAATGCTGTAGCTCCAACCCCTCCCTCACCACCATGGGGGCATTCTTATGAGGGAGCCAGCACTGACCCCCATTCACTCTCCATTCTGCTGTACTTTGCCCGCTCATCTCTCCCAGGGGCTGTTCACACTAGGACACTGTGCTTAGGCATGGTCTGAAAATCTCCTACACGCAGCATTAGCCATGCATATGTAAGTGTATGAAAATGTTCTTGTTCATTACAAGTGCTTATTAGTGAAACCTGGACCCCACCTCTCGCTATACAGGGCACAGATAGTGGAAACTGTTGGCTTGTGTTGTGAATGTTTGTATGTGACAAACAGTGCTAGTGCAGTAGCTCACATGTGCTATTGTCAGCTTGTGTTTTTGTAAATTAAAACTCTCAGCCATAGTCATTCACAACTACACAATGTGACAGTTTCCACTTCCTGTGCTCCGAATAGCTGCCAGTAGGTGGGAGGCATGTCTGGACTTTATACCCCATACACATGATCGGACTTTCCGACAACAAAACCGTGGATTTTGGTTCGAAGGATGTTGGCTCCAAATTGTCTTGCATACACACGGCCACACAAATATTGGCCAACAATTATGAACATAGTGACGTCCAAGACGTACGTGATATCTCCATTACGAACGCTAGTTATATCTCCGCCTCAACGGACTTGTGTACACACGATCAGAAAGTCAGACAACATTTGTTGGCGGAAAATTTGAGAACCTGCTAGCCAACATTTGTCTGATAACAAATGTTCGATGGAGCATACACATGGTCAGACTTTCCGCCAACAAGCTCACATCCAACATTTGTTGGCGGAAAATCCGATCGTGTGTACAGGGCATAAGTCTGCACTAAGAAGCACTTAGCATTTCCACGCAAGAGCAATTTCATGCACTACACTGGGAGTTTGAGACCTGGAAAAGCAAGGATGATGCTGGGGTGTAGGAGATTTTCAGAATGCATTCATGCACAGTGCTCTAGTGTGTGCAGTCCTTGTGAAAGATGAGGAGTCAGAGGGCTCCACAGCAGAGCTAAAAATTTCATCTGGCAACTTAAGAGGAGGAGTGGACAGGAGTTGTGTGGGCTGTGGTAGGATGCAGTCACTGTTCGGCCAACAATTTTCCACCTGGCTCCATAGATTTTTCAACCTAAGTTTGTGGTGCAGAAAGGGCCACCCGCTGCTCAGATTTCCTGCAAAATTATAAATTCAAGTCATGTATGGCTAGTTAAGTATCTGAATTTGACTTAGAATTTGCCTCAAACCATGTACAGCGGAGCCCAGACTAGTAGTGGGAAAAGCAGCACAAAGGGACAGGCAATTGTACGCAGTGCTCATGGGGAACTTGGAGAGCAAGAGTGACAAAGAGAAGAGCTTGTCAGGCTGCTTCTTCTCTTTAAACTATCCAGTCAGACTGGGGATGACCAAGACCTGTAAGTGCTACAAACTGCAGAAGAGAAAAAGTGGGGATCCTGCCCTATAAGACAGGGATGTGCTGAGTGACAGAGCTGTATAAATCTCAGGACTGAACAGACATGAATAGAAATCATTTGACAAGTAAAACAGCCTCCATATATACATTTTGTCAGTGTATTTAGTCATCTACCTGAGGTTCAGCTTTACAGGTTCAATCATTATCAAATGTATATATTAGTTAATTGCAGATGCCAATTAGAAACCTGAAAATTTGGCATGCATGCAGGGAGCTAAGTCTACCTGCAGAGTGGTTTAGTTTGTCATGGGGGCTTTGCGGTACTTCATCACTCCACCCCACTCCTATTTTGTAGGTTATGTAGTGACCTGGCAACCCATTCTTGTGATAAAGATGTATATCCAAACTCAAAGATTTATATCCAACTCAAAGATTTATATCCAAACTCACCCACTGCAGGCTTCCCTCCCACCGTTCAAAATTACAATGTCTAATGTAAAATAGACCCGGAAAATTTGGTTGATGAAAGAATTTTAGCATAGCAGTATTTTTTTTGGATATCATTAATAACTTACTGTTTTTTACTTGTTATTTCTTAATTATCTACTTATATAGATAACATACTGGGAGTATGGGGAACATACAGTACACAAAAGAGCTAAAGCTTTGTACAGTACCTATGTCTCTTAATAATAACTTTAACCAGAGAACATTTTGAAAAACATGACTTTAGTGGTACCCCATTTGGTCACATGCAAGAGACATACTTAACTATTGTCCAAAATGTTATTATAAAATGTTATCACAAAGTGAATTGAATTGAAACCTTGTGAGCTCAAATCTGGCTAACATATTCGGCTGTTGTGTATGTCTCCCTCTTGTACTTTATTTGTACTTTCAAAAACTCAAATAAAAGTCTTGGAAAGAAATCTTGTAAGCTGTGAAGGTGAAGTTCCTCTTCCATACACCTTCTTGTTGTGGGTTACAAGGGGACTGCTGATCACCATGTAATTTGAATCTGGATATGTATGTGACTAGTTTGAAACACTGGAGTGCCCCCTAGTGGCCAATACTATGTATTACTACAGACAGTTCCCAAAACTATTTTGGATTAAGGGCACCAACACATTACAACTTTGTAAAGAGTTAGGATAAAGCCCATCTCATTTCCCTCTTACGCAATGGTTGGGGGTGAGTGCCTCCGACCTGGTGCCCTGCTGCCCCCCAAGTCTCCTCGTCCGAGACACCATACAACAGAATACATAATATATAAACACCTCCATATCTCCTGATGAAATGGATGTTTTTTCAAGAAACACATACAGAGTCCTGGCCATTGTCTTACTTCAAGCATGACATTTTTGGATTTCTTTATTTTAATTATTATACAGTTGTCCGTTTTTATTAGATCATAAAGCAGAGAGGTATTAATGGACCACAACTAGAAGGTGCTTAGTATTTGGTTGTTATATGTGTAGATGCTTGCGTCAATGTCTTTTAAAAGTGTTTTAATGATTTTGAAATTAAATGCAGAAACGTATGAAATGACCATATAGTGTACCACATTTTCAGAATGTTTTCTGCTTGAATTTAAATTGCTTAGATTATTTGCTGTCTTTGGGGCAAGTGGCTTGCCCACTTGCCATGTCAGTTTTGACAGAAGGTATGTGTGGAAATCTCCCTAAAATTCCATATTTGACAGTTCTCACTAGAATCATGACCCCCATTGGACGATATTCTGTCTATTTCTGCTCTAGGGGGTAATTGTAAAACTCAAGATTTTTATTTATTTCTGTCCAATTGTCAAATTGAAAACAGTCACTAAGACAAATAGAGTAATTCTCCTCAGCAAGGACACTTACAGTATTACTAGGCCCACAGAGGTTCTAACCCTCCCATGCACTATCCAAAACCAGAAAAGAGGGTTAGGTTGGAGTTCTACTTTATTTAATTTTTGCTGTTTTGTATTTACCTGCAGTAAAAAAAAAACGTATATTAAACTTCTAGCAAGTGTACAGCTGTGAACAGGTCTTTATTCAAGTATCAACTTCTCAAAGATTTATACTGCTGACTAAAGTTGGAAATATTTGTCTTTTATCCTTCCTGTGACAGGCATTCAGAGAGGAAATTACACCCATCAGCTCAAAAGTGAACACAGTGAATGATGTGGCTAGTAGGCTCTCTGCTCTTGATATTCAGCCATCTGCAAAAACGGCTCGCCAGTTGGATGACTTGAACATCAGATGGAAGCTTCTACAGGTATACTATAATCTACACTCTTCTTCAAAGAAGTTAAGACATTGATTTTGATACTCAGTAGCTGATTTTGTAGCTTAATGACTCTAAAAAGAAGAACACTATTATTTCTGAGAATAGACAGTAGGAGATCATCTCGTCTAAATGCAGTCACTTCAATCATTGTGCAGAAGGCCATGAAGTTGTATTGTTCATCCAGCCTGATATACATTTTGCAGTAATAACCGTGGTTAAAAAAAGTATGCGAACCCCTTGGAATGAAAGTGATTCTGCAACCAGTTTGCAAAGCTCAGAGTATCCGAAAGATGAGTGACCTTTCACATAAATAGATATATAAAAACATAAAATAATGAACTAAATAGATAAAATTCCTTAATAGCAATACACATACAATATTGAATAAATATAAGACATGTGTATAAAATGAAAAAATGTTCAATAAAAGTGATGGTGCTAAAATAACCGTGCTGAAAATAAATATATGTGCTGGGGTAAAAATGATGATGGAGTTGGGTTAAAAATAGTGAACACGAAATCTTCTAGCAATAAAAGGTGCACAGTGCAACGTGCAAAATATGTGAATAAAGAACCAATAGAGAACCGATAAATTGGTTCTGAAAGTGCAAGGGAATTGCAAGGAAATTGCAAGGGAAATTAATGATTGAATGTGCAGAAATATCCACAATAATGACAAAGTGACCATACAGATGAAAAGAGTGTGTCACTGTAGGTATGGTATAATCAGATGATACCAAAACAATAATATCGCTGAAAAAAATTATTAAAAAATAAAAGTAAAATTTGGTGCACTACAAGTCCCAGCTTGTAAAGAAAAAAATGGCGGAAAATAAACGATAAAGTCCACAATCTGGAACAATGAAGAGCATAATGCTCTGGAATAAGTGAAGGTGAGTAGAAATATTCAGGAATCTTTGTGTTGATCACAGTGATGATCCGTGCAGGCAGTGCTCTGTGCTGACTTCAGGGGTGCACCCTACTAGTTCCCCCAGCCTCTCACCTCTATTTGCGGCCCCTACAGGCCTAGTGGAGCAGATAGCCTCTAAAGTGGCAAGCCTGGTCACTTTCCGGGTCCTCCTTCTTATGGGCTCCTATGGGCTCCTATAGGCTTCTATGGGCTCCTATGGACTCCTACTCCGATCCAAAAAGGCACTCCAGGGGTAAGGGGTCACTCACGGGTTAGATCAGCATGCAGGGGTTAAAGGTACAAAGAAGCGCTCCAATGTGTAGTAAAAAACAGGTTTATTGAAACAAAAATAATATCCACTCACATTTAAAGTTCTCTTGCATCAGCATAGATGAACTTCCGGTCGCGGCCGCAAACCAGAAGTAGAGCGATAGGCACCTGACTTCCTTCCTCCCTCACTAGTATCGTCACTAGCACACGTGACAAAGTCACGTGTGCTAGTGACGATACTAGTGAGGGAGGAAGGAAGTCAGGTGCCTATCGCTCTACTTCTGGTTTGCGGCCGCGACCGGAAGTTCATCTATGCTGATGCAAGAGAACTTTAAATGTGAGTGGATATTATTTTTGTTTCAATAAACCTGTTTTTTACTACACATTGGAGCGCTTCTTTGTACCTTTAACCCCTGCATGCTGATCTAACCCGTGAGTGACCCCTTACCCCTGGAGTGCCTTTTTGGATCGGAGTAGGAGTCCATAGGAGCCCATAGAAGCCTATAGGAGCCCATAGGAGCCCATAAGAAGGAGGACCCGGAAAGTGACCAGGCTTGCCACTTTAGAGGCTATCTGCTCCACTAGGCCTGTAGGGGCCGCAAATAGAGGTGAGAGGCTGGGGGAACTAGTAGGGTGCACCCCTGAAGTCAGCACAGAGCACTGCCTGCACGGATCATCACTGTGATCAACACAAAGATTCCTGAATATTTCTACTCACCTTCACTTATTCCAGAGCATTATGCTCTTCATTGTTCCAGATTGTGGACTTTATCGTTTATTTTCCGCCATTTTTTTCTTTACAAGCTGGGACTTGTAGTGCACCAAATTTTACTTTTATTTTTTAATAATTTTTTTCAGCGATATTATTGTTTTGGTATCATCTGATTATACCATACCTACAGTGACACACTCTTTTCATCTGTATGGTCACTTTGTCATTATTGTGGATATTTCTGCACATTCAATCATTAATTTCCCTTGCAATTTCCTTGCAATTCCCTTGCACTTTCAGAACCAATTTATCGGTTCTCTATTGGTTCTTTATTCACATATTTTGCACGTTGCACTGTGCACCTTTTATTGCTAGAAGATTTCGTGTTCACTATTTTTAACCCAACTCCATCATCATTTTTACCCCAGCACATATATTTATTTTCAGCACGGTTATTTTAGCACCATCACTTTTATTGAACATTTTTTCATTTTATACACACGTCTTATATTTATTCAATATTGTATGTGTATTGCTATTAAGGAATTTTATCTATTTAGTTCATTATTTTATGTTTTTATATATCTATTTATGTGAAAGGTCACTCATCTTTCGGATACTCTGAGCTTTGCAAACTGGTCATTTTAGATTATTTTTAGATTATTTATTGATTTACATAAGGGTTAGCGCCACATACCCTCTTCATTCAATGTTACCTTTACAAGTGTGAGATCATTTATATGTTGGCTGCTTTCCTTTTCCATTTTTCTCCTTATTTGATTTAATAGTTTTTGGTTGAGCGCACTGGTTACCCCTATTATCTAGATTCTGCAACCAGAAGGTTTTTTTTTTTCTCCTTTTGCATTATCTACATTAATATCAACTAATTGTTCCCACCACCCCCCTCCCTATATACTTACCTGAGTCCTGTATCAATACAGAACTGTGCCTGTCTGCAGAAGCTCTGATTCTCTCTTTTCTTTTTCATACAGGCTCAAAGACAGCAGCGGGGAGCCATTGGTTCTTGCTGCTGTCTAATTTAAAAGCTGTAAAGAGGGAGCAGTGGGTGGAGCAAAAGGGCATTGTGTGTGTCAAGAGACGGACACCGCCCAGCTCGGGATCGAGCCTGCAGGTGCACTACCATAGGAAGTGGCTTCCTATGGGGGCACACAGAGAGAAGGCGGAGCCCAGAACTCTGGCCAGGGACCCCAGAATAGGAGGTTTGGAGACAGGTAAGTATAACTTGTTTGTTATTTAAAAAAAAAAATATGCCTTTACAACCTCTTTAACCACTTCAATACAGGGCATTTCACCCCCTTCCTGCCCAGACCAATTTTCAGCTTTCATCGCTGTAACATTTTGAATGACAATTGCGTGGTCATGCAACACTGTACCCATATGAAATTTTGATGATTTTTTTCCCCCACACAGTCTTCATTTTTTGCACTATTAACAAATAAAGAGCAACAATTTTGAAAAAAACACAATATTTTTTTACTTTTGCTATAATACATATACCAATAAAAAAAAAATGTCTTCCTCACTTTAGACCGATATGTATTCTACAAATTTTTGGTATAAAAAATCGCAATAAGCATATATTGATTGGTTTGTGCTATAAAAAAGGAGAAAAAAGTTATAGCGCCTACAAAATAGGGGATAGATTTATGGAATTTTTTTTTTTTTTAACAAGAAAAGATTTATGGAATTTTTATTATTATTTTTTGTTTACTAGTAATGGAGGCGATCTGTGATTTATGTCAGGACTGTGATATTTACACAGATCCATGTCTCTGCTCTGTGACAAGCAATCGCGGGTGCCCGGCGGACATTGCTTCCGCCGGGCACGCGGATCGGCTCCCGAGTGACGTGGTGGGTGCCGAGGATAATGGCTGCCCAGAATGAGAGAGCCACCTTGCGGCCGTCATATTACTATACGCGGGATGGGAAGTGGTTAACTGTTTTTCTGCAGTAATTTGCCCTAAAATGTGACCTGATTATCAACTATGTCACAACAATATACAAACACAATGTGCTTAAGGTAAGTGAACCCTTGAAGTTAACAGGTGGTCGAACCTTTATGTAGCAGGAATGACTTTAACCACTTCCATATCACAGGCCGTCATATGACCTCCTCGGTTTTCAGTGGTGATATCTGAATGATGCCTGCAGCTGCAGGCATCATCCAGATATCATTTTTTTCAGCCAGCGATTCCCTACACCATGAGAACAATTATTAGTATCAAACTAATTGAAGCCACATTTAACATAGAGACCACTGAATACCAATTCTTTGAGATGTTGGATGGTTTCATCAACAAAACACAAAACGCTAAAATGCTGTTACACCACTGATTTAAAGTGGATGTAAACCCTCACATATACCCAGTGAAGTGAACAGCCTCAGATGATACGGAGAGATAAAACAAATCTCCCTACATACGTTTTACATGTATATATGCTGTCTTCAACTTTATATACTGTTTATAAAGTGCACATCGTATTAGGAGATTTTCTCTTCCTGGTTAGCACTGCAGTGAAGCCTGGGCATACAGCCAAGACAGCTGATTGGAGGAAAGGCACACACCACCTCTCCTCAAAGGTAGATACTTTCTGCTCTGATCGTTGAATCGTTCAGCTCTGTGCTAATCTATTTATATCATCCTCCCCAACACAAAACTCAAGCTACTTTTATCATATGTAACGGAGAACTTGTCAGGAGTTATCAAGCTGATAACAGAAGAACGGAGTAGGAGACAGCTACAGAACATAGTGCTGTGAAGAGAGATAACAAAACACTGCAGATGTGCCCAGCTCTAATTTCATGAATTGGGTTTACATCCACTTTAATTACTACTTGGTAATTTAAGATTCTCTGTAACCTCTGCTACCTTGCCATCAAATTATCGTTCTTTAGAAGGGTGTAAGAGAGGGGCCGACAAACTGCTGCGCCCAAAGCGCCCTGATTGTGCACACAAGATAATCAGTAATTACTGTAAGATATACTGTAATTTTATTTCTTTAATTTAAAATTTTAATTTTGTTGGATGGCATGTAAAAGAATCTGCAAATCCAGATGGTGGATAACACTAAAGTGGTTCTAAACGCAGAGTTTTTTTTTTACCTTAATACATTCTCTTCATTTAGGGTAAAAAACCTATGTGCAGCCCCCCACCCTACACTTACCTGAGCCTGATATTAATCCAGAGCTGTGCCTAAGAGCAGTGGCACTCTCTACTCTCTCTCTCCTCACTGGACTGAGAGGCAGCAGCTGGAGCCAATGTCAATCACAGCTTTGAAGAGAGAGCGGGGGCACTCAAGGGGGGGGGGTGTTGGCGGAAGACCCCAGAAGAGGAGGATCAGGGCTGCTCTGTGCAAAACCATTGCACACAGGTAAGTATGAATGTTTATTATTTAAAAGTAAAAAATGTACCTTTAGAATCACTTTAAGCCTTGGTTACAAGGGTTAAGAGATTCTGTCAAGTAGTGTTTATGTACTTCTTTGTCGTAGCGACAAAGTGGGTAAAAATTCTAAATTGTAATAAGATTGGCATTAACACAGGCTTATTTATAAATAATGGGCATGAACATGTTGAATGTGGCATTCACTGAACATTCACAGTTGGGTAATCATTTATTATGATGTAAAACATGTCCCAGAAAGATTCACCTGCCCTGTGGCATGCTGTCCAGTTCTGGGCACCAGTCCTCCGGAAGGATGTACTGGAAATGGAGCGAGTACAAAGAAGGGCACCAAAGCTAATAAAGGGTCTTGAGGATATTAGTTATGAAGAAAGGTTGCGAGCACTTATTCTCTCTGGAGAAGAGAGAGCCAAATGTTAATAATGCTATCAAAGTAAAAACTACCAAGAGTAACATTAAAGGAAAACCAAGCACATCTTCAGACATAAATATAAATAACTCAATTAAAATATAGTCAAGAGCATTGGCTTCAATTACCGAAGCATGAAAAGGGATAGCATTGTTACAGAGCAGGCAGTGTTAATGTAATTTTGGTTTTGCTTTTTAAAATATCCGAAAGCTGGTTGATTATTATTAAACTGAATGCAAACTCTAATAAAACCTTTCTCAAAATTGAAGGTGTTTTACTATATCTGTTTGAAAAGTACAAAAAAGTAGTCAGAAATCCTGTGAACTTCCTGTGCTTCCTGCCTTTGGACTGTTATCAGTTAGCATTATTCCCTGCTGTCCCCCATGGGCTCCAAAACATCTCCACCTGGGACAGGAAGTGTGTGAAAGGAGTTGTAAAGGCAGAAAGTGCTACACACCTTCTGTGTGTAGCAGCCTCCCAAGCACCCCCTAATTACTTACCTGAGCCCCATCTCTCTCTAGCGATGTGGAGTGGTTTCCAGCAATTCAGTTGGACAGAGAGAGGCAGTTCCTGGAGCCTCGGGGAGTCCGGAAGTCACACTCTGGAACCATGGAGTAGTGTAACTTTGCCTTGCCTTTAACTTGTCAGGGATCTCCTGTCTTCGTTTGATGACGTCATACCTGTGGGACATCTATGCTGCCAGAGTGTGACTTCCTGACTCCTGGAGGCTCCAGGAACTGCCTCTCTCTCTCCAACTTAGTGGCTGGAAACCACTCCACACACCCCTGACATTCCCATGATGACAGCCCAGAGATCTCTATACAGATGAGCCCATATTTATCTTTTATTCTGTAAGTGTTTTTAATCATGCCTACGCATTAAATCTTTGGAATACTGCACTTAGTTTGGCGCGTCCTTCTCTCTTTCTTACTTTCTTTTATTTACACAGAGCTGTCACAACTCTGAAGACATTTGATTCCTTATTCAGTATACCCCATATCACAGCTCAGTGATTTTTAAAGACTGCCTCCCATCCCATACCATTGTGTCTTTTAAAGAGACATTTGTTTTTACAAGTTGGCTGGACTATGTCTGAATACAGTTTTAATGCGCCAGTTTTTTCCCCCTAGATGTTTTCAGTCAGAGGAAGTCAACATTTTTTGTGTTATGTTTGTTTTAAAATATCACGTCTGTCAAAAAAATATATTTTTCCTTAACTGAATTGGCAGATTGGTGGTGTTCTGCAAATTCTTTTACGTATGGTATAGTAGTCATTGCCTGTATAGTTTTTGTTTTATTCAGAAAACCACATTAACGATCAGTCTTGTATTATATTGTTGAGCTTTATTTTTCAGTACATATCCATTATTACTGATCCTGACCTCTTGTGAACTAAATTGTTCCTGTTATCTTTTCTCCCACGCAAGAAGTAAATTATTCTACTGGGACATGATTTTATTTTTCTTTGATACTCTCCATTTGTAATTTGTATGTATTTATCTGTTGCTCTCTGGCACCTTGGTGATACATATATTGAATGAAATTTGTAAGCAGTGTTGTAACTCCATAAATCATGTTACAGTTATTGAGAACTGTGAAAGTTGGCAGAAATAAAATCCACTTTATTGCTACCCATGCAAAATGTAGATTAAAACAAATCCAGTTTTTGCAGAATGGACAGTCCCTATGAAGGTGCTGACTGGGTAGAGGACAACCATTTTCAGGTTTGCATGTAAAGTCATCCTTTTTAAACCATTTAAAGCAATAAACAGAACTCATTAAATAGGAACTGCAGTCTGCTCACATAATTTGCAATAAAACCACTTTGCATATTATTTTATATATACCGTGATTCTGTACTTGCCGAATATACTGCAGAAATCTCCCTCCACTGAGTCTGGCTGCATCCGTTTTAACCGTGGGCAGCTGAAACTGCTGCCTGTTCACTTCCTGGATTTACACAGACACACAGAGGCATACCTCCAGCTTTGCAGCTCTCATTCGTCCTCTTATGACTTATCCCCCCTCCCTTCTTGGCAAACTCTCATGGGAGTAAGAGAGAGCTGTGCATGATGTCATATGCCTAGGCTAATGACCAGACAAGAAACAGGAAGTGGGCTGTATAAGGTATTTACTGGCAGAAAAAAAATGTTTTACTATCCAAAGTTAAAACAACAAGGGCAGAGGATTTAATAGATGGAAAGTTGAAAACATTACTGAAGTTCCGCTTTAACAAGTATATGAAGCATTAAAAGCAAAACATTATAATGTATATAACATTTATTTTCATTTTGGATAGAGTGGTAAGGGGTTAGAATCCCTTTCGGGTTTTTTTTTGCACACTAGAGCACCCAAGGCTTTGGGGTTCTGGGGAAGCTCTTTAAGGAAAGTGATGTAATACATGCAGATGCCTTTAGGAGTCTGCTATACACAACTTTATTTGGTTTACTATATAAGTAAAAACATCCAAGACAGCTCAACCATACCAAAGCCCAGAAACAATAAAAGGAATAACAGCGCTTGAATTCAATCCCAGTGAAAAGCTATACTTTACTTAACCACAGTGAAAGGTTTACAAAGGTGCACATTTCAGAAAGACTTATACTTGATCGTACAATACATTGTAGTTGACTATGCTATGTTTCTATCTGAGTTTTGCCTCTCTCTGTTCTTCATTGTAAAAAATAAGAGCAGGTCAGCCCAAAACAAGTACTTTTTTTTAAGACTTTGAGCGTGATCAAAGTACAGCTTTTTATCTTGAACATTCTAAAGTGCTGGCCCATCTATTCATTATAGTGAACATGTTTTCACTTTGTCAGCACAGATGTTTTACCTGGAAGAAAGTCTGATGTCTAAAAACAGATAATTCGGAACTGTTGGTTAACTATCTAAATCTAACATTTCTGTTAAATCCTGTGAAAAATTTAAAAAGATCATACTTTCCTATTAGCTTTCTTTTTTACGTTATCTGATAAGAAATGTTCAAATCTAATTTGTTGCGGTTGGGCGAAGAACAATGGTCCAAGTGTGCAACCAATTACATTATAATTATTTAGTGTTTAGTTTTAATTGAATGCAAATATGAGACCTGAATGATTGCTGCACCTCTTTTCTCTGTTTGAGTTTCCTTTTTGTTATTATTATAGGTTATCTATACACAAGGCTGAGCAATGCTCAGGCTTGCCTCCCTGAACAACCACACAGTCCCCAAACCTCACCTGTGGTCAAAACACATCCCTCTCCAACCACCTCATCCCCTTGGCTACAGCACATTCCTATCTAGCTAACCCTAACAGGTCACAGCACATGCCTTGCAGCAACCTCAAGTCGGTCACAGAGCATCCCTCCCTGACCTCGTCTCTGTCATTGCACATCCCTCACTGGCCACCTAACCCCTAACTTGCTCAGGCTTACCTCCCTGAACAACCACACAGCCCCCAAACCTCACCTGTGGTCACAACACATCCCTCTCCAACCACCTCATCCCCTTGGCTACAGCACATTCCTCTCTAGCTAACCCTAACAGGTCACAGCACATGCCTTCCCAGCAACCTAAAGTCGGTCACAGAGCATCCCTCCCTGAACTCGTCCCTGTCATCGCACATCCCTCACTGGCCACCTAACCCCTAACTCGCAGAGCAGCCCTTTCTAACCACCTCATACACCTCAAATTGACCCTCCTCCCCAGCCTGTAGTCAACGTGAACCCTAACTTTGTCAATTAACCTCCCTTTGTTAACAGTACATTGCTCCCGGTATTAACTCCCTGTTCACAATCTCTGCTCCTTCTCTTTCATTCTTTTGCTGAAAACAACTTTCTGCTCCTTTAAAGTGTGTGTTCTGGTGACAGTTTTTAGAAAGGAAGAAAGTGTTGAGATTTCCTCTTACTTCCTGTTGCATCTCTGGAAAACGAAGTTAAGGGAAATCAATTTAGTAGGCACATACAGCAAAAAAAAAAAAAAAAACCTGGCTAGGCTTTCAACCCTTTCCAAAATCATCCATAGTTTATTAAAAAAAAGTTTGGGCTATACATACACTTGAAAGTGTCCTTTCTGCTTCCTCTGTGTTCTCCAACTTGCACAACACACTCTGCACTGACAGCCAGCTCCACACCACGAACTTATCTGGTTTAGAATAGACACAATTTTGATGGTATTGAAAAATGTAATATTCATTAAATGTTATATTTTATGTTTAAATATATATTTGTTTTGTAGGCAGCAGTTGAAGAACGACTGAAACATCTTCACGAAGCACATCAAGATTTTGGACCTGCCTCTCAACACTTTCTGTCTAGTAAGTCTGAAAAGCTATAATTCAATACTTCATTTATGTTTTAAAAGCCTTGCATTACTGATGGATGCTTGACTCAGTGGCAAACTGAAATAATTATGGATGACTAAGCTGTACTAATCCATTATTTTAAATATGTATTCTACTTCACTTATAGATCTATCCAATCTACCTTGACAATCCATGTAGGATTCATGTTTTCATTTAACCTTGTATAGGTCACCTTGTTTTGTTTGAACCCTACATGGTATAGCTGCATGGCCTCTGCCTCACGTGCTTGCTGAGAGCTATATAGCTATAACATAGCAAGCTTATGATTCTGCTGGATACTGGTCTATGGTCTTTCATAAGTCACTATATCAGTGCAACTTTTTTGGTCAACAAAATTTTTTATATAAATTTTAGACTTGGTACATGGTACTGAAGGAAGTATAAGATAGGAGACCAAAGGGAGAAAAATAGCTAGAGGAGGGTGGTGGAAGAGGTGAGAATAGGAGGGGGAAGAACAACAGTTAAAGCTTAAAGTGGTGTTGCCACCAACAAAAAAAATAATTAGCTTAAAAATCATAAAAAAAAAATAATAATTGGAAAAAAAAATATTTTTTTACTCACCTCTAAATGCCTTTTGCTAGGGGGTCCCTTGTAGTCTGCCACCTTCAGTGCCCAGGCACTGACATCACTTCCCCTCGGCGCTGCACAGTCATCTGGGACCTGTCACGTGTCTCAGATGACTGAGCGTCGAATCACTGCATGCGCAGTGAGTGCCTGGCTGTGAAGCCACAGCCGGGTGCCCACATTAAGAATGCCGGCGCCGCGAGCGGAGCGGGGAACGAGGGGGGCCTCGTTCCCCTGCATCGCTGGACCCTGGTACAGGTAAGTGTCTGATTATTAAAAGTCAGCAGCTGCAGTATTTGTAGTTGCTGACTTTAAAAAAAAAAAATTGTGGGCCCTCCTCTTTAAATAAAGCATTTTTTGTGTACAATAAAAGCATGCCTTCAGATTTAGGTAGTGTCATTAAACCCACATCATTATTAACTATCAATAAATGCCGTATTACATGCTGTTCATACTCACTCAGTCACTAAGGGACTCAATTTCTGTATTCTGCAAAAAACCTGGTTGATCCTGCTGTTCTCTCTCTCCCCCTCCCGTCCATGTCCCCGCTGTAGTAGGGGATTTTGCAGAACAGTGTTGGCAGCTAGTGCACATGCTCAGTTTTCAGTGTATTTATACCCTATACCCATTTTCCCTCTATCACATCTGAGAATGTTACTATAGAGTTATACATGTGGTCATATACACAGTGGTAAATGAGAGCCCACTCCCTCCCTCCCTCCTCCATGCCCACGAACCAGCTAAACAGAATGGGTGGTGGGATATTAAATTTGCTTAAAAAAAAATAATAAAGATTTGATTTCAAATATATATTTGGATGACCATGTAAAACCATTGTTTGATATTAATTATACAATTTTATTCTATATTCCAAAGGCTGTTTTTTTGTTTTTGAAAATGTGACCAGCAGCAAAGGACTAGAAGCTCCTTCTGGCACTGTTTCTTTAGGGACATAGTGGCAGATGACCCAGCACTTTAACCAGACCAATTTTCAGCTTTCAGTGCTCTCACACTTTGAATGACAATTACTCTCATGCAACACTGTACCCATATGAAATGTTTTCCTTTTTTTTCCACACAAATAGCGCTTTCTTTTGTTGGTATTTAATCACTGCTGTTTTTTTTTTTTTTTTTTTTTTTTTCGCTATAAATGAAAGAAGACCAAAAATTTTGTTAAAAAATAAATAAAAATCAGGGCAGTAGGTCCATTTTATATAAGTGTTTATTTAAAAGTTCACCTTTTGTTACATGTTACACCAATATTCAGGGTGTAACATGTTACAAATGCACGGGCCCCCGCAGCCCCTGAGTTCCCGTTTTGACAACTAGGGGGAGATCTTCTCCCCTTCTGGTTCTGAACAACGAAAACAAATGCGGCCATACAGGGCTCTGCCTGCCTGGCCACATCATTCATTGACTGTGTTCTATGAATAGAAAAATGACAAGTCCCAACAGCCTTTGTGTCTGTTGGTTTGTAGTTCTGAATGAACTACCAGAGCACTCTGTTGATCGCTCTACGTAGATCATTGCGCTTCCTGTCAGTGTGTAAATGCCTACCCATTTTGGAGGTCTGCAGAACCGTGGCATTACACCAACGATCTGCTGATCGTGGGTACAATGCTGAAAAAATATGTGCATTTATTTTTTATTTATTTTTTTTGTATTTAAAATGTTTTCAGTATTTTTGTAAATTAACTTAATGTTTTCATGAGAAAACATCAAAGTTAAATTCAGCTTAGTGAAGTGACTACAGAGTGCCTAGGCTTTCAGACTGAGTGGGTCCTAGAGCAACATTATCTCCAGTAGTGGTAAGCATTTTAGCCCTTCTTTTACTTATTATGCATCTTTTCCAGCTAGATGGATAATGTAGATTTATGCTTACAATTAATTAGGTCTGCTATTAACAACAAAACATAAAAAACATGTATTAGTGTGATTACAAAAAACAGTGACTTTTAATGTTCTTTCTGTGATCATTTCTGATGTTTTCTATCGAGCTAAGTAATATTTGATGTATCTGTTTTTTCTTTATGCTTTCAGCTTCAGTACAGCTTCCTTGGCAACGATCTGTGTCACTTAATAAAGTGCCGTACTACATCAAGTAAGTTGTTTCTTTATTTTTGATGTTTTAGCTTTGTGTGCGTTCTTGTTTGTTAAATTAAACAGATATGTCAAAGATGCTACATTTTGCTGAAAATACTCATGTTTAATTATTCATTAAACTGTAACAAACAGAATTCTCAATTTAAACACAGTTAAAGTTCAATTGAACTCACAGCAAAAATATCCAGTCAGGCATACATTGTAGATGTTCCTGTTATTACAGTTGTGTATTGTGTCTAAATATGATATTGCAGTGCAATAGGCATCAAATAGGCTCTGCCCAGTGCTCGTTGTAAGCAAACTGACCCAGTGAGACAGATCCCGCTCTTTTCCTCTGCATTACAGGTCGGTGTGAGGACTTGTTCATGAGGGTTATGACTATTACTCGGTTCTTCCAGCATAGAGCACTGGAAAGGAGGGCAGGTAGTGCTTTTACACCAATATAAAGGCATCTTAGGGCATGCCCAAGCAAAATACAGTGTTAAATCATAGCTTATTACAGTAAATAAGTAAAAAGGTGTGAGAATTATGTATGGCAACAAAAAGGTACAGTCTTCTTTGCAAATATCTCCTAAACTATGTAGGTTTAGGAGATATTGCAAGCACCTACAGGTAAGCCTTAATCTAGGTGAAAGTTGTCCCTGAGGGTTTACGACCACTTTAAGTTCATTTCAAAACCGTATGTTAAAAGCAAAGAAAATTGTGAATGACATTTGTCAAATCATCAAATGTACCCAGAACAGAGTTTTTGTATGAATGTACATATGAATATTCGTTTGAACATTGTTCATGGGAATCAAGGGACATCTCCCTAGTATGATACAAAAGGAGGGTAACCTATTCCTAATACTTGCAAAACTACAATTTTTTTTAATGTTTTCATTAAACTCAACAATTTTTGGAATTAGTACTGTCCCACCAAAATCAAGGCAATTGAGAAGTTTGCAACGGCGTATCTGTGTTAGTTATTCAACATTTGGCTCAGTGTTTTTTAAAGCATCAGCGTTGTAAATGTCAGTTAAAATAACACTATGTAATTTATAAAGTTGAAAGCAAAAGCTGAAGTGGTCCCCACTGCAATATAGTTTATGTATAGGTCTTTATTATGTGATTCTAATCTGGATGTATTCTTTGCGTTTTAAAAAAATGAATGTCACAATGTTAAAGTATGTATCATTTTTGACACAACTTGCTGTAAATTTGAACTGTCAAAAGTGTGTGAAACTTTAGGCTAGTTGCCTAAAACCAGTATTACTGTGTAGAGAAGTAAGCAGTGTCTTTGATCCAAAAGTAGTTCCAATGAAGACTTCATCGAGAGTGTAGGTTCCAACTTGCAATATGGATACAGGTAAGAGCATAGTGTGTTAGCATGTAAACTGCAAGCATGTGTAGTTTTATGGTATATTTCAATGCTCTTCAATATAGACATTTTTTGACAGGAGAAAAGACTTGGGAGCAAAATGGAAATAAAAAATGAATAAATAAAGTATATAAAGATTTGAATATAATGCAATGTAGAAAAAAAAGGCAAGTTGCCCATAACAGAGTTATACAGTATTGAAGGACAGGTATAGTACCCAGAAGCATTAACACTTGCTGGCTGCTGCCATAACCCCAGTATTTAGCGTCAAAATACTGACGTACGGGTACGTCGTTGTACATGAAGTGGTTAAAGTCAACCTCAGTTTTGTGATCTGTGCTGTTCTAAAACTGTAATGAACACTTAGGCCCCTTTCACGTTCAGGTCTGCCTGTCAGTTTTTTAGGCGGACCTGAACGGACACTTCATGCATTGAGCGACGGATGTCAACGGTGACATGTCTGATAACATCCGCTCCGATCTGCTGAATCCAGATGGATGGAAACCCTATTTTTCATCCGTCTATCGGATCGGATGAAAACAGACAGGTGGATCCGTTTTCATGCGATCCCACATAGAGGAGAGGGGAGCTCTGACAGGTCTGTCCCTGCACAGTGAGCAGAGACAGACCTGTCATCCGCCGGCTCAGCAGGGATCAACAGAGCGAAAATGGACGTGTAGGTGGGTGTGTGAAAGGTGCCTAAAGCATATAGATACTTTAATTCCAGTCTTCTAAAAGTGCCTGAACTATATGCACAACTACAGTTGTGCTCATAAGTTTACATACCCTGGCAGAATTTATGATTTCTATTTTTCTATTTTTTTCTATTTCTATTTTTCATATATGAAATATACCACAAAAACTTTTCTTTCACTCATGGTTAGTGTTTGGCTGAAGCCATTTATTATCAATCAACTGTGTTTACTCTTTTAAAATCATAATGGTAACAGAAACTACCCAAATGACCCTGATCAAAAGTTTACATACCCCAGTTCTTAATACCGTGTATTGCTCCCTTTAACATCAATGACAGCTTGAAGTCTTTTGTGGTATTTGTGGATGAGGCTCTTTATCTTCTCAGATGGTAAAGCTGCTCATTCCTCTTGGCAAAAAGCCTCCAGTTTCTGTAAATTATTGGGCTGTCTTGCACGTTTAAGATCTCCCCAGAGTGGCTCAATGATTATGAGGTCAGGAGACTGAGATGGCCACTCCAGAACCGTCACTTTATTCTGCTGTAGCCAATGACAGGTCGACTTGGCCTTGTGTTTTAATTATTGTCATGTTGGAATGTCCAAGAACGTCACATTCTCAGCTTCCTGGCTGATGAATGCAAATGTTCCTCCAGTATTTTTTGATGACATACTGCTCTAATCTTGCCAACAATTTTGACCAAATTTCCTGTGCCTTTGTAGCTCACACATCCCCAAATGTAGCATTTATGGTTGCGGCCAAAAAGCTAAATTTTGGTCTCATCACTCCAAATGACTTTGTGCCAGAAGGTTTGAGGCTTGTCTCTGTGCTGTTTGGCATATTGGGATACCTTGTGGCATGTGTGTAGTAATGGCTTTCTTTTGGCGACTCGACCATGGAGTCCATCTTTCATCAAGTACCTCCTTATTGTGCATCTTAAAACAGCCACACCACATGTTTTCATGGAGTCCTATATTTCACCTGACGTTATTTGTGGGTTTGTCTTTGCATCCCAAACAATTTTCCTGGCAGTTGTGGCTGAAATATTGGTTGGTATACCTGACCGTGGTTTGGTTTCAACTGAACCCCTCATTTTCCACTTCTTGATTAGAGTTTGAACACTGCTGATTGGTAGACTTAATTCCTTGGACATCTTTTTATATCCCTTTATATCCCTTTCCTGTTTCATACAGCTCAACTACCTTTTCCTGCAGCTCCTTTGACAATTCTTTCCGCAATGTTTTATAATGCAGAAATGTCAGTGCAGCACTGGATGAAAGATGCAAGGGTCTGTCAGGAGTCCAGAAACTCATTGACCTTTTATACACACACACTAATTACAAGCAAACAGATCACAGATGAGGATGGTTACCTTTAATAGCCATTCAAACCCCTTTGTGTCAACTTGTGTGCATGTTATCAGGCTAAAATCACCAGGGTATGTAAACATTTGATCAGGGTCATTTGGGTAGTTTCTGTTGTGATTATGATTTAAAAATAAACAAAGTTGATTGATAGTAAATGGCTTCAGCCAAACACTAACCATGTTCACTCAGAAAAGTTTTTATGTTATCATTCATATTCTCTGAAAAATGGACAAGAAATCATAAATTCTGCCAGGGTATGTAAACTTATGAGTACAACTGTATATTATATTATAAGCAGTCTACTATAGCCCTAGTGGCATAAAGAACATAAACTTACCAACATAAGCCATCCTTAAGTTTGATGACTTTTCTCATCTTTGAAAACTGAATTTCATTTGACCTTGTTAAAGGCAATGTTATTATTTGATATGAATCTTAGCTGTGTAAGATATGTGTTATATAAAGGACATGCTCAAATTTTTAGAGAGGAGGTGCACAGTGTCACAGTACAGTAACTTACCAGTGTTAAGCAGATTTTGGATTAAAGAATGCCAGCGTGTTTGTATAGATACATTTACAGTCAATCATTACACATTTTGGCTTCATGATTATTAATGTTATGTATATCTTTTTTTCAATTTTAATTCAAATCTTGGTCACTGTTTTAGTCTACTTTTTTAAACTATGTATATTGCTTTCCCCAGCTTTATCCCTTACTTTGCTTCTGACAGGGACTGAGAAAGGATATTACAGGTAGCTGTAGAGATTCTACAGGAGAAATTCTGGTACACAGGCTCACCATTGAAAAAAAAATAATTTGATGTTTTATCATAAAAAAATTGCCTAAATGCCTGTTGCTAGGGGGTCCCTCGTAGTCTGCCAACATCACTTCCCCTTGGCGCCGCACAGTCATCTGGGACCTGTCACGTGTCCCAGATGACTGAGTGTCGTATCACGGTGCCTGGCTGTGGCTTCAGTAAGGATGCCGACACCGCAAGCGGAGCGGGGAACGATGGGGGGGGGGGGGGGCTTCGTTCCCCTGCATCACTGGACCCTGGGACAGGTAAGTGTCAGATTATTAAAAGTCAGCAGCTGCAGTATTTGTAGCTGCTGACTTTTAAAAAAATAATTTTAGTGGGCACTCCTCTTTAAGTATAGATAAACCCTAAATCTGTTTTTCAGTATGTTTGGCATCGTGTCTCACTGCATACAGATTTTATAAGCAAACAACTTGCCTGAAAGTTAGAAAGTGAAAAAAACTTTAGTTTGATCTGTTTGAAAGTTCCCTTTCTTGAGATTCTGCCAACAAACAGCACTTCATGTTGCAGGCTTACAATGCTAAGCCACTGCCTCTTAACTAGCAGCAACATTGTCAGTCTGTCATGCTCAGTTTTTCAGTTGGTAATTGGCCAACACTTCTGCTAATTGGGAAGCATTGGCTTAAAGGATAAGTTCACCTTTCTACAAAAAATTATAAATGCACATCTTTTTGCAGGTAAAAAAATGTGCATTTATTATTTTTAGTAGGAGCCTGTAAAGCATTGCATCAGTGATCAGCAGATCACTGATACCTTGCAGGTCTCCTGCACACTGCCAGTGTATCTGCTTGCCCATACATCCCGTTGAATCTTCCTGTCAGTGAGTATCAGCCTACCCATATTAGCCGATACCACCAGCCTACCCGTGGTAGCCGATTCAACAAACTACCACAGCGCAGTGGTAGTTTATTGAGAACTACAAGCCAACAGCCACTAAGGATGTCTGGGCTTGTAATTCATTCATACACAGAGCTGTGTGTCTGAATGACATTGCCATGTGGACGGTGCCCCGCACGGCCGCACTGTCTTCAAACAGTGACAGCTGGTACGGGGAACTTCTCCCCGTATTGCTGCCACGGGGGGGGGGGGGGGTAGCAAACTGCAGCTGCAGCACTGGGAACATGTTACATGTTCCACCCTAAAATTGGATGGAACATGTAACAAGTTCCTAAAGGTGAACTTATCCTTTAATGTTGTTGGTTTAGGACAGGAAGTATGTTATTGGCAGGATTGCCAGTTAAAGGAAGTTAGTTAATTGAAGTTCAAGGAAATATAGCCTGAAAAGGGAATCAAATACAGCCACTAAACCCAAAGACTGGTAAACTGCAATACAGGGGGTCCCCGGGTTACAAACAAGATAGGGACTGTAGGTTTGTTCTTAAGTTGAATCTGTTTGTAAGTCGGAACAGGTACATTTTTTAAGTGTAGTTCCAGCCAAAAAATCTATTTTTAAGCTTTTTAGATAACATAGAGAAGGGTTATCACCCCTGTAACATTTGTTTTACTGTCTGTGCCCCTGTTCAGAAGATTTCACTTCACCTTCTGTCCCAATGACAATTGGATTTTGAAAATTTTGGGTTGTTAGGGAAGCATGGACTGGTGATAAAGCATCAGTGGAGACACATTTTACCCATATTAACTCTTACAGGAGTGAATTTCCCTTCCTAGGGGTGGATTTCCTCTCACTTCCTGTTGTCTCCCTCCGTTTGTAAGTAGGAGTCGTTTGTAAGTCGGATGTTTGTAAGTCGGGGACCCCCTGTATACTGAATTTTTTTTTTTTGAGTTTAGAAACTTTGTCAGTGTTAACAGCAGGGGGGCAATAATGATACTTTGTAGGAAAATGTACTAAGCAGGGATCTAGCTTTAGAGTATAGTAGTAAATTATTTCAAGAAATGGCAAAGCTGTGCTGAAATAAATAAGGGAGCTGCCATTGCTGACCTTTTTCTCTGTATAAAGATAATTGCCTGGCTTTTGTTTAGATCCTCTGGCTTAAGGTGATCATGCCACTACAGGGTAAAAACAGCAAAAAGCAATACATGTAGAAAAAAGAAGCAATATACTTACCTTTCTGGAAGCCCATGTCTTGAAACATATCAGTGACAGTGTTTCTGGCTGTCCAAAATATTGGACTGGCAAGATTGGTCAAATACTTGTTTTCTCCATTGCAGGTAGTGGTTCCTAAAGCCAGCTCAAATATGTAGTAACATGGGAGATGGTGGGAGGAACCACTACATGAAGTGTAGATAGCAGAAATTCAACACATGGTGTTTCAAGCAGAGGCGTTGCTAGGGGGTGCGGGGGGTGCGGTCCACACCCGGGTGACACCCGCTAGAGGGGTGACACCCTCCCTGTTTTTTTTTTTTCTGATTTTTTTTTTTGATTTTTAAGCTGAAACAGCACACCGCAGCCCGGGTGACACCCTCCCTGGTTTTTTTTTGGTTTATTGTTCAACTTAACCCCGCAGCCCGCTGGGCTGAAACAACACACAGCAGCAGCGCCTGGTGTCCTCCTTCTTCCAGTCCTGACGTCACATCACAACACAGTGTCTCCGCTCCGTGAAGCTGCGCTCCTCTCCAGATGCCCGGCGCCCAAATTGTAAATAGGTGCGGGGGGGGTGTGTCCTGGTGTCCAAGCCAGCCCAGCCAGGTTGTTGAGCTGTGTGTGTGTGGTGGGGGGTCCGCCGGCGGGGGGGGGCGGGTTGCCGTCTCCTCTAGAGACTCAAGCTGCCGTCCAGATTCGGAACAGGTGCGGGGGGGGGTCCTGGTGTTCACCGCTGGCCCGAGCCCAGGGTGAGGGGGGGCTTGCCATGGTACCGACAGTGCCAAAGAGAGCTGGTGTGGGAGGACTCTCAGTGTCTGGCGCCCTGGCTGACCTGTGAGAGAAATCTGGTCCAGCCGTCCCCACCCCCCCACCCCCCCCCCAGACCAGCTAACTCAGCTACTGTGCCTATTATAGCTAATAAAATATATCTGTGTCCAGCAGCACCCCCCCCCCTTATCATACAGACAACACTTACTATATATTAGCTGACTGAGCCACCCCCACCCTGAGCTGGTCTGATGATGATGATGGGGGGAGGGGGGAAGGGGGTGCTGCTGGACACAGATATATATTAGATATAATAGGCACAGTAGCTGAGTGACACATCCACCCACCCTGAGCAAGCTGGTTTCATTGGGGGGGGGGGGGGGGTATTGTGTCCACAGTAACAAGGTAACTGAGCCCAGCACCACCAGAAAGATAACCACGCTGCCCAGTGCCACCAGAGAGAGCACCACACTGCCCAGCAACACCAGAGAGAACTCCAAACTGCCCAGCGCCACCAGAAAGAGCGTCACACTGCCCAGCACCACCAGAAAAAGAACCACGCTGCCCAGCGCCACCAGAAAGAAAACCACACTGCCAAGCGCCACCAGAAAAATAACCACGCTGCCCAGCGCCACCAGAGAGAGCGCCACACTGCCAAGCGCCACCAGAAAACGAACCACGCGGCCCAGCGCCACCAGAGAGTGCCACACTGCCCAGCGCCACCAGAGAGAGCGTGCCACACTGCCCAGCGCCACCAGAGAGAGCCACGCTGCCCAGCGCCACCAAAGAGAGCCACGCTGCCCAGCGCCACCAGAGAGAGAGCCACGCTGCCCAGCGCCACCAGAGAGAGCGCCACACTGCCCAGCGCCACCAGAGAGAGAAAGACTAAGCCAGTGCCAAGGTACAGACGTGCTACACTACTGACCAGATTCACCCTGGGCAACCCAGAGTGAGCGATTGTTCAGCCGGAGGGATCACTGCACTGTTTCGCTGGGTCTGGTAAGTGGGCCTGTCGGGCATTATCCATTACTGGAATGAGCAATTAGGAACTGCCTAACCTGCTATCCTCTAGCCCTAATACTGCCTGTAGGCCTTTCTGACCGATCCAACGTGCACCAACGATCTCCAAAGCTGTGCTGCCACCTCGAAAATAGGGGGGTATGGGGGGGTGACACCATGTTTTACCGCACCGGGTGACACCAACCCTAGTGACTCCACTGGTTTCAAGACATGGACCACTGGAAAGGTGAGCATATTGCCTCTTATTTCTGCAGGTATTGATTGGTTTTGTTTTGGCCCTGTAGTGACAGGATTGTTTAAGTACTTTCTGAGTCATAGACTTGAAACAAATATGGAAAACAGGGAAATCAAAGAAAAGTCATTATCTGCATACTTGTTCAGGGTCAGTCAGGAAAGGTATCCTTTATAAGACAAGCATACTAGAAAAACATAAGTAGGCTACCTTTGGTAACATTTCTTCAAAAATGCAAGATGCCTATTTGCCACTGACTCCTCTACTCTCTGATGTATTAATCTACAAAAAAAAAAAAATGTCATTAGTAAAGTCAGAAAGAATTCAGGCTTTTTGATGTACAGACTTTGTCAGAGTCTTAGAACATGTTGTCTGATCAGTGCTAGTAAGAAGCATTTTCTAAAGGAGAGGCAACCCACCTATTTATTTTACTATAGGTTTCCATTAGTGGGATATATGTATATATATATATATATATATATATATATATATATATATATATATATATATATATATATATATATATATATATATATATATATATATATATATATACCGCATATACATTTTTTATGCTAAATACCTTCTTTGTCTTTTTTTACAAGCGATTACATCAAGCGACCTCTGTTTTCAGCTTAGAGAGCTTGAGGCGCATACTGGGGATGGCAGCAGGAGCCAGAGAAACAGCAGTACATTGATCTTCTTAGTGAAGAGCTGTGCAGAGGGTATGTCAGCACAAGTCTGACCATTGGATTACAGGCAGGCTGTGTGTCTAAAAAGGATTCAAACAAACAAAGTTACCATTATGGGATGCTTAGCATACTTGGTTTGAAATTGGAAGACATGGGGAATGGTAGGATCACCAGGTATTTCACACAAAGGAAGCAATGCAAACAGAACATGATAGTGTTTACATACAAGTTCATGGTACAACAGACACATATCAGGAATATAAGAGAATTCCTGTTTCATGGGTCTTTGTAGGGTAGCCTATTAGGGTCCCCTTCCTCTCTATTAGGTTTACATTTCTGTCTTTTGTTGTGTTTCCATGGTCAACCAAATTGTTGTATCTCAGTGGACACAATTTTGCCTCTCATTTATACTACTTTTTAGCTGCACTCAGAGGGCTTAATTACCTGGTGCTTGCATGCACTGATAGTTTTTTTTTTTTTTGTTGCAAAGTGCCCCACTTACCTTAAAAACTAGGTGCTATGTTAGGGGAAAGAGGGATCCCTTTTCTTGGTGGATGTATAGTCTGTCCCTTCTCTCCTCATGCCTTTTTTGCCTACAAAGAGAGATGGCCACCTCACTAGCTAATAGAGAGAATGAACACTGATGGGGGCAGTGATTTAAATAAGTTTTAATTTCCCTGGTTTATATGCAGATATAGGATCCATGTAGATGCTGTGACTAATCAGTAAAGCCTCTTTTACCCCTGCAGCATTCCCTATCTCCCCTCTGAAAATGCACAATGGAAGCTGGTAGAGCAGCAGCCTCCAGGTGTTCCAAAGATGATACTGGTGGGAATGCCTTTCTTTTTATTTGATTTTTTATTTTTTTCTTCTGAAGAGGGATATTGCAGCAAAATACTACCCCGCAGTTGCAAGCCAAACATTTGTCTCAAACTTGTTACGCCTTCCTGTTGACATCACTGTGCGATGCCGTCTGAAACTGAACATCCCAAGTTAAACTTGACGTACAACCCCCTCTCTCTGCATGATATGTTTTAGGTGGGCGGTCAGGGGTGTTAAAACCCTCTGTGTAAATGAAGCCTAAATCTTTTTCCTTTAAACGATTTATGAAGAATAAAGACATTTAACACTACCCTTGAGCATCTCCAAGTTTCCAGAAACCTTGAAAGTTCTCATGTATCCTGGGCCTTCACTTTGTGAAAGGAAAATTGACAAACAGCGCAGGCACATTAACATATGGTAACAAGCAATGTATAGCTGCAGAAGTGACCCTTTTTGTTATTATAGTATAACGTCAAATCCTAGATGCTGGAAAAAACATATTTTTATTTTTGGCATTCTATATGTGGTTAAAACCCAGAAGACTAGAAACTATTCTCCCAACGCCTAATATTTGTGAAATAAAGTCATGTATTCTTATTGAAACCTGCCATACATAAAAAGAAGGACTTTTCCTGCAGGTGAAATAATAGATATGTCCTTTACTTGGATACATAAATCCTGCAGGCAAATCTTTAGCCATTTCCCTTGGTATAGTTTGGTGCCATTATGTCATTTGTTTCTGTTAGTCTAGTCGTTTTTCCTTGACCTAAATTTCAGCACAGCACACATTTGTTGTCCTGTAATAATATCCTGCCAGTTTCATGTAGTATAATGAAAGCACCGAAGCAAGGAACCTTTAAATATTACTACTTACCGTATATACTCGAGTTTTTCATCAAATTTTTTTGTGCTGATACTTATACTCGAGTCAAGCACTTTTCTGCAGCAAAGAATGATATTTTCCGACCCAACTTTGGGGCCCCGTATCTCGGGGCCACTTGGTGCTAGGAACCCCAAATTTGGTGCGCTAACCCAGTGGACCTGGTGCTAGGGGTTCCTAGCACCAAGTGGCCCTGAGATACGGGGCCCCAAAGTCGGTTCGGAAAATGTCATTCTCTGCTGCAGAAAAGTGCTCGACATTTTCCGAACCGATTTGGGGGCCCCATATCTCATGGCCACTTGGTGATAGGAACCCCATCTTTGGATATGTTGTAGGGATAGTTCCACTGGCTTTGTACACCAAATTTGTGGTTCCTAGCACTAAGTGGCCCCGAGATACGGGGGCCTCAAAATCGGTCAACAGTGTCCATCTGCAGCAATGTCATTTTGGGACCCTTTGGGTCCAGAGACCCCAAATTTTGGCTGCAGCTAGGGGGCATCTAGGAACCCTTAACTGCCAAGTTTGAGTTCAGGGGACCTATGGCTGCAAATGGGCACAGTGAGGCATGCAAATGGGCACAGTGAGGCTGCAAATGGGCATTGTTGACCCTCTTTTCTACTTACAGTAGCTGCGCATTACTCACCCTAGGCTTATACTCGAGTCAATTGGTTTTCCAAGTTTTTTTGGTAAAATTAGGTGCCTCGGCTTATATTCAGGTCGGCTTATACTTGAGTATATACGGTACACCAAAAATAGCAATTTTTTAAATCTTTTAAAAAAAAAGTTGGAAGAGAAATTCAAATTATTCTTCTATGTCCCTTCAGCCAACTCTGGTTCTATAGCACAGATTAAACTTAAATATAGAGGCATTTATCAAGATTGATTAGTTGTGTTTTAAACTGGCTAAAGTGTATCAACATACAAGAATACAAATTTCATATGTTGCATTTTACTGGTGATGGGGCTAGGCAATAAATGTGAGGTAGTAAAGGGTGTGTGCTTGGGATAATGCAAGTAGAATCTGAAATGCCTTTTAATTGTAGCAGCTGTAAATGTCAGATATCTATAACTAATAAAGCTCAGCAAAAGTATAGAAATATGGTCAAAGTTGTAAGTGTATGCATCAAATAGCCAAAAAGTGAGAATAAAATGGACGCAAAATTAACCAAACTCTATGTTAATAAATGTTTTTAATTTAAAGTTAGGACAGTTATTGATGTGCTCAGGGCTGACTTGGATTTTAGAAACAGCACTTCTAACTAGGACAGAAATTCAGCACTGTACAAAAATTATCAAATGAGCTGATGTAAAATTCGTAGACTACCGACCAGCATTTACATTAACAGAAACTCAGGAGCGGGACAGTGTTAATCATGCATGGCACTCATGCATTGATTTCAGACAGGGTGTTTTTACAAGATGAAAAAAGTAATGCGGATGTCCTTTTAATGATGAGCTGGAGGCATACAGGAAAGTAGCGGGATGTTGGTGTTTTAGAATTAATGATCTTGAAGCAATTAAACTGGACCACATGAGATATTTGCTATGCATATTTTAAACTAGTAGAACAAGATGATGCTTTGAATATACAGAACATTCAAGAAGAAAAATACAAGTTTTACAAGTTGTCACTTTCATGAATATAAATCAGTACCTATTACAGCGTCTGAAACTATCAGGAAGAAATTTCCTCCTGTAAGGCTGATAAAAATCCACGCTCTGTATCCAAAATCCAAACTGAATGATCTAAGAAAAATGCAAGTTATTGGATTCACATTTTTCAGAAGGATAAAGCATACAGCAAAATGTGGCTCAATGTAGTTTGTTTCAGTGGGCCCTTCAATTCAGATATGGAAATGAAAATAGATCCTGACGTTAAGTTGAAGTCCAGACAAACAGCTAAATACACATACTGTATACAAGACACATATGAGAGCTGTTTTACTTCCTAAAGGATTTCTATTTCTATCTATCCAGTCCTAATATTTACACAGCTTTGCCACACAGCCCAGCTCTGTCTGGCAGGGGAGGGGAGCTGATCTTTCTCTGCTACAGTTTCACTTTACAAGTGTCCATCCCATCCCCTCTATTTGATTGGACAGTGAAAGGAGAGGCAGATACCCTCTCTGTCGCTCTGCTATATTTTTCTTTTAGCATACTCCCTGCATTATAGCATATGCGATCGGCTCCTTAAACTGCTTCTCTCTCTCCCATTCAGGGAATTTACACTCCTTGCATTAAAAAAAAATACATTATTGATATATTAATTAATACCAAGCTGTATTTGTGTATCTTAAATCTTGGAGTTATATATCTTGGAGTTCAGCTTTAAAGGCATGCGCCTCCGATGGCGTTCGAGTGACAAAACGCGTAAGACGGTCTTTCTTGGTACGCACAACGTCACATCCACATCTGCCGTCTTCCGGTTTTTTGCTCTGCACGGCTGTGGAACGCACGCCAGCAGACCGGAATTAACGGCGTTTTGTACCACTACTGTTTTGCCTCAGTGTATGGGCTTATTAGCCCTACACTCATTTTATATCATTCTTGTTTAGTTTTAATGACTTTTAAATAAATAGTATATTATGGATTCACACTATGAGGCTCATCTTTTCTCATGCACATGAATTCGCCGCTGCTGGTATCTTTTAACCCTTGCTGAGACCCACCAAGTGCCTGGAAGCTGGACACCATCCGGAGAGAGGACATCATCCCACTTCCCATTGAGAGGAACGCGGTCATCTGGGATTTGTAGTACCACGCTTGTTACCCCTGCAGGGGTGAGGCACTCTGGTGAGTGCAGGCACGTAAGGGGAACTGATTGAAGAAGGGGAGCACAGGACACCTACTACTGTATTCTTGCACTGAAGCTGGGAATTTTTGTCACTTCACAGATTTTTTTGTGTCACTTTGGATCAAACTCATTATATAGTTTTTTCATTACTTATTTCAAATAACTTCTATTGGACATTACATATAATTTTTTTTATATATTTTTATTGATCATTAATTCTTTCCACTATTTGGACATCACGTATGCATTTACATTTTTCTGGACATCGTATTGGATTTCACAGTTTTTTTGATGGATTGACATATACCGTATTTATCGGCGTATAACACGCACCGGCGTATAACACGCACCCCAAGTTTAGGAGGGCATTTTAAGGAAAAAAAGTTTTAGGAGGGAAGTTTAGAGGAAAAAAAAAAACTTACATTTAAGCGTCATTTGCAGCTTGCCCAGCGTCATTGCAGCCTTGCCCAGCGTCATTGCAGCTTGCCCAGCGTCATTGCAGCCATGCCCAGCGTCATTGCAGCCATGCCCAGCGTCATTGCAGCCATGCCCAGCGTCATTGCAGCCATGCCCAGCGTCATTGCAGCCATGCCCAGCGTCATTGCAGCTTTGCCCAGCATCATTGCAGCCTTGCCCGTCATTGCAGCCTTGCCCAGCATCATTGCAGCCTTGCCCAGCATCATTGCAGCCTTGCCCAGGGTCATTGCAGCCATGCCCAGCGTCATTGCAGCCTTGCCCAGGGTCATTGCAGCCTTGCCCAGCGACATTGTACCTTGCCAGCATCATTGCAGCCATGCCCAGAGACATTTGAAGTCCGGTCCGGGTTTAAATTTCCCGCCGCCGAGACTCTCTGTCGCGCGCGCCACCGAAAAAGACCGAGGCGCGGCCGAAAAAGGCCGAGGCGGCTCCGGAAAAGGCCGAGCCGACTGTTCAGCTCCGATCGCGGTCCCGCCTCCCTGCTGTTTCCAGAGCGAGCGCAGGGAGGCGGGACTCCGAGCAGAGCCGAACAGTCTGCTCGGTCTATTCCGGCGCGGCTTCGGGTTTTTTCGGCCGCAATTCGGTCTTTTTCAGCAGCGCTCACTATTTTTCGGCGGCGCTTGCCATTTTTGACATTTTTGAGTTTATTTTTTTGGGGTATCGGCGTATAACACGCACCCACGACTTTCCCCCGATTTTTAGGGGGAAAAGGTGCGTGTTATACGCTGATAAATACGGTACATTCACCTAATATTTACTTATTATTAATTTTTAATTATTGATTGGATTTTTTATATTGCTTGTACACTACTGAAGCCATCTTCTATTTATCATTTTTTATCTTCTTAACATTTATTGATTGCCACCTCTTTTGGATTGTCACATACCCTTTTCTTATCTGTGGTTTATTTTTAGTCACTTGTCTATTTATATTTTATACAACACCGTAGGACGCACATTTGCACTTTACTGGATTTTTAGTTTTTGGTGTTAATACACTTATATTTATATTTATTTATTTATATTCATATCCAAATAGAACAGCGCCACCACCCGTTTTTCAGTCTATTTCGCTTTGAAGGCATAGTCCACTCTGCTCAGTGGAGCACAAGTGCGGTTACATCACTGGGCCTGTAATCTATTGATTATTTCTTCCAGTCCCAGGATGGTAGGTCCGTACCACCTTACTAACCAGGGGCTTAAACAATGCTGGAGCCTGTACATTGCAGCCACAAAACACTGATTGCAATTGCAATGCTCTGCAGGCTTCATTGAAAACATTTAATGTTGTTGACTTTGTACTCCTCATCTGGTTGCCACCACACACACTTTACACCATCTGAACCAAATAAGTTTATCTTGGTCTCATCAGACCACAGGACATGGTTCCAGTAATCCATGTCCTTAGTCTGCTTGTCTTCAGCAATCTGTTTGTGGGCTAGAAGGGTGTCAGAGCCCTTTCATGCAGGTAACCATACTTGATCTTTCACCACGACAGGGTCGTGTTACGACCTGTTCCATCCTTTTTGCCAAAAGTGGTGTCGGCCTTTCATTTAAATCAGGACATTATTTTGCCTTATTTTTTCTCTCAGCCTCGTTCGGCGGAAGAGACGTTGTCCGGGCAGTCAAGGTTTATATGTCTAGATCTGCAGAGATCCAAGGATCAGACTCCTTTTTCGTTTTACCAAATGGACCCAAGAAAGGGCAGGCAGCTTCCAAATCTTCCATTGCCAATTGGGTCCGTCAATTGGTCATTCAGACCTACGGTCTGAAATGCAAAGCTCCTCCCTTTAGGGTGAGAGCTCATTCTACTAGGGGTGTAGGAACCTCCTGGGCTTTTCGCCATCAGGTACCTGTGGCTCAGATTTGTAAGGCTGCTACCTGGTCTTCAGTGCATACGTTCACAAAATGTTATCAAGTGGATGTTCGAGCAGCCGAGGATTCGGCTTTCGACCATAGTGTAATGTGGGCTGCTGTAACAGTTCTGATGGCTATTGTTTGGCAGGGTGTCGCCCTCCCCTCAAGGCTATTGCTCTGGGGTGTCCCAGTAGGTAATGAAGATTTGCCTGACTCTGTGTCCCATGATGTATGAAAAAGAAAATAGTATTTTTTCCGTCATACTTACCTGTAAAATCCTTTTCTTTGAGTACATCATAGGACACAGAGATCCCTCCCCTCTTTTTTGAGTATTCAGTGGTTGCTACAAAACTGAAGTGCTTCCTGTTTGGGAGGGGTTATATAGGGGATCACTTCCTGTCTGAAGACTTTCAGTGTCCAGTCACCTGGAGATAGAGTATAACCCAGTTGGTAATGAATATTAGCCTGACTCTGTGTCCCATGATGTACTGAAAGAAAAGGATTTTATAGGTAAGTATGATGAAAAAATACTATTTTTTGCTCTTGTATGTAAGTACCCCAGCTAACTATCAGTTTACATAGTAATCTCGCTATACAGTGAAATTAGGGCAATTAAGAAAATTTGAAGAAATAAATGGTGTTTTTTCATAGTTGCTTCTTAAAGAGTCAGTCTAATGCCGCGTACACACGAAGGGACAATCCCGCGGGATTATCCTCTGGACTGAAGTCCAGCGGATAATCCCCTCGTGTGTGGGCGCCGGCGGACTTTTTGGCGCCAAAGTCCGGCGGACTTTTTGGCGCCAAAGTTTGAAGTTTTGTTTTCAAATTATCCGCTGGACTTGGCAGTCCAGCGGACAATCCCGCCGTTAGTGGGCAAGTCCGCGGGACTTTTGAAATGAACGGACTTGCCGCTCATCGGCAAGTCCGTTCATTTAGCACGTGACTTCAGGTTACGTAGCTAGCGTAGGCAGTTACTGCCGCCGCGCTAGCTCCGTGACCTGGCATGGATTTAAAGGGACTCCCCACGCCGAAAAAACGGCGTGGGGGTTCCCCCCAAATCCATGTCAGACCCTCATCCGAGCACGCAGCCTGGCAGGCCAGGAAAGGGGTGGGGACGAACGAGCGCCCCCCCCCTCCTGAGCCGTACCAGGCCGCGTGCCCTCAACATGGGGGGTGCCCTGGGGAAAGGGGGGGCCGTGCGGCCCCCCCACCCCAAAGCACCTTGTCCCCATGTTGATGAGGACAAGGGCCTCTTCCCGACAACCCTGGCCGTTGGTTGTCGGGGTCTGCGGGCGGGGGCTTATCGGAATCTGGGAGCCCCTTTAATAAGGGGGCCCCCAGATACCGGCCCCCCACCCTATGTGAATGAGTATGGGGTACGATGTACCCCTACCCATTCACCTAAGGTGTAAAATGTAAAGTACAAAAACACACACACTTTTGAAAAAATATTTTATTGCACTGCTCCGGGGGTCTTCTTCCGTCTTGGGGGTCTTCTCGCCGGACTCCCCCGCTCTCTTCTGCTCTTTTACCTAGCTCTTTCACGAGGGGGGGAGTCCGGCTACCTTCTTCGTCGTCGCCGCCGTCTGGGGGTCTCGATCCACCTTCGGGGGTCTTCTTCCGTCTTGGGGGTCTTCTCGCCGGACTCCCCCGCCATTTACCAAGCTCTTTTACCGAGCGGGGGAAGTCCGGCTACCTTCTTCGTCGTCGCCGCCGTCGTCTGGGGGGTCTCGATCCGCCTTCGGGGGTCTTCCGGGGGTCTCTTCTGTTCTTGCGGCGGTCGTCGTCTTCCGCGCCGCCGGCGCCTTGTCCTTCTTCTTCTTCTTGTTCTTGTTCTTGTTCTTCTTCTTCTTCCGATGTTGACCCGACGCTCTCTCTGCCCGGAATGCCTGTGCCGCTCTGCGCTGAGACTTATATAGGGGAATGGGGACAGGGTCACATGCACATGTCACATGGTGACCCCGCCCCCTTGTGTTGTCACAGTCCCGGAGGATGCTGGGACTGTGACATCGCAAGGGGGCGGGGTCACCATGTGACATGAACATGTGACCCTGTCCCCCATGTCCCTATATAAGTCCGAGCGCAGACCGGCACAGGCATTCCGGGCAGAGAGAGCGTCGGGTCAACATCGGAAGAAGAAGAAGAAGAAGAACAAGAACAAGAAGAAGGACAAGGCGCCGGCGGCGCGGAAGACGACGACCGCCGCAAGAACAGAAGAGACCCCCGGAAGAACCCCGAAGGCGGATCGAGACCCCCCAGACGACGGCGGCAACGACGAAGAAGGTAGCCGGACTTCCCCCGCTCGGTAAAAGAGCTTGGTAAATGGCGGGGGAGTCCGGCGAGAAGACCCCCAAGACGGAAGAAGACCCCCGAAGGCGGATCGAGACCCCCAGACGGCGGCGACGACGAAGAAGGTAGCCGGACTCCCCCCCTCGTGAAAGAGCTAGGTAAAAGAGCAGAAGAGAGCGGGGGAGTCCGGCGAGAAGACCCCCAAGACGGAAGAAGACCCCCGGAGCAGTGCAATAAAATATTTTTTCAAAAGTGTGTGTGTTTTTGTACTTTACATTTTACACCTTAGGTGAATGGGTAGGGGTACATCGTACCCCATACTCATTCACATAGGGTGGGGGGCCGGTATCTGGGGGCCCCCTTATTAAAGGGGCTCCCAGATTCCGATAAGCCCCCGCCCGCAGACCCCGACAACCAACGGCCAGGGTTGTCGGGAAGAGGCCCTTGTCCTCATCAACATGGGGACAAGGTGCTTTGGGGTGGGGGGGCCGCACGGCCCCCCCTTTCCCCAGGGCACCCCCCATGTTGAGGGCACGCGGCCTGGTACGGCTCAGGAGGGGGGGGGGCGCTCGTTCGTCCCCACCCCTTTCCTGGCCTGCCAGGCTGCGTGCTCGGATGAGGGTCTGACATGGATTTGGGGGGAACCCCCACGCCGTTTTTTCGGCGTGGGGATTCCCTTTAAATCCATGCCAGCTTGCAGAGCTAGCGCGGCGGCATTTACTGCCTACGCTAGCTACGTAACCTGAAGTTACGTTCGAAATGAACGGACTGCTCCGTGTGTGGGCAAGTCCGTTCATTTTCAAAAGTCCCGCGGACTTTTGGCCGGCGGATTATCCGCTGGAGAAGTCCGTGCGTGTGTGGGCAAGTCCACACGCTCGGAAAGTCCAGCGGACCCCGCTGGAAAGTCCCGCGGGATTGTCCGCTGGACTAGGTCCGCCGGCAAAAGTCCGCACGTGTGTACGCGGCATAATCTGACATTTATTTAATTGCTTGCAGACTGCCTTCTGTAGATTTACTGCTACAGGGCAGCCGCTGTGCACTGGATCACGTACAGTATATATATACGTAAACCGCGCGTACGTGTGCCCACCACCCTGTCTGTGCTGTTATTTGCTACAGCACAAGCTGATCAGCTGGTCCCGGTCAATTGTTTATGGCCAGGACATGCTGATCGGCTGAGCGAATGACAGAACAGAGCCCTGTGTTGGTAAACAAGACAGGGCTTTCTACAGAGAGCAGTGATATGGCTTCTTTTTTCTCCCTGCAAAATAAGGAGTAAAAACAGTCACATTGCTTAGTAAAAGCAGCTGACACTACACATTTTACACTTGTTAGGCATGCAGTTAACCTTTTGATTGCCCCTAGATGTTAACACCTTCTCTGCCAGTGTCATTAGTACAGTGTCAGTGTATAGTATTAGCACTGATTACTGTATTACTGTCACTGGTGATGTCAGTGTCAGTTCCCACAAAGTGTCAGATTACCCGTCGCACTGTCATAGTCCCACTGTAAGTGGCTGAAATATGCCATTGCTAGTATATAAAAAAATCCTGTGTATATAGGATGGTTTGTAGACGCTATAACTTTTGGGCAAACCAATTAATATACACTTATTGGAACTTTTTTCTACCAAAGACCTGTAGCAAAATACATTTTGGCCTATGTTTATGAAGAAACATATTTTTTTTTTTTTATATTTATATATTTATTTTTTTTTCAACATTTTCAGTCTGTTCGTTGATATAATAAAGAAAATAACCCAGTGGTGATTTAAATACCACCAAAAGAAAGCTCTATTTGTGTGAAAAAAATTATATAATGTTCATTCGGGTACTGCGTTGCATGACCACGCAATTACTAGTTAAAGTAGCGCAGTGCTAAATAGCAAAAAAATGGCCTGGTCATGAAGGGGGGTAAAATCTTCCAGGGCTTAAGTGGTTTAAGTAAAGGTCTTTGGTGGGTGTATCACCCGCTGCCTATTTATATATTTTGGGAGTCCTAGCCTTGTCACCCACAGTAATGAAATCTCTTCTTTCTGCAGCAGGAGCAGTCTACTGCCTTTGTATTGTAAAACAAAGAAAATGCAATAGTAAATCCTCCTTCATTATGGCTAAAGTAGTTGGGAAGATCTTTTAACAAGTACAGACATTTTACTGCCCTAGCACCTGTAAAAAATAAACTTGTGGTGGGCATTTCAACCTAGGGGCATCTGTCCAAAGCTGAGATAGGTTGGAGTGGATTAAAGTACCTAAAATGTTTCTTTACACGCACACATGTCTATGCACACACACATAACTTAGGATACACAAAAGGAAAGAGCATTGAAAGATAATAAAAAAAACTTGAATCAGCCCCTTAGAATTTTACATACTGTTAGTAATTCAACTCTTCAGTGTATAAAAAGAAAGTTTTTTTTGTTCTTGATTAAAGAGCAAGATGACACTTTGAACTAGCACTTGAAAGGAATTACTTGAGACGTGTTATTTATGAAAGTTCTTTTGAGTTAACTAAAAGATTAAATCTTGAGGAAAAAAGATTCTATTTTAATATCTTAGTTCTCATTGTTCTGTCAATAATACATGCTTATATGAAGTGCTTTGATTTTGCTTATAATATATGATGCTTAAAATTCTGTACCTCAGCAGTTAGCATTAAATATGTCTTATCTATGGAAACTGCGATTGATGACCTCCTTCTGAAAGCGCCAAGTACCTCGCTATAAAGCCCCATACACACTATTACATTTTCTGCAGATTTTTGTCTTCAGATTTACCAAAACCATATAATATGAGGTCAAACCTTAAGAGTTTCAATTTGTATGCAATCAGGCAGGCCCTTGCACTACATGGTTTTGGTAAATCTGAGGTGGGGTCTTAGTTCAGTGCCAGTGACTTCAATAACTTTTAAATCACTAGCCTGTACCACATTTAAATGTCAAGAAGGTCAGGTTAAATTTTAAAGTGTATAGGTACATATTTGTTCCAGGGCAGCTACCTAACCACTTTAGCCCCGGAAGAATTTACTCCCTTGCTGACTGGGCCATTTTTTTCGATACAGCACTGCAACGCTTTAACTGACAATTGCGCGATCATGTGACGTTGTACTCAAACAAAATTTATGTCTTTTTTTCCCCACAAATAGAGCTTTCTTTTGGTGGTATTTGATCACCTCTGCGTTTTTTTTTTTTTTTTTGTGCTATAAACAAAAAAAGAGTGACAATTTTGAAGAAAACAATATTTTTTTTACTTTTTCCTATAATAAACATCCCCAATTAAAAAAAACAAATAAACAAATGTTTTCCTCTGTTTAGGCCGAAATGTAATCTTCTACATATTTTTGGTGAAAAAAATTTTCATTGGTTTGCACAAAAGTTATAGCGCCTACAAAATAGGTTATTCATTTATACATTTTTTTTTTTTACTAGTAATGGTGGCAATCTGCAAATTTTTATCGGGACTGCGACATTGTGGCAGACAGATCAGACACTTTTTACCCTTTTTTTTTAAACCATTGACATTTATACAGCGATCAGTGCTATAAATAGCCACTGATTACTGTATAAATGTCACTGGCAGGGAAGAGGTTAACACTAGGAGGCGATCAAGGAGTTAAATGTGTTCCCTCACTGTGGGGGATGGGACTGACTGGGGGAGGAGACCGATCGGTGTTTCTTTATACTAGGAACACAATCTGTCTCCTCTCCCCTGACAGGATGTGGATTTGTGTGTTTACACACACTCACAGGAAACTGTGAATGAATGAAGCAGCCTTATGGGGGGGAGCTTGGGAATTATATGTTTCTAAAGATAAATTACTAAATCTAGGAATGCCCTTAAACAAAATGTTCTCTATGCTGGTCTAATACATTTTAAAGTAATAGTATTCTAATAGTATTTACTATGATATACCATAGATAATGATTTAAAAAAAATTAAAACAATTGGTGGCTACCTTAAAGTGAACTTAATATCTCAAGGTAAAACAATTCTTTGGATTGCCCCAGCACATAGCAAAAAGCAATTGATTGTGCAAAACCAACTTCCTTCATGAATTAAAAAATCGAAGTAATGGACCTCAGCACCTTCTGGTCACAAGATGTCCAGTCTGGTCAGATGTACCTCAGCACCTTCTGGTCACAAGATGTCCAGTCTGGTAGTAGTGGACACTTGTTGCTGAGTAGAAAAGGTGGAAAATATCCTTCACCGTGTTAAGCAAATGAGGGGAAATAAAGTTCTCCTCTGAATGTTCAAAGTTTCCAAATAAAAAGAACATCACCAAATAGGTATGATGGATTTCTGATGGAGACAAACAGACAAATGGTAGTATCCGGGAATGGGGTTGCACCCGTGGGAATATATGAATACTTCAATCCGGTATCTATGTGTTTCCAGATACCTGGTCAGAGTTGCATCAGTGTTACGGTTAATTAATTTCAGATGTTCACCAGAGTCCCAGATATTGGTGTGATAGATTCACCGTCTAGTATGGTATCGCTAATTGAATCACTAGGGGTGATTTGGGCTGCAATCAGCTCTCAAAGACAGAGAAGCACATCAATAATGTCCCCTCAATGAATGAAGTATGCTTCTATCCCCATAACAAAAAATAGCGGTACCTGGCGGTGTTCCGGTGCTTGGGTCTATGACCGTTTGTATCAGTTGATGTAGTTGGTTTCAGAGGTAAATAGTCCCACAGGGTGTATCGGTTGTCTCCCGTACCTTGGATGTCCCAACGTCTCCGTGTTTAGAGGCTGATTCCTCGTAGCATCTTCCGTCTGTTCTCCCCGTCTCCCTGCCTCTGCTATGCTGGCTTCCGGGAGGTGTGCCGGCGTCTCGGGACGCGGTGACGTCAACGCGTTTCGCAAGCACGATTGCGTAGCTTCGTCTGGACGTACTGGTGGAGCCTGAGGCGTCCCTTTTTATAGCGCAATGCTACACAGGACTCACACCGTGTTTGGATGTTTCTTAAAGGGACAGGATGTTTGGCGTTATGTGTCCATACACAATGTTTAAATTACCATAAAGTAGACTAAAAGGACCCCACACTGAAAATAGAGACTGTGTAGGGCCTAATTTACTAAACTTTACCAATAAGGGGAAGTTCACACTGGTTTACATAAGCTTGCTTTGCACTGTAGCAAATCGGGCTCAGAATCACTTAACATATTAGTAAATCACACAGTTGATATCACTATGCTAATTGGCACTGTGGTCTTCCTAATTTAATTTACTGCAGCTCATTCTTAAACATATGGCATATTTTTCAATGACTTTGAAATATTAGAATCACACTCACAATACACCGAAATGAAAACATTTCTCTGAAGCTTGATATAGTAATGTTTTAAAATACATATGTCAGTGTAATACCACTTTGGAATAATAATGTGTTGTTTATACCTATGCCATATGGCACACTTATGAGAAAAAATGCAGTAAAATACATTAACAAAGCAACTATAATGGGTCAATTACAATTCAGATTGCTTTCAGCAAATGTTTTATTTTTAGAGCAGGAATGAGATTTCATACTAGATGAACCTTTATTATGTAGTTAATCAGTATTTAGGGAACGTCTAGTCACGCTTTTTGAAAATCTGTAAAGTTTGTGAATGTTAAAGATATAGTAAAAGGCTAATTTACAATTACAACCAATGGACGTATTTAAATGTGTCAGGCAATGATATATCACCTGGAAAAAGTTTTGTTACCCAGATAATGCTGTTGGCTTTATGTGAACTTGACCTTTCGAATAAGTCCTAAACAAGTAAGTGGTCTTGAACTTTTCATTCCCACTGCAGTAGTTATTTCCCTGGTGGCCAGCGGACATAATCTGGTGCATCACTGTAAAGCCAAGACTTACATTCCCAATATTAGCCAAAAACACACATATATATATATATATATATATATATATATATATATATTAGGGCCAGTTCAGGATTAGCCTCCGTGAAAATTGTCCTCTACTTCATCTACTGACTAATCCAGATACCTAACCTCTGGATCTTACAACAAGAGCTTCTCCAGGTTGCCATACCTTTGCAGTGTTGCTCATTTACATCCAGAATCTGTACTCAGGATGGACAACCTGGATTTGCCTACAATAGTATTCACTATGTTCCAGGAGTGCTTGCATTAACAAGATGTACATATGACAGGATTTTCAAAAATTGAACATTTAAAAGATGATTGACTGGGTATATGCTTTCACTAAGAAAATTGCTAAACATAAAAAAAATGTGACAAGGTTAGTGTGCTTTATGTTCATTTACTCCAGCTACAAGACAACAGTTCATATACGTTATAAAACAAAAATATTAATTGAAGTTACCTAAAAACAACAATTCTACATAATTATTAATAAACCTGATTTATTTTATTGTATTGTTAATTAATTCTTTAGTTATTTTGTGTTACATTTTGTTAGATTTGTACATGGTATGGGAAAAGCAACCCTACCTTTGCAAAATCATAATGTTTGAAATATACCATGTATGTACTGTAAACTTAAAAACGTAATAATCACTCACAAATTGACCTGCTTATTGAAGACTGCAATTACAAGCTAACAAAACTAATACATACTGTATGTATTACAAGGTTAACAGCATGTTGACTTGGTCTGTAGTTTTTACCCTGCTAAATGGTCTACCTTGAGCTGACAATGAGCATTTGAAAAAACTTAAGATGTGAAATTGAGATTGTAGAATAATGTTTCAAACCATTATAACTTGCAATTTGTATACAGTACTAAAAAAGTGCTCATTCACACCGGAGCTCTCTGTGTGTGCTTCTATACTGCAGATGTGTATGTGTGTTTCTGAGTTGTAGTGCATACACATTTAATGAAATAGAAATTAAATGAAGGGTGAAAGTTAGGGAAAAAAGAGTGACAATGCATTGTAAAAATGCAAGGCACTGCTTTTAAAGCCTGTACCAGCACTGACACTAGCCCACACAGGACAACTCTGTTTTGTATTGGTGTGAATGAGCCTTTAATGTTTTTAAATGTATTTTGATTAAAGATTTAGCTAAATTAAATGACTGATTCAACCTTGTAAATGCTTTCTTTTTAAATAAATGAAAATGTGCTTTGAAATGCAATAAATATATCCACTGCTATTTATGTGTAAATTTGAAGTATAATCAAAAATATGTAAATGTGACCTGTGGAAATAAAGCTTATTAATAATCTTGTAAGTACAACTAATAAGGGGCTGAAGTGACACATTTGTAGATGTATAAGTTCTGAGTTTTAAGTATTGAGAAAGCAGGTTAAGAGTTAAGAGCCCATGGTATAGATTAATAAATTATAGTTAAGGTAAGTGTTAGGATTAAGGTTAGTGTTGAGAGTTAGATTAAAGGTTATTTGGAAAGTATTATGTTTTTTAGGATTGGGCACTTTTTAATTAGATGCACCATTGTTTTTTTAAGTAAATTAACACTAGCCCACCCTCCTAAACAAATCTGCACTAAACCCTTAAAGGGGTTGTAAACCTTTGTGTTTTTTCACCTTAATGCATCCTATGAATAACATTTTTTGTCACTGACCAGCCCCCTAGCCCCCCGTTTTACTCACCTGAGCCTGTTCATTCCCACGCCGGAGATGTGCAAACCCTCTATAGCCAGGGCCTCGGATCTTGATTGGATAGATTGATAACAGCGCAGCCATTGGCTCACACTGCTGTCAATCAAATCCAATGACGCGGGCGGGGGGACAGAGTCCGGCATTCTGTCTCTATGGACACAAATGCTGGACTCATGGAGAGCGCAGTTGGGGGACCCCAGAAGACAAGGTTCGTGGCCACTCTGTGCAAAACAAACTGCACAGTGGAGGTAAGTATGATATGTATGTTTTTTTATTTTTTTTTTAAACAAGGGTTTACAACCCCTTTAACCCCATTCAGACTGCTTACCTACCTTCATATCAAGACAGGAGCTTGCTCTGGTGTTTACCTACTCTCTGAAGTAATGCTCCTTGAAGCTGGCTGCACCTGTATGCAGAGTCTATGTAAACTTTAGTATAGCCATATACAGAGAATGGAGATCCTTGGTATATGACCCCATTCAAGTCTGTGGAAACACACAGCATAGACATTGATAGGACTCAGTAGAGGAGGGGGGTGATTGCGGACATATTAGTGCACTTGTTATAAAATCATTTGAGTACTGTTTGTGATACTTTTTTATATGCACTAATATACAAATTATCAGGAAAAACTTGGAGTGTACCCCCTTCTTCAAAGTGCAAGCAGTACTAATATATAAAGTTTTAACAGAATGTTAACAAGACAATCTCTGAGAAAAAAAAAAAACACAAGCAAACATACACAGCAATTAAACTTGGATAGTTAGTGGGATAAGAGCTATGGAATGGCAGTGGGGAAGAGTCACAGAGGTTGTAAAACTGTCCGATAGGGATTTAGAAAACGTAGGTCCACATTTTAGTTAAAGCGGTTCGGCACACATTTCATTTAGTAAATCTCTTTGCCTTCCAAATCAGGCAAAGAGTACTAAATGAAATGTGTTTTTTTTTTTTACTTACCTTGTAATCGATGACTTCCTGTCTTCTGTCCCTTCGGGGGTGGGCGGGGGGGGGTCTGTGCGGGGAACCTCGTCACGCCGCACTCCTGGGATCTGGTGTCATTGATCCCAGGAGTCAGTGCGGGGCATCTTCCGAAATCTCGAGAGATTTCGGCCACATTTTCCGAAATCTCGCGAGATGTCGGCAGATGTGCCGACATCTCGCGAGATTTCGGAGAACGTGAGCTGCACTTTGCCGTTACTGCGCACGTGCGAGCTCCGCGCAGTAACGGCGGTGCATGCTGGGCCATCTAAAGTGCCTGTGGGGTTTCACATGCCCACAGGCAAGATGGCCCCCAGCAGACAAGAAGAAGATAAAGAATTTCATCGGAGGAAAACCGGCGGCGATCGAGATGGAAGATGGAACAGGTAAGTCCCCCAATTGAGCTATATGGCCTTGGCATATAGCCCAAAAAAAAAAAAAAAAAAAAAAACAGTGCAGAACCGCTTTAATTGTCTTTTGAGTCAAATAGAAATATCATTCTTAGTTCAAACATTTTAATTTCCTGAGTAATTTTGAAGTTCCCTTTAAAAACCAAAATATTCATATCTTTCATAGTGTGGTCTGGTTTTGAGAAATGCTGTCCCACAGGTGTGCAGAAATCATCTTCCTTATGTTTCTTTAGTGTGTATGTAAATTCATTCCTTTTTGTAATTTCTGTCCTGTTTTGGCAGCCTAAGATCCTTTTGTGGTGTTTTTTTTTTTTTTTTGCATTCGATGAGGTACACAACATTACTGGAGGTACAGCTGTATGATCTTTCAATATTGAAGGTCTTTTTTGTGTGTGACACTTTTTGATGGGTTGATGTGGCTACACAATTTGCAGCGTTTTTTGTTTTTGTTGCAGGGCTTAGTTCCTTTATTTGTGACTTCATGTGAATTACATTCCTGATATTCACCCAGCAATGGAAAATTTTATACAATTTTACACAATTACACAATTTATGCGGTAGTCAGGCCATCACCAATAAACCAGCAGATAAAGGAGGACAGTTGTTGTGATGGATACAAATACATACAGAGGGCCAGAGGCAACTAGCAAATGCTTATTACTATAAACAAATGAATTATTATCTGACCCAGGATTTTACTCAACAATTAAAAGCTGTTATTAAAACACTACCAACCCACCTACATTCAGAAGTTATCAGTGTGAATCCAGATAATACAGAAATGTGGGACTTCTGCATGCTGTCCAAGATCCACAAGCCAGGAAATCCAGGCAGAGCGATCATACCAGGTATGAAAACATTTATTGAACAAATCTCAGACCTTGTAGAAATTTTTTTAAAACCATTATTCATGAATACTGCTAGTTTCCTGCAAGATACACCTGATTTTCTAAACAAGATCAACAATATACAACAATTACTGGCAAACACTTCTAGTCACTATGGCTGTAGAATCACTGTACAGTACCATCTCTTACAAGGATGGGATTGCTGCCTGTCACAGATTTTTGTGTTGTTCTCACAAAACCACAAATACAGTGCTGAAGATATTACACATCTCATTAAATTCATTCTTGCATACAACTCCTTCACTTTCAATAATAACATCTATCTTCAGTGTATGGGTACCCCTATGTGAAGTAAAATGGCAGCCTAATATGCAAACGTATTTATGGCTGATCTGGAGGGGAAATTCCTTAACAGCATTCAACAAAAGCCATAAAGATACTATCACTATATTGATGATATTTTCATCATATGGACAGAGGGTGAAGAAAATCTAAAACATTTCACTCACTAATCAACACGTTTCACTCACAAATTAAAATAAAAAATTGACTATTCAAGCGCAAGTGTCAGTTTCCTAGACACTAGAGTATGCATCAGGGATGACAAGCTACACACCATATACAGGAAGCCCATTGATAGATGCAATTATCTCCATGGTTCCAGCTTCCACCCCCTCACACCAAATGGCCATCATACACAGCCAGACCATCAGATAGCACCAAATATGGTCAACTTAGTCCGTTCGTGTGTGGCCAAGTGCGTTCGTTCGGAAAGTCCGTTGGATATCCGCCAAAAGTCCGTCGGGAGGACTGTCGGACCTAACTGTGTACCTCTAGTAACCACATATAATCCATCACTAGAAGGGACAGGAAAGATAATTAAAGATTTTCAACAGAGGATGAAACGCGGAAAGAAATATTCCAACAACCCCCAATGCTGGCTTTCAGGCAACTACCCAACCTCAGACATAAACGAATCAGCAGGAAACTTAATTCTGATTATGAAGTCACAAATAAAGGTAAACAACCCTGTAACAAAAAACACTGCTAACTGTACAGCCATATCAATCCATAAAAAAGTGGCATGCACACAAATGGGACCTTCAATATTACAGGATCCAATAATGTAATCCTATGCAAAAAATGCAACAAAGGTCTTTGGCAAAACAGGACAGAAAATATACAAAAAAATGTTTTTTATGCAGACAAACCATTAAGGAACTCAAGGAAGATGAAATACAGCCATGGGACATCATTCCTCACAACCAGACCACACTATGGACAACATGAATATGTTGCTGCTTATAGGGAACTTCAAAACTACAGGAAATGAAAACTTTTGAACTAAAAATGACAATTCTATTTGACACAAAAGATAACAGACTAAGGTTCGATTTGCATCTATGCATGTTGCTGTTGAGCGTCTCTGCAGTGCTTTTTGCTGTGCTTTCTGCATTTTTGTCATTTTTGTGTTTTATTTTTACATTCACTGTATATAGCTGGTTGCTAAGGAGCGGGTGGGGAAGCCAGCCGCCGCTTCCTTAAAGCAGAGGGCCATTAATATTCTTAAAAAAATAAAAAATAAAACATTTGAATTTTTTTTTTTTTTTAACTTACCAGAAACCCATGTTGCTAGGCAGTCTTCCTAATCTGCCTCTTTCTATTCCACTGTGCTTCCTCCTGTTCGGCGAGCGGCCCTGTTGCCTTCTGGGACATGTGTGTGTCCCAGAACACAACCTTCGTTAAGATGGTGATGCCGGCAGCCGATCTGATGGACGGATCGGCCTCGGGGGGGGCGACATCGCGTGCTCGCTGGACAGGTAAGTGTCCTTATTAAAAGTCAGCAGCTACAGTGTTTGTAGCTGCTGACTTAAAAAAAAAAAACACAAGAAAAAACACCCCTTTAACAACCGATGAGTCATCAGCTGTCAACAGGCTTCCCCGCTGACAGCTGAATGTAAAGAAAAAAATTGCCGGCTAAAAAAATTCATGAAAAAAAACGGTGTGGGGTCCCCCCCAAGACCCTACCAGTCTGGTATGGATTTTTTGGGGGGACTATTTTTTTTTTTTTAAATAGTGGCGTGGGGGTGTTTCCTCCAATCCATACCAGACAGAAGGGTATTTTCGGGAAGCCCGCTGCCAGCTGATGGCTCATTGGTTGTTAAAGATGCAGCAACCGGTTTCCCGGCCTGCTCCTTAGCAACCAGCTATATACAGTGAATGTAAAAAAAATAACTCAAATCACAGTACTTGCGTTTTTGATGCGGGTCCATTGAAGTCTATTACATGCAAAAAGCTGCATTTTTTGAGAAAAAAGTCCCCAACCCTTTGCAAAAATGCAGAGGCACAAAAATACATTGATGTAAATGTGTTCCATTGGAACCCATGTTAAAAAAATTCCCTGCATTTCTAACGCATCAAAAAACGCATTAGTATGAATCAAGCCTAAATGTGGACCTTAGTTTACTAAATCATTATCCAAGAGTTATTTTTTTACTTCACTCACCACTGTGGCTCTTCCCCCTCCCATTCCATCTCTCCCTGTCTTATCTCACTAACTATCCAAGTTTAATTACCATTGCTGTGTATGTTTGTGTGTGTTTTTTTCTTCTGAGACTGTCTTATTAATATTCTGCTAAAACTTTGCATATTAGTATTAGTACCCCCCCCCCCCCCCGGATATTAGTGCAAATAATAATATGAAGGTAAGTAAGCAGCTAGAGTGGCCATGGGATGTAAGTGCAGATAAGCTAATTTTTGTTCATAGTATTGCATTCTAAATACTGACAGATAATATTTGCCGTTACCGTAGTTATTTATGCTATTTATGCTATTTATTCCAGCTTCATAATATTACAAAAAAATAGAAACAAAATGCAAACAAAAATGCAAACAAATACAAATACAAAATTAAATTGCACGACTCCCCCATAAACACATTCCGGCTCCCCACGAACCCCCCCCCCCCCCTCGTCAGCAGTACAGAAAAGTGCCCCCATTAACACTGGACATCTGATAGAACACGATTACTGCCAGCAGCTATGGCCACCAGCAGTAATTGCATGCCAAAAATCCAAAGTCTGGTTGTTCCCAAATTGGATCGAGTACAATCAGCCTGCCCATAAATGGATCGAAATTCTGCCAGTCCCTGCTGAACCTGCCAAATCACGATCCATGTATGGCCAGCTTTAGGAAGCACACCAACCCACACCATATGAGAGGAGATTTTTGGATTCTGATAGCAGCAAATTTACTTACTTAACAGCATTTCCAGGATGGCATTAGAAGATCATTGATTGATTTCACTTTTTGCCTGAAATCATGCTTTTAAAAAAAAATTACAATGTAAGTACTACAATCTTTCATTGTGCTTGATTTAAAAAAGTTCACAGGTTAATTTAAGATTCCCATATATTATCACTCATATTTATCAGTATTTTTTTTATATAATCCTAAAAGTATGTAGTGATCAATGTGCATTTGTCTGAAACCTGCATACTTTTTTCCAACACTGTTTTCAGCTGCTGCCACAAATAGATGTCTTTATGTAATATCTGTGCTGACAATTTTCTGTCTGCATCAGTTTCTGTTGCTAGCAAACATTAGAAAAAAAGACTCGCTTATTGAATTTTAAAAATGCAACCTGCTGCCCAGGGATGGCCACAATGTAATTTCTCTTTTTCTTCTTTAACCTTACCATAAATTATGTTAATTTTCGACTTTAATAAAGCTCTAAATTGATTTCAGTTGAGGGCTTGACAAAAGGATCTCTGGAGCTATAGTGCAAAACATTTGAAATCCTGCCAGAATGGTAATGAAATGAAAACATCTTCTTTAAAGACTAGGGGATCTTTTCTGCTCATTCGTCTCCATCAATATTGATTGGGCTCAGCGTCATAGTCAGCAGGAAATGATGGTCTTTTTTTAGACGCTTGAACCTTGCATTTTACAAAAAAAAAAAAGATAGATTTATACATTAAAAAAAAACTTCAGCCCCGGACCAATTTGCAGCTAAAGGACCAGGCCCCTTTTTGCAATTCGGCACTGCGTCGCTTTAACTAACAATTGCGCGGTCATGCGACGTGGCTCCAAAACAAAATTGGCGTCCTTTTTTTCCCACAAATAGAGCTTTCTTTTGGTGGTATTTGATCGCCCCTGCGGTTTTTATTTTTTGCGCTATAAACAAAAATAGAGCGACAATTTTGAAAAAAATGCAATATTTTTTACTTTTTGCTATAATAAATATCCCCCAAAAATATATAAAAAAACATTTTTTTTCCTCAGTTTAGGCATACGTATTCTTCTACATATTTTTGGTAAAAAAAAATCGCAATTAGCGATTATTGATTAGTTTGCGCAAAAGTTATAGCATTTACAAAATAGGGGATAGTTTTATAGCATTTTTATTAATATTTTTTTTTTTATTAGTAATGGCGGCGATCAGCGATTTTTATTGTGACTGCGACATTTTGGCGGACACATCGGACATTTTTGACACATTTTTGGGACATTTGTCATTTATATAGAAATCAGTGCTATTTAAATAGCACTGATTCCTATGTAAATGACAGTTGTAGTTAGGGGTTAACCACTAGGGGGCGGGGAGGAGTCAGTGTGACGTGTTGTGTTTTTTTTTACAGTAGGGGGGGGCGTGGCTGTACGTGTGACGTCATTGATCGGCGTTCCCGATGACAGGGAACCGCCGATCACTGACAGTCAGTGTAGGAAGCGCGGGGAGAGGTTTGTTTACATAGACCTCTCCCCGTTCTTCCGCTCCGTAACCCGATCGCGGATACCAGCGGCGATCGGGTCCGCTGGTCCCGCGGCCGGGGTCACGGAGCTCCCGACCGGGGTCGCGAGCGCGCCGCTAGCGGCGCGCGCGCGACCCACGGGCAGGCACATGCACGATCACGTACAGGTACGTGATTCTGCCTGCCCGAGCCATTCTGCTGACGTATATATGCAGTGGCCGGTCGGGAAGCGGTTAAACAACCTTGCAAATTAAAATGTATGTAAAGTGTGTGTAAACCCTAATGAGGAGCATATCTTATTTACTTCCTTTTAGTCTGTTAAATATATCACTGAGCCTAGGTTCACACAGACTGCAGGTTAGAAATAGTGCGAGTTCAGCTGAACTTTGGCGGGTTCCTGCACAGATGTCTATTGACATTGCTCCCCGAAGTCGCCAAAAGTACTACTTTTGGGAATTAGTGCAGACGATTCGGACAGTGCTAATTCCGGCAATAGTCACCAATTTGACATGTCAAATCACATGGCAAATCGCCCCGATGTGAATGTGGGCTGTAAGTGTTTTTTTTTACACTTGTTGGGTAAGTGCAAGAAAAAAAAAGCCTGTTATTCCTGCCAGAAATTTAGTAAATTTGAAAGGTCTTGTATGGTCTGCCTGTGCTGCACTTTTAGCACTTGGCAGTGTAATGAGCCCTGCACAGCACGCTTCTGTGAACTACAGAACACCTCCCTGCTACGTTATAAATATATATGGAGAAATAGAGGTGTTCTGTAGTCCTCCATAGAGTGAGCCAGGTGGAGGTGCAGGCTGTGCTCTCTCCCTTTTTATACACAGGAGTTAACACAGAGTGCTTTCAGATCGGACTGTACTAGGCTTGATTACCCCCCATCTCCTGTGCTCTCTGCCTCCTCTCTGTACACAGAAGTTAACATTGGAATGCGTTCAGATTGGACTATACAGGGTTTTATGTAATTTTGCCATGGCACCCTTGTGGACCCTTTGCAGCACTCTGGTTGAAAACACTGTATATGCTTTTTTGGGTTGTTGATTTCCTTTCTGAAGGCAAAGATAACTATTGTATTATTCCGCAATCACAACATGCTGCTACACCACACACTCTGCAGTGTACCCTTGCCTTCCTCTGAGTCTGTGCAACAGTGGCCCACCCAAAATCTGAGAACACATTGTACTCTGCAGCACCCTACAACAACGGCTCAGCATGCTGCAGGAGGGGAGCCTCCAGGTGCCTGAGTGCCCACTTTCTCCATTGAAACACCACTGGGTAACTCCATCATTCTGCCTGGTGCCCTCCATTGCCTGACGCCAAGTGTCCCTCCAAAAAGTATCCACTAGTGGCCTAACACACTCTAGAGAGAGGAACTGGCAGAAAAAAAGCCTGGAGATGAGCCAAAAAGTCTATAGATGAAAACAACTCCCCAAAGCCATGCAATAATACTCCCAGAGATGGTGCTCCCCTGTCCTGACTTGTTACTAGGATATTGCTAAGATGCCCCCAGCCCTTGGTCTGCCCACCCACTGTTACTGGAGTGGGCTTTCTCTCCAGTTCAAAACCCAGCACATGCACGATTCATTATCATCCTCCTTTGCAGCAGCGCTGAGCTCAGAGCCACTGTGATGGGATAGAGAGAAAGCTTACACGCACAGGGTTTTGAGTTGCCCTGTGGGTAGATAGGTGAAGCTCGCCACTGTTAGCCCCCGTACACACGGTTGGAAATTCTGACGGAAAATGTCCGATCGGACCATGTTGTCGGAAAATCCGCCCGTGTGTGGGCTCCATCGGATTTTTTCCGTCGGAATTTCCGCTGGAAAAAATTTGAGATCCTGCTCTCCAATTTTCTGACAACAAAATCCGATCGGACTTTTTCCGATCGTGTGTCGAGAATTCCGATGGACAAAGTGCCACGCATGCACAGATCAAATTACTAGACCAAAGCTATTGACTACTAGCCTCTACGTAGTTCCGTCGTACGCAACGAATGTCACCACGTTCAGAATGATCGAATTTTCAGACAACTTTGTCCGACCGTGTGTATGCAACACCAGTGTCGGACAAAATCCGTCGGAAAAAATCTGACGGGTTTTGAGGTCGGAATTTCCGACCGTGTGTACGGGGGCTTAGTCTCATTTAGTTTAGCCATAAAGCGTACCTAAATACAAGAACATTTCAGCTTACCGGTCATAGGTATGGTTACTTCATTAGTGCTCTTATTCAAGCTTTTTTCCTATATTTTCAGCTAGTGATCCCACCAGTAACACACTGACATTCCTAGGATGACAGATCTCAGTCACCCCACTTTATCAGTTAACAAAACACTTTCAATGATTTATTTAACAGAACAAAAGGGAATAAATAACAGAAGTATATTATTAGGGTTTACATACCCCTTAAATGTTATCAGTTTAACTCCAGCCTCTCTGCTTAGGCATCAGGACCAGCAATGAGTGCAATAGTGATAGATAGATAGATAGATAGATAGATAGATAGATAGATAGATAGATAGATAGATAGATAGGTGGATGGATAGATGGACCAAAATGTAACCTTCATAGTAAGCCACCTGTACTTTATCCCAAATAGCCATTTGTCTGATATCGTCCTGCTTTTCATAAAACTGAATACTAAGTATGCCTACAACATTTCCTAAGAGCTATTTCAGTGACTGGACGTTAGATTAAAGCCATTTGGAGAAATTAATGGACATTCGCAGTAATACCTCAAAGGACTTTCAAGTTTAAAAGTAAAAGAAAAAAAAAAAAAAACATGAGTGGCATTTCTTCTGGTGTTAATGCCAACTACAGACATTTTCTTTATGTATCTAGGACTCATGCAGCCATTAAAGTGTTACGTGGCAGTAATTTTAGACACAAATACATTCACAAATATCAAAGCTATAACCAGTATGTAGCAGAGTGAAGGATATATAGAGTTTCCCAGTGCTTTCACAACTTCAAAGGAGTTGCAGATTTCATACTCAGTATGCTTGGCCCAGCATTTTACACTGACTCATTTTACTACCTTTCACTCTTTGAATTAAAAAAAGTATTTTAGGTATTTGTTTTACATTATAAAATAGCTAATAACTTGGGGATATTATTAGTTTTAACAGATTAAATGTGTTGGCGTATGTGACAAAGCTTTATATAGAAAAACGTACCCGAATTCACTCTGAACTCGGGTATTGGTATCACATAAAGCTTTGGAAAATATGTTCTCATACAGAATAAAATAGAGATTTAAAAAAACACCATTTAAAAAATACACAATTAAAATGCATATAACATACTATTCTACCTGTGAATAGAAATGTAGATAATGTCCATACTTTGTAATCCACCCTCCCCTGCTGTGGCATATGGTTGTATAGCATTTGGAGGTAACAAAACCATTCAGAGCCTACCAGTGGTGGCTGGTGCTATATTTTTTGGGGTGGTCGGATCAGCCGCAATAAAACAACATCCCCCTCCCTCCGTGGAATCTTGAATCGAGTTGAGAGGTCAAATCGATTCCAAATTTCAGCAAATCGATTTTTTTTTCACCAGGACCGGCGCCGGTCCTGAGGTGCTGCAGGCAGGAGTTTTTAGGCGAGGCCACGGCTTTGGCCTAGTCCGCGAGGCCGGATGCCGCGGACTCGCCTAAAAACTCCTGCCCGCAGCTTCTCAGGAACGGCGCAGTGTCCATAAAAAAAAAAACTCGATTCGAATCGTAAATCAAGTTTTTTTTGGGGAGAAAATCGCCCAGCTCTAGCGGGCATCGCTTCCTGTGGGTGGTGGCTTCCCCTACGTCTCCTCCTCCTCTACCTCTTCTCCTCCAATATGAGTGCTTCTCCTACCATCCAATCGTGTCTCAGGACAGGCTTCCTGATTGGTCGGGAGAAGAGTCAGGAAGACAATAGTGAATATTAATGTGCTATGGTCACACAAACTGGGTGTACTCAGGGCGCAGTGCTCAGTGCCCCCCCCCCCCCCCCCCGAGCTCACCTTTTTTTAAGCCAATTCGAGCCTCAGGCACTAATAAAAAAAAAAACATTGGAATCCATGTGTGCGGCGCCCTGCTTGTAGACTAGGGGCCAGGCGCGTATGCACAGACTGTTACTGGAGCCTACATTTTGTAACCTGTGCCACTTCCCCTTCCTCCTGTGTACTCTGTGGACTGTTAGAGGATACCAATACACTGTTACCTTTATACTGAACTTTCTCCCACCTGCAGGCTTTCCAATGCACCACCCCTTGCACTAATTAACTTATACAGTAGGCAATTTTGCTGGCACTTTAACTTCTATAAATAAAGTCATTGAAGTAATGAGTTCTTTTATATATCTGCCTAAAGTTTTTCCTTAATTAGATGGAAGATTTAATTTTAATATATAACGAGCTAGACTATTTACACATTTGCTTTTACATAATGTTAACTTCAGAAATGAATTTTGTATTGCTGGTTTTACATAATGTTAGTTTCAAGAATGAATTTTGTATTGCAGTGTAGCTTTATTTGTAAAAAAAAATGTTTGAGTTGTGAGGGTTATTAAGGTGTGTAGCCTGTAATGATCAAAGAGAGCATATGGCTTGCTGCTTTCCATGCCTTCTAGGCAGTCAGAAAATGATGGCAAGAGGGGAGAGCAGAATGATAATGAGAGGTAGAAAAAGATTAGACCATTGCTTAAAGCATGGAAGGAAGTCATTATATTGGCAAGAGAACAAAGTGGTGAAGAGACAGAAAAGGATATACTGGCATAACAAGAGAAAAATACAAGACTGCGTGGACAGGAGAAAAGATATTTGCAACCCATCCTACCGAGATCTGCTCTCTATTGCCGTGGTTTGTCCATGAGACAGTTAATGGCATATAGCAGCTAAGCTTTCACAGAAAATCTGAAACGTGAATAACGGATAGGAAATGCTGTTTGCCATTAACTGTGCTTTTTTGAGGAAATGGCCATCATGTTGTATATTAATAGCAAATTAGATTGGAAGAGCCACAAATGTATCTTCACACAGGCAGGTGTTTAATAATTTATTTGCAGTGGATCAGACATGGATGTAATTAATTAATGTCAACATCGTTTTTCTTTCATTATCTGTTGCAAAATTGATTTTTACTTTAAGAATTTCTTTCTTTGAAAAGCTAGCTTTTTTAACTAGGTATGACTTATGTATTAAGTTGGTAAAATTTTCTGTCAAATGCTGACAAAGTATTGTATGAAAGGTTAAGGAAAAAAAGTGTAGCATTGCCCCTAGTAACCAGGTGTATTCTTCTTTTAGTTATTATGGTAAATACATAGGTGTTGTTTTATTAAAAGACTCAGGAATTTTCACTCAGCTTTGTAATTTTTTTTTACCTATTTTCTCTTTGAATACTCAATTATGTGCAAGGGGGAAAAAAACACAGAATTTTGATTGTACATCATTGGATAATTGATGTAAACCCAGCTTCGTCTTATTCACTAAGCGCATTGAACAGTTACGTTGCAACGGTCAGAAACACCAGTTGTGACCAACTAGGGAGGCCCTATATGATATGATCCTAACTACTACATTCCAATAGATGTGGCAATTGCAGAACAAGATAAGTGTTCATTGTATTCAAAAGTATTTTCAAAATAAGCTTGCAAAACTCAATACACAGCCAAACGTTTCCCGTTCCTCTTTGCTGTTGGGATCCACAGCACTTGCATAGTTGCCTATAGGAATCAAAGAGTTGACCAAGCACTAACACAGGATGGAACTGTGGGAGCTTAAGGTAGCGCAGTGACATGTCCTAAAGGTCAATAGTTAAAGCGGAGTTCCGCCCTTTTTTTTTTAACAGTCAGCAGCTACAAAAACTGCAGCTGCTGACTTTTAAAATATGGACACTTACCTGTCAAGGGCGCCCGCGATGTCGGCACCCGAAGCCAAACTGTCCCTCGCCTCTCGGGTACTGCCGCCACCATCTTTGGTAAGGGAATCAGGAAGTGAAGCCTTGCGGCTTCACTTGCCAGTTCCCTACTGCGAATTCGCGACTCGCACTGCGCGTTCCCACTGGTCCCTGCTGCGTCCTGGGACCCGTGTGTCTTCCAGACAGCGGGGGAGACAGGAAGTGGCGTAGATACCCACGGGTGGCACGGGTACCTATGCCCGGAAGTGGGGGAAAGGTACCTGTATTAGACAGGTATCTGCTCCCCCCTCCCCCCTGAAAGGTGCCAAATGTGACAGCGGAGGGAGGAGGGTTCAGAAAAGCGGAAGTTCCATTTTTGTGTGGAACTCCGCTTTAAATACAAAAAATTGAAAAATGTACTTTCCGGGCAGCAATCATAGAAAATAAACAGTAGCTTTTATTAAACAATTAATACATAAAAAACATTTAAAATACTGCCAAATAAATGCAGCAGACAACTAGACCTCTCCAATATGGATCATGAGTGTCGAAACCATGCCTTAATAGACATGTATGACTTTAATAGATTATAACATTCAAAAAAGCTCTACATGTTTTGCGAAAATCGCTTCTTCAGGAGCTTGGTAAACATTCTATGGAGAGAAAGAGGCAGTCAATAACAATTATTATAATATACAATATTGGTATAAAGTCTCAAGAGATGCAGGGAACACCAGAACGGCACCTATAAGCGGCTGAACATACACATGCAAAGTACGCAGCAGGTCATATGTAGGGGCGTGCCAGGTAGAGCACTATAAATGTGTATCAATATAAATGCACCAAAAAAATTTGATAAAGGTGCATAGCTTAAATTAAATAGACATAATAAGAAAAGCATAAACTGTGGAAAATAAGACAGCCGACACCATAAGAGAAATAGTAGTGTGCAGAAAAGCTCAGAAATCCTAGCAAGGCCTCGCTTGATATAAAGCATGAGTAACAAAAGGTTATATCTATGGAGTATGACTTATATCTTTGCTTTAGGCTGGAGCTGTGGTTTGCGGCAAAAAGGCCACCTAAAAGATATATGTATATAATAACATTGAGAATGGCTCAATAACAGAGCGATTTGCAAGAAAGGTAGCTAAAGAAAAAACATATCAATGGTCTCACCTGGTAATTATATATGGTATGTGGAGAACATGCCAGGGCCAGAAAATTGGACCAATATTAAACCTAGAGCAATTAACATTATTGGGGTAATTTAGATTATGTTATAACAGCACAGGAAGCATAAAAGCTTATAATCCACACCATTGGAAAGATAGGAGTATCACCAATAAGTAATTTAGCAATTACTAAGTGAAAAGCCAATAGTACATACCAAGCTGGATAAGATAATGGAAGATGAATGAATCCACAAAAGGATAAACGTATGAAGTAGTTGCCATAATGTAAGGCTGTATGGCAGCCTTATATGCATGTCCCAATCAGGTGCGCGTGGGATGTCCCAATCAGGTACCGGCCGTGCGTGCGCAGTCCGCAAAGGCGGCTACAACAGACGAGACTAAGTGGGGTGAGCGTTACACTGTGGAGCTCAGGGCTGTGAGCTCCCTCCAGTGTAAACTCTCGGAAAGGCAGTGCCGGTGCACGCCGCATGGGGCAGAATGGAAAAGCCTTAACAGTGGATGGAATGATGGCCATTTTATGGAGGGTTTACAATTGGGGAAATAGTTGCCTATAGTAATAGTTACACCATTAGATAACTAATTTAAGGGCATGCATGCATGGGCTAATTTTCAGGACAGAACAGCTTCTCCCCTAATACATGTAAGTGAGTGCAAAAACAGCACAAATGCCCCTTTCACACAGGCAATTCTGATCAAGGTCTGCCTGTCAGTTTCCAGGGTGGACCTGATCAAAAGAAAAGCGGGAGGGAAAAGCGTGGTGCCTGTTTACAATACTGTAGCTTCAAGTTAATAGTGAGCATTCTATTATGACAGCAGCAACATACAGTACCCACAACACCCCTGCAGTAAGTGCTTTTATACCTAGTTAGTCTGCCTTTTTCTCTCTCCCTCCTTTTGCAAAATGGGGCGTTCCCGATGCCCACCAGTACCTAGCCTTTTTTGTCTCTCACCCTCTACTGAACTATCTTGAAGCTACTTTTATAGCATTTTTAACCCCTTAAGATATGATCGAACACATGGCTACATGATTGAAGTAGGAAGTTGTAAGATGGGTAGATTCTTCAAATTTAGGCTGGCCAGCTCCGATGTTCTTAGAGGCTATACATGATTGTAGTTTATACCTTGAAGGATGTTCTGATATGAACAGATCTGTTTGCATGCTTTAGTCATTGTTGGCAGCCCTGGACCCCCTCCCTTTGTTTGAAAGTTGAGCATAGAGGTCTGACCTGTCTGGCACATGCTTCAGCACATGCATATGCTACCCACACTTGCTGATATAGCTTATCATTTATTCTGTGAAATGCATTGAATGTTACCTGACCCCATCTTTAAAATTAGCTCAAGATACAGTATAGAGGCAATACTAATATATACAAGCGTTGACTAATGTGGTGTTCCTCCCTTTTCCCTTTTATTCCCTTTTTTATATGCCTTCATCATTTTGTATGCATAAAGGGATTTTTCTTATAAAACCGTGTTATGTGTAATATTGTTATAGCACCTGAAAAATCCCAGAATTTGTGTTCTATTGTGTGTATACTACAGTAGGGGTGAAGAGACCTGATTGGCTGATTTGTCTGTGCATAAAATACTACATTATTTTATCAAAAATAGCTTCCTATATATCTGTATAAGGCAACGAGCATCATAAATGCATTATTTTAACAATTTTTGCTTAATTTACAGCCATCAAACTCAAACTACATGCTGGGATCACCCCAAAATGACTGAGCTCTTCCAATCTCTTGGTAAGTAAATTTCTTTGCATGTGGGCAGTGCATTTTGAAAAGTGGATTTGAAACTGCAGTATGTCTGGTTCTATGATGTATTCAGCCAGTCTTGTGAATCACACACTACTGTAAGTCTTCAGCGCTTCAGTTTTCTGTATCACCTCCATGTTTCTAGCCTCATGATTGAATTATGAATGACTATGAGCCCACAAGCGAGTGGTATCCGCTTTAGCAGGTTCTTGCCAGAAAGCCTATGATCTCATCCTCATGTAGGTGCCACGGCCAGAATCGGGAGTGTAAAATAGGAATATTTTAAAGTGTCAATAAACACAATGCAACAAGTCTTTATATATTAATAGGAAAGGTAACACTTTCAACAACAGTCTCTGCATCTCATAATAAATCTAAATCCAAATGCCTTATTTCATAATTTCAGTACCACAGTCAGGTGACATTTAGTAACTTGCCCCACACTGCATTATGAGTAATTTGGGTGGGGCAAGCAGGAAAGCTATTACGCAGCCTGCAGACATCACTGGAAGTTTTTTTTTTCTTTCCTATGGCCCCACTGAGCATAGGGCATAGGGCTCTATGACTCGCTAGAGGAGCTGCTGCAAATCACCTTCTGTGAGCTACCCCACAGCCCTCTGATAGGTGTGTCATGTAAGGGGGTGGCTGGCAGGGAGAAGAATCAATCATCTCCTGCAATGTCAGATTGTCAAGTGGGGAAGACAGCTGAGGAGAGGCAGAAGATATTGGTGATCCTGCTGAAGCCACCCCACCAAGCTGACAAAAAGAGTTAGGTAGGGTGGCATTCAGAGCAGAAACGAATGGCTTCCTAAGAGAAAATATGGATAAGCATGTGCACAGAAACAGGCAAAGGACAAAACTAGGATTGACTGCTACTTTGTTGCCACTCTGAATAGTGAAGTCCACTGATATGGCAGGATCAACTAGGTATTAATTAACAATCACAACATGGATGATGGAAAGAGTATGCATATAAGTAGAGACAATACTTTTACTTGTAATGACAAAAGGAAAAGATATGTGTTTACTGACATTTTAACTTTCTTCCTGATCTGTATTTTTTTAAGATGGCACTTTAATTGGGGGGTGGAAATTCACAGAAAGTGAATTTTTCTTCTTGTATACTGCCGCCTACAGAAAGGTTGGACACTAGCCGAAAAATTGTGGGCTAGCTCAGTATAACCCCTCCTATTCCTAGCAGGCCTCATTTTTTGCTAGTGTCCTAGGGGATGGATGTCGTTTCTCTGCCCTGCTGAAATACTCCAATCTTTTTGCTAGTTAGTATTTTTTATTGAAGCAAGATGCCTGCAACATCACTGCTGAGCTTGTCTCTATATGCACCTATTCAGAGGGGACTTTCCCCAGCTTGACTTTTGAGTGCCATACCTGAATCCTGCAGGACTGGACATTGTGGATCTAGGCTAAAATGTAACCTTCGGGGCACAAGGTTTTGCATTTTGGTGCTTTCTAGACCAGAGTGTACTGGTTAACTTCCAGGTCTAGGGCGATGGCACAGTCCCAGATGTTACCCTGTAAGTAGCCAACAATAAACATAAAATTTCCGGTGCTATGTGTGATGATGGTGAGGTCACTGTGTAAACGATTGACCAAGGTGTCAATTGTAATTCCAGCTGCTATGGATAATACCACCTGGAGAGGTGGAAGAGTCTTGGACATGATTTGACCCTGTAAGTAGACCTGTGTGGGCTGAGCACAGGAGACTACATCATTATTAAGACCGCTGGGTGCCATTAAATACTCCCACTTACTGTCTGTTTTACCACATAAAGAGTTAACCTTAAGGGGTTGCATCCAGACATCATCCACTGGGTGGAATGTCACATGCATGTTTGTCTCACTCTCTTTACATCCAGTCAACATTGAGGAAGCATCTTCTTTAAGCTTCTTCTGTTTGCAAGTGATTTAGTCACCTTTGGCTGCCTGACCCTATTCCTGCCTACCCAGCTGTCAGGTTCAAGGGTATCTGAGACCTAACTGCATACCCTTAGTTACATTGGGTTCTACCCTGCAGTGCCCCATGCCTGGTTCTAATCACATAGAGGGCAGTCCCACTGTGCCAGGTGGATCCAGTAAGCACACAAATAATGTATTTGGGACTGTCTGTAGTATACCCCATGAGGTGCCTGACTTCTAGAATTAGAGTCTAGCTCTTCTTCAGAGTCCTCCTTAGCTCTGGTGGATGTGACCACTTCCTCAGTTCTATCCGGAGAGGATTTTACTGCATTCATTTTCAAAAAAGCCTCCATACCCTCAGCCTGTCAGATGCAGAAGCGGGTAAAATAAGTATTGAACATGTCACCGTTTTTCTAGGTAAATATATTTCTAAAGGTGCTATTGATATGAAATTTTCACCACATGTTGGTAACAACCCATGCACAAAAATACATTATGTGTAATAAAATGGAATGACCCAGGGAAAAAGTATTGAACACGCCAACTGAAATGTATTTAATACTTCATGCAAAATCCTTTGTTGATAATGACAGCTTCAAGATGCCTCCTGTATGGAGAAACTAATCACATGCATTGCTCAGGTGTGATTTTGGCCCATTTTGCCACACAAATCGTCTTCAAAGTTCCGTGGGCCTCTTCTGTGAACTCTGATCTACAGTTTTTTTTATATAGATTTTCTATTGGATTCAAGTCAGGTGATTGGCTGGGCCATTCTAGCAGCTTTATTTTCTTTCTTTAAAACCAATTGAGTTTCCTTGACTTTGTGTTTGGGATCATTGTCTTGTTGAAATGTCCACCCTTGTTTCATCTTCATCATCCTGGTAGATGGCAGCAGATTTTTATGAAGAATGTCTTTGACCTCCGAACATGGTGTGTATTATGGCTTTCAAAGAGTTCAATTTTGGTCTCATCTGCCCAGACTATATTCTCCCAGTATTTCACATGCTTGTCTAAGTGCTGTGCAGCAAACTTTAAACAAGCTTCTGCATGCTTTTACTTCAACAATGGAGTCTTATGAAGTGAGCGTGCACATAGGCCATGGCGGTTGAGTGCATTACTTATTTTTAATTTTTTTTAAACAATTGTACGTACTAATTCTAGGTCTTTCAAGTGGTCTTTGAAGCTCCCCACAAGTCTTGGACAACTCTTCTGATACTTATTTTCACTCCTCTGTCAGAAATCTTGCGAGGACAACCTGGTCGTGGCTGGTTTATGGTGAAACAGTGTTCTTTCCAGTGCTGGATTATGGCCCCAACAGTGCTCACTGGAACATTTGGAAGTTTAGAAATCCTTCTGTAACCAATGCTATCAGTAGGTTTTGCAACAATAAGGTTGCAAAGGTCTTGATAGAGATATTTCTTGTGTGACACCTTGGTAATAAGACACCTTTTTATAGGCCATCAGTTGAGACTGAACCAGCTGATATTAATTTGCACTGATAAGGGGCAGGAGTGCTTTCTAATTACTGGTAGATTTTAGCTGATGTCTTGGCTTTCCATGCCTTTTTGCACCTCCCTTTCTTTGTGTGTTCAACACTTTTTTTCTGTGTAATTCAATTTATTTACACATAACTTAATTTCTGAACTTATTTGTTTTGGTTTCTTTGTATGTATGGATTGCATGGGTTATTAACAACATGTAGTGACAATTTCATGTCAATAGCACCTTTAGAAATATATTTACCTAGAGTAATAGTGACGTGTTCAATACTTATTTTACCCGCTGTATAATGCACCACTTTCTGAGGATTAGCCCTTTGGCTTCTGCCAGTACTGTCCTCAGTCAAGGCTCTCTTAGGGCTCCCAAGACAGCCAAGACCTTTTTGGTGCACCCGCTGTTTTCAGTCCACTTTATGGAGGCTGGAGAAAACCTTAAAGGTTGTTTGTCCCTCCAAAGCATTTATCAGCTGTATACCAATTGAGGAGGACTTCTATTGATACCAATTGAGGAGTATTTATGTTACCCTTCTGTGGATCCAGCAGTATACAAAGCATTGATCATCCCATTGGAGAATGACACCAGAACCCATTGATAAATGGCTGGGGGCACCCTTTCATGACCTAACTGAACTTTCACTGAACTCCTAGAAATGTATTTTGCAAAAAGCACAAAAATCTAATTTTTTTGTATGTGTTTACAGTTTCAAGCTAAATGTAAATATATGCAAGTTTAATTTTAATTTGATTACAGTTCCCGCTGAGAAAGCATGTGTTTGCTGATACATAATTACTGGCAGAAATGTATATATTTGATTGTCATGCACAGTTTTTCATGCCTGATGATTTCTTGCTGGTGCAAATTATAATGACATAATAAAGATTGCATATCAATTGTTTGGAGCAATGTTAGACATTACTTATTTGATTGCTTGTTCCATGATATTTTTTCAACACTGTTACCTTATTTGTTGTCAAAACAAATGTACCGTTTATTACAGAGAGTAGTTATAAAGCTGTTCTCTCTGTCACATTATGACAAATTGTTCACAATTATTTATTGCCAGCAACCCCTATGGGTATTATACTTACAGTTCTGTTTATTAAACAAAATAAATAGGAATACTTAGATTTGATTTTACATAGAGCTTACATAGAGCTGGTCCTTCCCATGAAACCCCCCCAACTACCCCCAGAAACAAACAAACCTATCAATATATCATTGAGGCCTCAGTATTGTATAGTGGGGTTCAGGGTAGGCCATGCCTCTATTGTGACTTTCTATTTCCATAGATATTTCCTGTCGCATCATGGCAGCATACACATATGGGTTGTGGCTCCGCCTCCGCAACCTGATAGGACCGCGTAGCTATTAAACCTTGAGAGGGTCCCCTCCCCAGTATTCTCCTTTTTTTCCTCACCTGACAAGACCGAAAGTACAGCACCTCTTACCGATATCGCCCCAGCCAGGTTCAAGCCTCTCCTGGCTGGAAGTCCTACCTGTACAGCCTCTAAATGAGCTAAATGGAGGAACCCCACTCTGATGGTCTCAGGGGTATGTAAAACAAACATCTCTCACTTAAACAAGCCTTAAATAGGTTTAATAAGCAGCGGTCTCCAGCCTTACCTTTTTTCTCATGCACTGGTGTCTTGGGGGCTGTAAATCAGCCCATCTGTCCGTGTATTGTGCAGGGATTGGCATACTGAAAATGCAAATTGCTTATTAAAAACTCCTTCTCTAAGCAGGATCTCCTTCCCTGGTGGCGGTGTGTGTATAACAATGGTCCCAAAAATACCATGCTCATGGGTTTGGTTCCTGAAAGTATTACCTACTTGGTTTAGGACGTGCACGCTGGGTTATCTAGTCCTCCTTCCCATCTCAGGACGGCCGAGCGGCTCAGAGCGGCGGCGCATGCGCAGAGGGCCAGAATCTCGCCCTCTAGCTGGGTTTCCAGCTTCCAAAATGGCGCCGGGCGGCGAGCGTCGCTACTGCGCATGCGCGAGCGTGACGTCGTTGCGGCGGCGACGGCGGCGACAAATTTAAAAATCAAGCTGTTCCTGGGTTTCTCTGTGGCTGCATGTACACAGAGAAACGCAATTCGTTTGTGGGAAAAAACTTTACTGCCTTTTTCTACTGCTGACCACCTATCTACCAGCTGCACACTCTGCAAATTTTGCTTCAGATTTGAGGTTAGTTAACTTTCCTTTCTATGTTCTTGGCTGCTATCTTTTTGCCTGCTTCTTTGCACTCTTCATTTCCCTGTATTACAGGACTCACTTTTTCATGGAGGCCGCTGCCCCAGCAGACCATCGCCAGCCTAAAAGGTAAGAGGGGAAGACGGGTAAGTAAGAAGAGGAAAAAGAGAGCATGGCACTAACGCTGTTTAAATGGAACAGCCCTACCAGGTCGCCCAGATCATCGCACTCAAGACGATCAAAGAGCAGACGCTCAAGTCGCAGACACAGCCGCTCAGATCGTGGAAGAAGCCGTTCAAGGGACAGAGGCAGATCCAGTCGCAGAAGGAGCAGATCAAGATCTTACTCCAGACATGGGCATTCCTATCGCAGGAGAACTCCTACACGCAGACGCTCCCCGCATGCGCAGAGTCTCCGTCCATCAGCAAACTCCTGCTGGATTTGCGGCGCAATAGCGCTCCCAGACAAGCTGGCCTGTCGGACATGCTTCAACGAAGCAACTAAAGACAGAGAGATGGAGTTAAGCCAGCCAGTGAGAGAACCGACCCTACAAATCGCAGGGCCCGAGGTAAGCAGAGCAGTTCAAGACTCTCCCTCTGCCCCTTCCACTTCAAAGACGACAGAACTTCTGTCTGATACCGAAGACATAGAAACATCTACTGGCTTCGACTTCACTTTGGTTGAACCCTTTATAAAATCAATCAAGGAATCGATCGATTGGGTGGAAGAGAAAGAAACTCCTCATAAAGTGAGGAAGTACTTCCCAAATCTCAGGAAAGAGCCAGAGACCTTCCCATTCATTGAGGAGCTGGAAGACTTAATTAAGGAAGAGTGGCAAAAGCCGGAGAAAAAAAGCTAGTCTTGCCAATCGACTAGCAAAACTCTATCCTCTAAAAGAGCCCAACGTGAACCCGCTGATATCCCCGCCAGTAGTAGACTCCTCACTGATGAGACTTGCCAGGCATGTGACGCTTCCAATTGAAGATGCAGTTACGTTCAAAGACGTATTGGACAGGAAAATCGATCTCGACCTCAAAAAAACCTATTTGTCAGCGGGAGGCGCATGCAGACCTGCAGTAGCGCTGGCAGCGGTAGGAAAAGCTATTTCCAAATGGTCTTCCAGTGCCGAGAAACTAGTGACGGAAGGAGTGGAGCAGGAGAGAGTAATATCTGCACTCCAGGAGCTATCCCTCGCAGGCGATTTTGTCGCAGAAGCGTCTGTAGACATAATAAAATCTACATCTAGGGCAATGCTGAGCTCAGTAATGGCCAGAAGGGCACTTTGGCTAAAGCCCTGGTCGGCGGATCCATCTTCAAAATCCAATTGGTGCAAGATTCCCTTTGATGGAACAAACCTCTTTGGTGAGAAACTAGACTCGGCTATCTCAAAAGTAACCGGGGGAAAATCTGGCCTTATCCCTTCGGATAGAAGGCCAAAACAACAAAGACCGCCCACCTTCAGAAGGAACCTACCTAACAAATATAGGGAGGTGAAGTCTTACAGACCCGGCAGAGAGTACAGGAGGAGCTGGAAGAACCCCCAGTCTTCCTTTCTCAAATTTCAAAAATCCAAGAACCCTGTCTCAGGGGATCAGAAATCCTTTTGACGCCATGTCCGCTCAGCCAGCTGTGGTAGGAGCCAGACTCATGAAATACAAGCAGGTATGGGCGGAAACAATAAAGGATGCATGGACAGTAGCTACTATCCAATTCGGCCACAAGTGGAGTTTTCGAAAACGGCCAAGGAGCAGGTTTTGTATAACAAAACTACCGACATCTCAGGACAAGAGACTACTATTGACCGAGTATGTTCAAGGCTTAGACCAAAAGCAGGCGATAGTAAAAGTTCCACTATCCCAGAGGGGGAAAGGGGTCTACTCACCCTTGTTCCTGGTAAAGAAAAAGACGGGGGATCTTCGTCCAGTTCTGGACTTAAAAAAGCTAAACCGATCGATCCAGGTAGAAACATTCAGGATGGAAAGCCTGCAGTCGATTCTTCAGGCCATAAACATCGGAGACTGGATGCTCTCTATAGATTTACAGGACGCTTACTTACATATCCCCATTCACATTTCATTCCAAAAGTATCTCCGTTTTGCGGTAGACAGGCAACACTTCCAATTCCAAAGCCTCCCGTTCGGGATTTCCACTGCTCCAAGGACGTTCACAAAGGTCCTACTTCCAGTGATAGCTCTTCTAAGGGAACAAGGTCTAAGAGTCCACCATTACCTGGACGATATCCTCCTACTCGCAAACAATCAAGAGTCCCTCCTTACACATCGATCGATGTTAATCTCCACCCTGCAGAAATTCGGGTGGCTGATCAATTGGAAAAAGAGCAATCTAATTCCCACGCAGAGGATGATTTTTTTAGGAGCAGAACTGGATACACTCCTCAACACTATAGAGCTCCCGAGGGAGAAGATTCCTATACTGATCCAAAAGGCAAGAAGGCTGCTTTCGGCCAGCTCAATCCCCACCAGGGAGTGTCTCAGCATTCTGGGTTCATTCTCAGCGACCATCCCGATGGTTCGATGGGCTCAGTGGCACACAAGACCTCTTCAAGTGTCATTTCTCAGGCAGTGGAACGGCGTATCAATGTCCCAACCAATTGTGCTCAGAGAGGAAGTGAAACAATCACTCTGGTGGTGGACCAGGCCACACAACCTAAAGAGATGCAAGAACATAGTCCTTCTCTCCCAGGAGGTAATCACCTCGGATGCCAGCGGGGAAGGTTGGGGAGCACACTACCAACACCTAGCAGTCCAAGGCTGCTGGCCGTTCAGTAAACACAATATGGTATCCAACATATTGGAAATGAGGGCGGCGTTCAAAGCTCTCCTAGCCTTCAGCCACTTCCTGAGGGGCAAAGAAGTCTTACTGAAGATGGACAATCGAGTAGCAGTTGCCTACATCAACAGGCAAGGAGGTACCAGAAGTCGATCAATGCTACAGGAAGTCCGACCAGTCTTCGAATGGGCACAGCAGAACCTTTCGGGTCTCCGGGCAGCATATGTGCCAGGGACCCAGAACCAAATAGCCGACACCCTGAGCAGGAGTTTCGTGTCCAACAGCGAATGGACACTGAGTCACCAAGCATTCTCCCTGATAACCAAGACCTGGGGAGTACCAGAGATAGACTTGGCAGCAACTCCATCCAACACGAAGTGTCGCAGGTTCTTGTCGAGAGTACCCTTCCCGACAGCAGAAGGTACGGACTGCTTACAGCACAGCTGGAACTTCAACCTGGGCTACGTGTTTCCACCGATACCAATTATTCCGAGGCTACTACTCAGACTCAAGAACTCGGGATCCACAGTGATAGCGGTCCTTCCCTTCTGGCCGAGACGCCCATGGTTCACGACTCTCCTCCAGCTGAATACAGCGGATCCACTACCGCTGCCCATAGCAGCGGATCTACTATCCCAAGGTCAGCTCCTCCACCCATGTCCAGAAAGACTACACCTGACAGCATGGAGATTGAGAGGTCTAGATTCGTAGCACAGGGCTGCTCACAGAAAGTGGTAGACACTCTCCTCCAAGCCAGGAAAGTCACCACCAACAACACCTACAGGAGAATCTGGGAAAAATTCCTCGCGGTTGCACAAACACAAGCATGGGATCCAACATCTCCAACAGTGGCACAGATTCTGGAATTCCTGCAGCGAGGTCTTGACAAGGGTCTTGGGTCAAATACCCTAAAGGTACACGTGTCAGCTTTATCTGCCATGACGGGCGTAAGATGGGCAAGGGAACCACTCATTGAGCAATTCCAGAAGGCCTGCCTGAAAATAAGGCCTCCCAAAAAACCTTCCTTCCCGACCTGGGACCTTGCAGTGGTACTGGATGCTCTGTGTCACGAACCATTCTTTCCAGTTGAAGGAATATCGCTATGGAATTTAACATTAAAAACCACCTTCCTCATAGCAATTACATCAGCCAAAAGAATTTCGGAGATCCACGCTTTGATGGCCACCGAACCATACTTGACAGTCTACCCAGACAAGATAGTCCTGAAACCATCGGACCGATTCATCCCAAAAGTGGTGTCTTCCTTCCATTTCAATCAGGAAATTTGTCTTCCCGTTCTAACCACGGAACAGGGGAATCCACATCCACTAGACCTAAAAACCAACATCCTGGCATACCTCTCAATGACCAGTGACCTAAGGAAAGCGGAGAACCTCCTAGTCATTCCATATGGCCCTAGGAAAGGTCAAGCAGCAACATCCCGCACTATCGCAGCATGGCTGGTAAAAACCATCAGTAGAACCTACACTTCCAGTAAAACTCAAGTACCTGAGGGCATAAGGGCACACTCCACAAGGGCAATGGCGACCTCCTGGGCAGCTTTCTGCAAAGTATCCTCGGAAACGATATGCAAAGCAGCCACATGGTCCTCTAAGAGTACCTTTATTACGCACTACAAAGTGGACTCGGCCAGATTGTCCACGGTGGAATTTGGGAGGGCAATTATCTGTTCAAATACCTCAATTCCTTGTAAATAAAATATTTGTGTTCAGACCCACCCAGTTTGGCGAGTTAATCCCCATATGTGTATGCTGCCATGATGCGACAGGAAAACGGAAAATTGTATACTTACCCTTCCGTAATTTTCCTTTCCTGTTGCATCACATGGCAGCATACAATTACCCACCCGTCTGAGGTGAGGTATATAGATACTGAGAATACTGGGGAGGGGACCCTCTCAAGGTTTAATAGCTACGCGGTCCTATCAGGTTGCGGAGGCAGAGCCACAACCCATATGTGTATGCTGCCATGTGATGCAACAGGAAAGGAAAATTACGGAAGGGTAAGTATACAATTTTCCGTTTTCAAGTAGCTCATTTGGGGGTGAGGCTAAATAATGGGAGCTGTGTACTAGAATTGTATGGTGGCTGCTGCATTAAAAAAAAAAGTATTTTTCAGAACAGATTTGTTTATTTTTTGTTATTAACTACTTCCCACCCAGGGCAATTCAGACATTTCTCTCCTAAATGTAAAAATGTGTACTTTTTTGCTATAAAGTTACTCAGAACCCCCCAACATTATTTATGCTTTTTTAAAAGAGACCCTAGAGAATAAAATGGTTGTTGATGCAATATCACATGGTATTCGCACAGTGATTTTTAAAACACAATTTTTTGGGAAATAATACACTTTAATTAACTTTGTTGCAAGAAAACACACTATATATTTTGTAAAATATAAAAGTTGATGTTACGCTGAATAAAAAGATACCCAACATGTCACACTTTAAAATTGCGCACACTCGTGAAATGGCGCCAAACTACGGTACTTAAAATTCTCCATAGCCCACGCTTGAATTTTTTTTACAGGTTACCAGTTTAGAGTTACGGAGGAGGTCTAGTGCTAGAATTATTACTCTTGCTATAGCGTTTGCAGCGATACCTCGTATGTGTAGTGTAAAAAACGTTTACATATACGGGCGCAGCCTACGTATGCATTTGCTTCTGCATGCATTACAAGAGGATGGGGGGTGCTTTAAACTTTTATTATTATTATTTATTTTGTTTTAATTTTTTCATTTTTACACTGTCCCTTTAAATTTTTTTAACACTTTTATTCCTAGCACAAGAAATGTGCTTGGCCAGCTCTGTGGTAACCTGGTGGAACTCCCCTCTCTAGGGTGGGTTTTACAGTATATGGATAAGATGTCTGGATGATGCATGTATAGACCGTTAGAGTCCACAACGTCATATGACGTCATGCGGGCGGGAAGTCGTTAAATCGCCATGAGTTTGCCTTTAAAGAGAATTTTGATTTTCCTTTACCAAGTAAAAATACTTTCAAACATGTGTACTCCAAGACTTGCATATACTTATGTCTGGGAATCTCATCTATGCCCAGGAGTAAGTACCTAAATGTAGAGGTTCATCTTTGATTTTTAACAATAAATAATGCTTTTGTATGAAAAATAAATACAGTAAGTTATGTTATTGCCATGCCCAATTTTTCTTTTCCTTTCTTCCAAACATAAACATTTTCTTCTTTTACAGGAGATTTAAACAATGTGAGGTTTTCTGCCTATCGCACTGCTATGAAGATAAGGAGACTTCAGAAAACTTTGTGTTGTAAGTTGGGATTTCTTAAATCATGTATCTCGCAAACAGTGGGTGGATTTACTAAAGGCAAATAGTGTGCATTTTGCAAATTCTGTTCTTTTATTTTCCTTGCACCTCATTGGCTATTCTTTATAAACTTAAGCTTTGTATTCCCAAACTTCTGGGAAAAATAAGTGCTACTGCACTTGCAGAGTGCACCTGCTCTTGCAAAGTGCACAGTCTATTTGCTTTTAGTAAATCCATCCCATTATGTTCTAGTATTGTATGTATGACCTTGTTGTAAGTACATATCTTGTAATGTGCCAGCATCTTTTATGCTGTACAAGGCAAGTAGTATATACTATATGTATAGTATATACAGTTAGATCTATATACAGTGCCTTGTGAAAGTATTCGGCCCCCTTGAACTTTTCAACCTTTTGCCACATTTCAGGCTTCAAACATAAAGATATAAAATTTTAATATTTTGTGAAGAATCACCAACAAGTGGGACACAATTGTGAAGTGGAACGAAATCTATTGGATATTTTAAACTTTTTTAGCAAATAAAAAAAATGAAAAGTGGTGCGTGCAAAATTATTCGATGCAGCAAACTCACTCCAGAAGTTCAGCGAGGATCTCTGAATGATCCAATGTTGTCCTAAAGGACTGATAGTGATAGATAGAATCCACCTGTGTGTAATCAAGTCTCTGTATAAATGCACCTGCTCTGTGATAGTCTCAGGGTTCTGTTGAAAGTGCAGAGAGCATCATGAAGACCAAGGAACACACCAGGCAGGTCCGTAATACTGTTGTGGAGAAGTTTAAAGCCGGATTTGGATACAAAAAGATTTCCCAAGCGTTAAACATCCCAAGGAGCACTGTGCAAGCGATCATTTTGAAATGGAACGAGTATCAGACCACTGCAAATCTACCAAGACCTGGCTGTCCCTCTAAACTTTCAGCTCAGACAAGGAGAAGACTCATCAGAGATGCAGCCAAGAGGCCCATGATCACTCTGGATGAACTGCAGAGAACTACAGCTGAGGTGGGAGAGTCTGTCCATATCAGTCGTACAATCAGTCGTACACTGCACAAATCTGGCCTTTATGGAAGAGTGGCAAGAAGAAAGCCATTTCTCAAAGATATCCATAAAAAGTCTCATCAAAAGTTTGCCACAAGCCACCTGGGAGACACACCAAACATGTGGAAGAAGGTGCTCTGTCCGATGAAACCAAAATCGAACTTTTTGGCCACAATGGAAAACGATATGTTTGGCGTAAAAGCAACACAGCTCATCACCCTCAACACACCATCCCCACTGTCAAACATGGTGGTGGCAGCATCATGGTTTGGGCCTGCTTTTCTTCAGCAGGGACAGGGAGATGGTTAAAATTGAGGGGAAGATAGATGCAGCCAAATACAGGACCATTCTGGATGAAAACCTGTTGGAGTCTGCAAAAGACCTGAAAGTGGGACGGAGATTTATCTTCCAACAAGACAATGATCCCAAACATACAGCAAAATCTACAAAGGAATGGTTCACAAATAAACGTATCCAGGTGTTAGAATGGCCAAGTCAAAGTCCAGACCTGAATCCAATCGAGAATCTGTGGAAAAAGCTGAAAACTGCTGTTCACAAACGCTCTCCATCCAAACTCACTGAGCTCGAGCTGTTTTGCAAGGAAGAATGGGCAAGAATTTCAGTCTCTCGATGTGCAAAACTGATGGAGACATACCCCAAGCGACTTGCAGCTGTAATCGCAGCAAAAGGTGGCTCTACAAAGTATTAACGCAAGGGGACCGAATAATTTATAAATAATAACTTTTCATTTTTTTATTAGTTAAAAAAGTTTCAACAATCCAATCGTTCCACTTCACAATTGTGTCCCACTTGTTGGTGATTCTTCACAAAAAATTAGAATTTTATATCTTTATGTTTGAAGCCTAAAATGTGGCAAAAGGTTGAAAAGTTCAAGGGGGCCGAATACTTTCGCAAGGCACTGTATATAGTATTTGGACACAGACACAATTGTCCTACCTTTGGCCTTGTATGCCACTGGAATAAAATTAAAATTAAACAATCCAAATGAATTTGAAAGGCAGACTTTCAACTTTAATTCAAGGGGTTGAACATGAATATCAAGTACAAATTTTATGAACTGCAACTGTTTTTCTACACAGTCCCCCTCTCCCCTTTTCTGAGCCTCAAATGTAATTGGACAAATGAATATAATCATAAATAGAATGTTCATTTTTAATATTTTGTTGAGAATTTACTGGCAATGACTGCCTGAAGTCTGGAAACCATGGGAATTACCAAGGATTGGGTTTCCTCCTTTCTAATGCTTTTCCAGGACTGAAGCTGTCTTCGGTTGTCCTTTGCTTGTGGGTCTTTCTGCCTTTAGTTTTGCCTTCAGCAAGTGAAATGCATGCTCAATTGGGTTGAGATCAGGTGATTGACATTGTCCATCTGTACTGTGAAGCAAAATATTACAGCACACATATGCAAAAAATTACATTTAAGGCTATTTAAAGGCTATTAAGGCTATTTAAAACACCTGAATATTTAAAAAAAAATATGGGGATTCGGTCACACCAAATTGCTATATGGTGCTTAAGCCCACTTACTGCGACAAAGTACCCCATTTTTAGTGGGCCCTACACTATCCATAGAATGGAAGATCCCGCTTCTCTGAACCAGGGGAGAAATAGACTCTTCTATATGGGAGAAATAACAGACTCCTCCTATAACACAGGTGGACACTTATGAGATGCAATGATGAGGGAGTAGGGTGCTCCTGCCCAAAAGGATTTGGTCAGAATCCATACAATAGACAAACAAAATATGTGGCCAGGAGCACCCCACTTCCTCATTGTTGTCTCTCATTGGTGTCCACCTGTGTTAATTCAGTTGGGAGCAGATTGGCTGGTGAGTTGGGCTGGGAATTTTCTTTGGTTTTGTTTTAAATGTGTGTATGGCCAGCTTTAAGCACATAGGAACCGTTGTGTGCATTGTTGGGGAAGGTGGTTAAAAGATAAGGGTTTGTTTTAGGGATTAGGTTTAAAGTGCAAGGCCCCGTACACACAGGCCGAATGTCAGAAAACAACGGGCAGACAATTGGCCTCTATGTATGTCTCGTATGTCCAGGCCGGCATGGCAGGCTTTTGTCGAACGTGCATGCTGGAAAACCAGAAGCTGAATGACTCCTGATCAGCTAATGGCAGAGAGCGATAATTGGAGTGTTCTAGCAGGGGAGTGTACTGTGTACCTGGCTTTAGGTAGCGGAGGTTTACCGGTAAGTGTTATAATCTTTTAGTGTAGGAGATTCTGTGTTTTTGTTTACTGTTTTTAATTTTTTTTTTTTATTTTTTTTTTTTTATATAACGTATGCCATAAAATGCAGTACACGCCCTGCATTCATTTCTTCTCTGAAGGGTTTGCTACTTTGTTATTATTGTGACTTGTTTTAGCAATTCAGTATCATCTCTTGGAGATAGTCCATGGATATGAACTGAAGGATCAGTTTTATTGTTCTATATGATAAAAGCAATAATTTAAAAATGAAGTTGGCTACTCTGTAAAGATAATTTGCTAAAAACAATAAGCAAGGCAATAGGAAAAGTCCATGAGTTTAGCAGAACCATTCAAACTCTATTCACACTAACACAATTTTAACATGTTATATATTCATCATATTCCTGTCGATGGGAGGAATCCATGAATTCTGCAGGGTACATAGGAAATCAGCTTTCCTGGAGGTGTTCATTTCAAAAGAAACTTCACTTAGCCATTCCTCCTTAGTGATACAGTGCTCAGTATCATGGGCTGCATGAAAGGGAAGTACCGTATTTATCGGCGTATAACACGCGCCGGCGTATAACACGCACCCCAATTTAAGAGGGAATTTTCTGAATTTTTTTTTTTACACAGCCCCCCTGCATAGTACATGGACCCCCTGTACCACACATGGACCCCTGTACCACACATGGACCCCTGTACAACACATGGACCCCAGTACAACACATGGACCCCTGTACAACACATGGACCCCTGTACAACACATGGACCCCTGTACAACACATGGACCCCTGTACAACACATGGACCCCTGTACAACACATGGACCCCAGTACAACACATGGACCCCAGTACAACACATGGACCCCAGTACAACACATGGACCCCAGTACAACACATGGACCTCCTTTCATTATGAAGACCCCCCCCCCCTGCACTCCCAGCGCTGCATGCACACTCCAAATTTGAGAAAACTTCACAGCATGTCAGCCCCTTCCCATACACCGATCCTCCCCACCCACCGCAAATCAAAAAGTACCACTAATTACCGGCATCAACGCCGCGCTCTATGGTGGACCCGGTCATGTGACTGCTCTCCTCTGTTTCATTGACGGTCACGTGTCCGCTCGCCTCCTCCAATCACAAGCTACACACGAGGAGGAGGCGGAGCGGGAGGAGGAGAGCAGGCACAACGAGCGGCGATAAGGTAATCTGCACCGCTCGAGCAACACAGCCGCACACTAAGGGCTGGGCAATGCAGGAATGTCCTCCGCTCCCCCCGAGCTAGCAGCGCTGTTCCGCGGCCCGGAGAGGTGGGCGGCTGGTCTGATAGCCTCCCAATAGGTGGCACCCTGGGGCGGACGCCCGATCCCCGATCCCCGCCCCCTGTTAAAAGAACATATATCGGCGTATAACACGCAGGCACAATTTACCCTCTATTTTCAGGGTAAAAAAGTGCGTGTTATACGCCGATAAATACGGTATATTTACTTTATGAGGACTTTGTTTGCTGATAGGGTCATTTTAAAATGGTTCTAAATTCTAAATGTTTTTTACCTTAATGCATTCTCTGCATTAAGGTAAAAAATGCCCCAATACCTGTCCTATCCCCCTCCAGCCCCACCCGTCCGTAAACACTTACCTGGCTCCATGTCTCCACTCCAGCACTGTCTCCATCTCCAGCACCACTTCTCTTACTTCCTGCTTTCACAGGAGAAACTGAGGGCGGTGCAGCCACATGTTTCTGCTGCTGTCAGTCAAACTCTTGTGATGAGGAAGCTAGGGCTAGGCTTACTAGTGCTACAGTGCCTTGCAAATGTATTCACCCCCTTGGCATTTTTCCTGTTTTGTTACCTCACAACCTGGAATTAACATGGATTGTTTGAGGATTTGCATCATTTAATTTACAGAACATGCCCACAACTTTGAAGATTTTTTTTATTGTGAAGCAAACAACAAATAGGGCAAAAGAACAGAAAAAGTCAATGTGCATAACTATTCACCCCCCTAAAGTCAATACTTTGTAGAGCCACCTTTTGCGGCTATCACCGCTCCAAGTCGCTTTGGATAAGTCTCTATGAGCTTGCCACATCTTACCACTGGGATTTCTGCCCATTTATTCGTGCAAAACCGCCCCAGCTCCTTCAAGTTGAATGGTTTGCACTTGTGAACAGCAATCTTTAAGTCTGAACACAGATTTTCTATTGGCTTGAGGTCTGGGCTTTGACTAGGCCATTCCAACACATTTACATGTTTCCCCTTAAACCACTCAAGTGTTGCTTTAGCAGTGTGTTTGGGGTCATTGTCCTGCTGGAAGGTGAACCTCCATCCTAGCCTCAAATCACACACAGAGTGGTACAGGTTTTGCTCAAGAATATCCCTGTAGACACCCGAAGGTACACAAGGGCAGCCCGCTTGATCAGAAGCCGTAGCCCTAGCCTCGTCAGGCCTACTCTCACCCTTCCCCTCACTAAGTGAGGGACCAAATTTAGCCCACAGTGACACCCTTACCCCAGTTAGGGGTTGGTATTCTGCTACGGTGAGCAGGGTTTTTTTTTACCCTCTCACGCTAGTTTCACCTGAAGCTCTGGCCCCTGTCCCACCCACGCACAGCAAGATCCCCTCAGGGGGTGCGTGGGAGGTCGGCGACCAGACGCTGATTAAGTCTCTTACAAAAGCTTTCTTAGTAGTAATCGAACCCCGCCCGATGGCAACAGTTCCTAGGCCATTAGAACAAGAATCACTCTCCTAATCACTCCTCAAGCGGCCTGACTGTTGTACGCATACCGTCTAGTAAATTGCCGAGTGAGTATGCCTGTAAGCTGTCCTCTGTACTGACCCTCTAGGGGGCACTATGTTCTCATGTTCTGTTTTACGTTTTTATACCTTTGTAATGTTACTATTTACAATAAAACTTTTAAAAACTAAAAAAAAAAAAAAAAAAAAAAGAATATCCCTGTATTTAGCACCATCCATCATTCCCTCAACTCTGACCAGTTTCCCAGCTCCGACTGCTGAAAAACATCTCCACAGCACATAATGCTACCACCACCATGTTTCACTGTGGGGTGTTCAGACCAGAGCACCTTCCTCCATACATGTTGTGAGTCTCCCACATGCCTTTTTGCAAACTTAAAATGTGCCATTTAGTTTTTTGCTGAAAGTAATGGCTTTCTTCTGGCCACTCTGCCATAAAGCCCAACTCTATGGAGCATACTGCTTATTGTCGTCCTATGTACAGATACTCTAGTCTCTGCTGTAGAACTCTGCAGCTCCTCCAGGGTTACCTTAGGTCTCTGTGCTGCCTCTCTGATTAATGCCCTCCTTGTCCGGTCCGTGAGTTTTGGTGTGTGCCCGTCTCTTGGCAGGTTTGGTGTTGTGCCATGTTCTTTCCATTTGATTATGATAGATTTGATGGTGCTCCTAGGGATCATCAAAGATTTGGATATTTTTTTATAACCTAACCCTGAGTTGTACTTCTCAACAACATTGTCCCTTACTTGTTTGGAGAGTTCCTTGGTCTACATGGCAGTGTTTGGTTAGTGGTGCCTCTTGCTTAGGTGTTGCAGCCTCTGGGGCCTTTCAAAAAGGTGTGTATATGTAATGACAAATCATGTGACACTTAGATTGCACACAGGTGGACATCATTTCACTAATTATGTGACTTCTGAAGGTAATTGGTTGCCCCAGAGCTTTTTATGGGCTTCATTTTCATTTCTGAAAAATAGTTGTATGTATATATTTTTCTAATTTTACTTCACCAACTTAAACTATCGTGTTCTGATCCATCAAATTTTATTCAGATTAAAACATTGAACTAAAGGCTGTAATTTAACAGAATAGGTAAAAAGCCATGGGAGGTGAATACTTTTGCAAGGCACTGTATGTGTGGCTATAGATGCATACAGCCCTGCTTTGGCGTGTGCACCAATGGGTGCTTCCTTAGCACCTGGTTAGCTGCAAGAGGCACCTGGAGGAGTGAGAAGCTGATAGCAATGGTGGAGAACTTCCAGATGAAGAGGTAATCAACCTTTCTGGACAATATCGTTATTGCCCAGAAAGGTTGATTACCTCTTTGTTTTAGGGTCCAAGGAGCCTCCTGTATCAGAGCTGGAGGTTGCTTTGAAGGGTCTTTAAACCCTAACAATAAGCTTCTCTTATTTGCTCCATTTTAGTCTTTTAAATATAACATTGAATGTGTTTTTTTATACTGTATCTCTTCTATAAGTGCAAAAAATATCTGTTGATCCTACTTAAAATCCAATGGGAATGAGGTCTTAGGCACATTTACATGCAATTACACACATTTTACATGTTTAGCTGCATTTAGAGTGCCTAATCGGATCCTGGTCACACAGAGGGGACGTTACTAAGACTGGAGGAGCTGGAATCTGGAGCAGCTGTGCACGGCAACCAGTCAGCTTCTTACTTACTCATCTTCAAAGCTTAACTGAACAAGCTGAAGATAGAAGTTGATTGGTTGACATGCAAAGCTGCCCCAGATTCTGTTTGCTCCAATTTTAGTAAACTATCCCCACAGAATTCCTTTTAGTAAATCAACCCCAAAGGGAGGCAAGAGGAAATCTTTCAAACTGAGAGCCAACTCTCTCTTTGTCCTCCATTAGAACACTTTCCCACTATTAGGGTACATGTACACTGGGGCTCTTGTAAATGCTTTTGTCCTGACAGGAGGAAAGTAGCTTAAAAAAACATGCCTAAGATACGTTTTTACATACTTTTTTAAGTGCGTATTTATTTATTTCATTGGCCAGAAAAGTAATTTATTCTGGCCACTGAAGGTAAAAAAAAAATGCTCAAGCGTGAATGGTACCTGGTGCTTAGGCACCTTTAGATGCATTTACACATGTTTAGGTGCAGTTTGGCTTTTTTTTTCTGCCAAAATACTCCTCTCTTGAACGCACAAGTGATGTTTTTTTTTTTTTCCTGCTCCTAAACTCCTCTGCCGCTGATATCTCCTGTAAACACCTATAGAGTGCATGGACACAAAAACTAACCTGGAGGGGCATTTAGAGGCAGAAAAAAATTGAATCACCTGTAAAACAGGTGTTTTTGTGCTGCAGTGTGTATAGGGCATTCTGGTTCTGGTGATAACTCAAAATTTGGGATTATTGCTCACTTTTAGTCATAGAGACAGTGGTTACATATAGAGAGTGTGAATCTCCCCAACTGGGACACAGATAGTAATATATATTCGCTTTAGATACACTTTAACTATCAGTCTTGTCAGATATGTGCTTCTTTCTGTTTAAAGCGGTTGTAACCCCGCTGACACTTTTTTTTCTTTTTTACACACCTGTAAGGGAAAAGGCATAATGAGCTAGTATGCACTGCATACTAGCTCATTATGAAATACTTACCTTAGAACGAGGCATCGGTAACTCACCTGGTCCGCGCCGAGGTCGCTGATATGTTGCCTCGGCGTGTCTTCCGGGTATCGCGACTCCAGCGCTGTGAGTGGCTGGAGCCGCGATGTCGTCACTCCCGCGCATGCGCACGGGAGACTTCTTTCCGGCAAGGTTTGGATTCTGCCGGCCTTTCAGCGGAGAATCCCCCATGCGCATGCGCCGCTGCAGTCATTATAGGCTTACCTGTAGGTAAAAGTAAATTTTTGGACTTTACAACCACTTTAATGTTGTGTACTGTAATTTGCCTGTATATTGTAATTACTGCACATTCACTTACGCAGAGCTGTGGAATATGTTGGTACTTTATAAATTAAAGTGATTGTAAAGTTCAGTTTTTTTAGTTGAAAATAACAAGCATGTTTACCTGCTCTGTGTAGTGGATTTGCACAGAGCAGCCCTGATCCTCCTCTTCTTGGGCCCCTCTTCTGTGCTCCTGGTCCCTCCTTCCTGTTGAGTGCCTGCACCGCAAGCAGCTTGCTAGAGGGCCAATCGAGCCAAGCCACAGCCCCCTGTGTCCATTCAGACATGGTGCTGTGGCCCCGCCCTTTTCTCTCCTCATTGGCTGACTGACTTTGATTGACAGCAGCGGGGGGCCAATGGCACTGCACTGCTGTCTCAGCTAATGAGGAGGGGAGTCCCAGCCAGCCGAGTGTCTCATGCAACATTGCTGGATCTAGAGGGACCTCAAGTAAGTATTAGGGGGGCTGAGGGGGCTGTTGCACATAGAATGCTTTTTATCTTAAAGCAGTGTTCCAGCCGCAATTTTTAATTTTTTTTTGAAGTCAGCAGCTAGAAACTCGGTAGCTGCTGACTTTTAATAAGGACACTTACCTGTCCAGCAAGCCCACGATGTCGCCCCCCCCCCCCAGGCCAATCCGTCCATCGGATCGGCTGCCGGCGCCGCCATCTTAACGAAGGGAGACAAGCAGTGGAGCCTTGAGGCTTCACTGCCCGTTTCCTACTGCGCATGAGCGAGTCGCGCTGTGTTTTGTAAGTGGCCCTGTTGTTTTCTGGGACACACACATGTCCCAGAAGACAACGGGGCAGCTCGCCAAAGAGGAGGAAGCGCCGCGGAATAGGAAGAGGCAGATTAGGAAGACTGCCTAGCAACAGGGGTTACTGGTAAGTAAAAAAAAGTAATTTTTTCAAATGTTTTTTTTTTTTTTTTTTTGAGAATGTTAATGGATTTTTTTATGTTAGGGTGGACCTCTTTAATTCATAGAATGCATTAAGATAAAAAAACCTTCTGCCTTTACAATCACTTTAAAGTTTACATTTAGAATTTGAAAATATATTTTAGTTCCACTGTAAGTTTTCAAACATTGCAATCTCTGCAAATTTTTACTTTATTTTTGTCATGTTGGCAGTTTAAAAAAAAAATCGAATCTCAAATGCCTTGTCTTTGCCCTGGATGACACGTTGTTGGCTAGTAATATTGCTTAAGTCACCAAGAGAACTATTAAGTGTTTTTCTATTTTTGAGGTAAGCGAATGGCTGGCTAGCAAGCCCTGCCAAAACCTTTCTAAAAGCTCGTGCCCTCCTCAGCCATTTACTTTTCATTGTCGAAGTGTTGTGATTTATGGCTTTCCCCAGACCTGTCATATTCTGTTACCATAATAGAATGACATTTGTAATTTTAATTCAGTGCTGATACCATGCCAAGTCTGCCTGCTTGCCAGATGAAGTTCCAAACACATACACACACTGCTACAAAGACAGCCAGACAGAAAAATTGCTCTTTTCCCCCTTTTGAGATCTCTATAGCCCTAAAGAAATGTGCCACTAAAAAGACATTGCTGTAAAAATTAAATATCCTTTTTTGTACCCTTTGTTTTGTACTGACTTATTATCATCAAGAAAATTAAATACATCTGTTATGTGTCTGAATAAATCATTCTGTGGCTGTAAGTTAATAACCTGAACTTGGGGTTCCCTAACATGACCATACCAACACTGCAAAGGATTTGGTCCGACGGATTTAGTCCGACACTGGTGTTGCATACACACGGTCGGACAAAGTTGTCGGAAAATCCGATCATTCTGAACGCGGTGACGTTTGTTGCCTATGACGGGACTACATAGAGGCTAGTAGCCAATAGCTTTGGTCTTGTAATGTGATCTGAGCATGCGTGGCACTTTGTCCGTCGGAATTCGCTACACACGATCGGAATTGGTGTGATCGGACTTTGTTGTCGGAAAATCTTTAGAGCAGGAGATAGGACTTTGTCCGTCGGACAATGCGATGGAAAATGTCCGATGGTGCCTACACACGGTCGGAATTTCCGACAACATTGTCCGATAGGACAGAATCCATCGGAAAATCCGACCGTGTGTATGGGGCTTTAGAATGAACAGTGCAGTGCAATAACTCTCATTTAATACAATAACAGACTTGGGATTTAGCTGCATTATATATTTTTTTTAAATACACATTTGGACTAAAGGGTATTTTTTATTTTTTCCCAGTTCTGCCTTGACATGAAGTTAAAGAATATGTAAACCCAACATTTCATATTCCCGATATGTGCCTGCTGTACCATGTACGCTTTGTATTGCTTCCTTTGTGGGAAATACCTAGTATTTATGCCATTCACTGCTTTCCTATTAAAAACTGACCACACTAGACATGAGAGCACAGCATGGTCAGTTCTCTAGCAGTGCTGAGAACTCAGCCTGCTCTCCTGCAATGATCAGACTTGTCCTAACATGCCCCTTCCCTGCACAGCCGCTCACTGAGAAGTTTGGTGCATTGCAGTTTCTCCTTCCCCAGTTCTCTAAGCTCCTTATGCAGCTTAGAACAGAGGGTATGTGGTCACTTAGGAAAAAATGGTATTAATGTATATATATAAAAGTTTTGCCTTTCCTTTCTACTGAATTTCAAATTGAATTGGTTGGTTTACAAGGTGAGGGTTTTCATATAATTTAAGGCCTCATGCACACTGGAGGTTTTTGGACATTTTTACAGCAGCTGTTTTTGGCTTCAGACATTTTTTTCTACAGTCAATAAACCCCCCATCATGTTATCCTATCTGTCCATGCACACATATGCTGTTATCAGCAGTTTTTGGCTGTGGCATTTTTTGGCTTAAAAAAAAAACAAAAAAACTACTGATGAACACAGATAAACGCTCAAAAACGTGACTCACCAGAGTTTTTTGACGATTTTGATCCATTGAAAAAAAAAAACACTAATGTGAATAAACGCTAAGAAAAAACGCTATTGCAAAAACATTGAAAAACTTTGAAAAACTCACTGCAAAGCTACTGGCATTTTTATAATGTTATTTTAACGTCCAGTGTGCATGAGGCCTAAAGCAGAACTTAACTGTATCTGAACACCACAAACTTTTTTTTTATTATACCCAAAGCAAACTCCCCATTCATTTATGTCTCAATGTTTTATTGTGTTGAGAAATCACTTTAACCCTCCTTCCCCCCTAGTTTTTCTTGCCACAGCCATCTTGAGTAAGGGCAGATGATCCATGTAGCTTTTACTTCCTGGAATGCATCCGCACTTTACTCTTGGCAAGAGGGTGTGCTTAGTAGAGAAAGCCCCTCTGGCCAAAATGATGGATGACATCATTTTGGCCTAGGCCAGAAACCGGAAGAAACTGAAGAAAGGTAAAAAAAAAAAAGCTGAAAACAAGTATACTGTATATAACATATACCTTCCTATCTGTTTACTAAGGCTAACAGCATAAGGATTAAGATCAGTTCATGATGACTGAGACAGTTTAGTTCTGCTGTATTGTCCTGTTTAGTAAATATTTAGTTGACCTCATTAGATCTGCTGTAATTTAAAGTGGATGTAAACCCTCACATATACCTAGTGATGTCAACAGCCTCAGATGATACACAGAGAGATGAAACAAATCTCTCTACATACGTTTTACATGTATATCTGCTGTCTTCATCTTTATATACTTTTTAGAAAGTGCAGATCGTGTTAGAATTTCCACTTCCTCATTCAACAGTAGCAGTGTGGTGTTGGATTACACTGGGAGACAGCTGATTGGAGGAAAGGTACACCCCCCCCCCTCCACATAGGCAGAGACTTTGAGAGCTGTCCTGTGAGTAGAGCAGCTTTCTGCTAATCTATTTATAGCACTCTCCCTGACACAAATTTCAGGCTGATTTTATCTTATGTCAGAGAATTTGTCAGAAGTTCTCAGGCTGATAGCAGAACGGAGTAGAAGAAAGCCACAGGACTTAGTGCTTTGAAGAGCGATAAGAAAACACTGCAGATATATGTGCCCAGCTCAAATTTCATGAATCGGGTTCATATCCACTTTAAAGCAAAAATAACAGCAGACCAAGAAAAGGGCTGTTTAATCACTGAATAATACGATTTTCAATACAAAAATAAGAAAATATTCAAGGTCAGTTGAATGTATATAGGGTGAATGTAAGCTTCTTCTTTCATAATTGTTGTTTTCTAATCTACTAAGTACAGTCATAGAGTTGTAGAGTTTGTCTATATATCATATGTTTTCTGAAAACATAATAATTGCTGCAGTTTTACAAGCAGTTGTAAATGAAACAAACAGTGTTTATTCATATTCAAAAGTGACTGTTTTGTCTTTTTTCTTTTAGTGGATCTTCTGGAACTGAGCACCACGAACAACATTTTCAAACAACATGAACTCAATCAAAACCAACAGCTTCTATCTGTCCCGGAAATCATCAGCATCCTCACCTCCATCTATGACAGCCTGGAAGAAAAACACAAAGATCTGGTTAATGTGCCTCTCTGTGTAGATATGTGTCTGAACTGGCTGCTCAACGTATATGACACGTAAGTTAGTTCTCATTAGTAAGTTAGTTCTCATAGATTTTTACATTAGTGCTATCTGCTGGGAACAAATTGAAGTATGCACAATAATTCCTGTAATATCAGGAGTGACAGTAGATAATGAAAAATTTACCTGTGGAGCATCTGTTTTGGTCTCCTAGGACTAAAACATGATAGAATACCCTATAGGATCACGATAGGCCTTATTTTGTTAATGGCGTATAAAACTACTGTGTCTGTATTTGAAAACTTGCCTCATTTTTGTTCTACATATTTAAGGGATATGCAAGACAAGCTTTTATTTATTTCATGAACTACCTTGTAACACATCAGGGGTGAATCAAAGATTGCTCAGTTAGGCCCCTTTCATACAGGCAGTATGGTCGGATCCAATAACTCATATGCCAAAAAACGATCACAATCCATTATAATCAATAAAGCAAAAGCAGCGCTCTTCTGGTGTACTGTACACCTTGCTCCCAAACAGTTCAAAACTGTTGCACCCTGTGACAGGTGAGTCAAATGATAAACTTTCTTCACAGAGTGTCCTTTGAGGATTTATCAAGTGTATAGATACGGAAAAAAACTTCACCACATCTCCTGAAAACCACTCCCCTCAAAATTTGCACTCACCAGATATACAAAGTTCATATGCCTTTGGGTTATATCTTTCCACCATAGAATCATTTAAGATCTGCCACCAGTCTCAGTGTCTCGTAACAAAGGGAAATAGACCTCATAGCGTAATCCTGTTAAGGCTTTTATTGCCATACAAACCCCTTTTAAAATTGCACTTACAATAAAACATTTAAAAAAACAGCATTCGAATATGTAATAATAACCGCTCAGCCTGCACAATCTCTCTCACCGATCCTTAGATCTCCTAACCATGGTGATTCCCGGGTAGAGTTCATAGCTTCTGGCAGTCTCTCAAGCTGTGTGGTCAACTCCAGATGCGTTTCGTCATTCCGTCTTTGTCAATAGGCGTGGTCACATGACACTTGAGGTATTAACCCCATCAGCTCTCACGGCAGGATGGCTCACCAGTTATCACCACGGACAGCTGGAAAGATGTAAAGAGCTATACGCATTGATTGGATCTCAGCACAAACAATCTGTGCAATCGAATCATATATGGACACTCAGGTCATGCATAATACAAATCGATAAATCGTATTCCATAATTACATCGGATAAAAACAATCCATGCATTGATATTCTCACATATCTATGAGCATAAATCATCATCATCAAACGTACATAGGACAAATTAATTAATAAATCGTATCTCCAAACATCTACAGTGCCTTGTGAAAGTATTCGGCCCCCTTGAACTTTTCAACCTTTTGCCACATTTCAGGCTTCAAACATAAAGATATAAAATTTTATTTTTTTGTGAAGAATCACCAACAAGTGGGACACAATTGTTAAGTGGAACGAAATCTATTGGATATTTTAAACTTTTTTAGCAAATAAAAAACTGAAAAGTGGTGCGTGCAAAATTATTCGGCCACTTTACTTTCAGTGCAGCAAACTCACTCCAGAAGTTCAGCGACGATCTCTGAATGATCCAATGTTGTCCTAAATGACTGATGGTGATAAATAGAATCCACCTGTGTGTAATCAAGTCTCTGTATAAATGCACCTGCTCTGTGGTAGTCTCAGGGTTCTGTTGAAAGCGCAGAGAGCATCATGAAGACCAAGGAACACACCAGGCAGGTCCGTAATACTGTTGTGGAGAAGTTTAAAGCCGGATTTGGATACAAAAAGATTTCCCAAGCTTTAAACATCCCAAGGAGCACTGTGCAAGCATTTTGAAAATGGAAGGAGTATCAGACCACTGCAAATCTACCAAGACCTGGCTATCCCTCTAAACTTTCAGCTCAGACAAGGAGAAGACTGATCAGAGATGCAGCCAAGAGGCCCATGATCACTCTGGATAAACTGCAGAGAACTACAGCTGAGGTGGGAGAGTCTGTCCATAGGACAACAATCAGTTGTACACTGCACAAATCTGGCCTTTATGGAAGAGTGGCAAGAAGAAACCCATTTCTCAAAGATATCCATAAAAAGTCTTGTCTAAAGTTTGCCACAAGCCACCTGGGAGACACACCAAACATGTGGAAGAAGGTGCTCTGGTCCGATGAAACCAAAATCGAACTTTTTGGCCACAATGCAAAACGATATGTTTGGCGTAAAAGCAACACAGCTCATCACCCTCAACACACCATCCCCACTGTCAAACATGGTGGTGGCAGCATCATGGTTTGGGCCTGCTTTTCTTCAGCAGGGACAGGGAAGATGGTTAAAATTGAGGGGAAGATGGATGCAGCCAAATACAGGACCATTCTGGATGAAAACCTGTTGGAGTCTGCAAAAGACCTGAAACTGGGACAGAGATTTATCTTCCAACAAGATAATGATCCCAAACATACAGCAAAATCTACAAAGGAATTGCTCACAAATAAACGTATCCAGGTGTTAGAATGGCCAAGTCAAAGTCCAGACCTGAATCCAATCGAGAATCTGTGGAAAGAGCTGAAAACTGCTGTTTACAAACGCTCTCCATCCAAGCTCACTGAGCTCGAGCTGTTTTGCAAGGAAGAATGGGCAAGAATTTCAGTCTCTCGATGTGCAAAACTGATAGAGACATACCCCAAGCGTCTTGCAGCTGTAATCGCAGCAAAAGGTGGCTCTACAAAGTATTAACGCAAGGGGGCCGAATAATTTTGCACGCCCCACTTTTTTTATTAGTTAAAAAAGTTTCAAAAATCCAATAGATTTCTTTCCACTTCACAATTGTGTCCACTTGTTGGTGATTCTTCACAAAAAAATAAAAATTTTATATCTTTATGTTTGAAGCCTGAAATGTGGCAAAAGGTTGAAAAGTTCAAGGGGGCCGAATACTTTCGCAAGGCACTGTATATTCATGACCCTGGACCCTCACCATGGCACTGACCTAGATCAAACCCTGACCTAGCTACTTTTTCTTTATTTTTTTATTATATTCACAGTACTGCGCAAAAGTTTTTGGCAGGTGTAAAGAAATGCTGTAAAGCAGGAATGCTTTCAAAAAAATGTATTTTATTTGTTTATTTTTATCAATTTACAAAGTGAAAAGTGAGCAAACAGAAGAAAATGTTTAATCAAAAGAATTTTTGGTGTGATCACCCTTTGGCTTCAAACCAGCATTGATTCTTCTAGGTACACTTGTACACAGTTTTTTAAGAAATTTGGCAGGTAGGTGTTCCAAAAGTCCTGGAGAACCAATCACAGATCTTATGTGGATATAGGCTCCCTGAAATTCTTATGTCTCTTTATATAATCCCAGACAGACTCTATTATATTGAGATCAAGGCTCTGTGGGGGCCAAGCCATCACTTCCAGGACTCCTTTTCCTTCTTTACACTAAAGATAGTTTTTAATGACATTGGCTGTATGTTTGTGGTCGTTGTCCTGCTGCATAGTAAATTTGGGGCCAGTCACACGCCTCCCTGATGGTATGAGATAACCGATAAATATCTGCCTGGTTTTCTCAGTATTGAGGACACAATTGATCAGGCAATGTTGAGGGCCATAGATGCAGTGGTCTGCCAAGAAAACTTATTGCAGCAGATGAAAGACAGAATATGCTTACTTCCCTTCGACATTGGAAGATGTCCAGCAGTGCTATCAGTACAGAACTGGCAGGAAGCAGTAGGACCCAGGTACACCCATCTACTGTCCAGGGAAGTCTAGCCAGACATGGCCTTCATGGAAGAATTGTGGCCAAAAATCCATACCTCTGACATGGAAACAAGGCTAAGCGACTCAACTATGCACAAAAACATAGGAATTGGGGTGCAGAAACATGTCAGCAGATGGTCTGGACAGATGAATAAAATTTGAGATATTTGGCTGTAGCAGGAGGCAGTTTGTTTTCTGAAAAGTGGTACGATATTGAGTGTCTGCAGGCAAAAGTGAAACATGGTTGAGGTTCCCTACAAGTTTGGGGCTGCATTTCTGCAAATAGAATTGGAAATTTGGTCAGGATCAATGGTGTCCTTAATGCTAAGAAATCCAGCAGATACTTATCCATTATGCCATACCATCAGGGAAGCATGATTTGCCCCAAATTTATTCTGCAGCAGGACAATGACCCCAAACATACAGCCAATGTTGTTAAAGAGGAGCTCCAGTCATTTTTGTGTTTAGTAACAAAACAGACACTCGCCTGTCCCAGGATCCAGCAATGCATTCACCCGAGCCATTCCTTCTCTCTGTCTTCTCGCCCTGGCATTGACATCTCAACTGTGGGCACCCGACTGAGTCGTGCTGCGCATTGTGAATGGTCCCGCAGTATTCTGGGACCTTCTTAAGCATAAAGAAGAACAAACAGTCCTGGAAGTTATGGTTTGGCCCACACAGAGCCCTGATCTTAACATCATCGAGTCTGCCTGGGATTACACGAAGAGACAGAAGGATTTGAGGCAGCCTACATCCACAGAAGATCTGTGGTTAGTTCTCTAAGATGTTTTGGAACAACCTACCTGCCGAGTTTCTGCAAAAACTGTGTATTATGCCGCGTACACACAGTCGGAATTTCCAATGGAAACAGTCCGATGGGAGCTTTTCATCGGATTTTCCGACCGTGTGTATGCCCATCGGTCTTTTTCTGTCAGAATTTCCGACGGAAAACCTTTCTATCGGATTTTCCAATCGTGTGTATGCAATTCCGACACGCAAAATTCCGACGCATGCTCGGAAACAATTTGACGCATGCTCAGAAGCATTAAACTTTTAAAGTGCAGTCGAGCGTGTTGTATGCCGTGGTGTTATTGACCATCGGAATTTGGTGTGACTGTGTGTAGGCAAGACAGTTTGAGTGAAATTCCGTCGGAATTCGGACGGGAAAACCATCAGAGCTTTTTCCGACGAGAATTCCGACCGTGTGTACGCGGCATAAGTGTACCTAGAAGAATTTGAAGGATTGATGCTGTTTTGAAACAAAGGAAGGTCACACCAAATGTTGATTTGATATGGATTTCTCTGTTCATTTACTCCATTTTGTTGATAAAAAATAGACAGAAGGCTCTATGTTTATGAAATCATATTTCTTTTCTCTTAATTGTTGGTCACTACAGTGGAAAAGTAACTGTAAATACTTTAATGTTAACATTTTCTCTCAAGTAATTGCATGATATGAGTTTCTATTTAGGGATGTCATCATTAAGATATGCCTAGGGCATTGGGATGTCTAAATACAGCCCTGGCAATAATATAATAGTATTCTTTTATCCTGTATGCCAATATTTTGTTTATTTTTGCAGCTTGGCTTTAAGTGCCGCTGCTGTTGCCAACATTACTGTTAATCAGTACCATAGTCCTTCAACAGCTCTATTTGCCAACTGTATTCAATTTTATGTATAGGAGGCAGTGCTTTTATTTCGTCTGGTGCAAAACTTTACATTTTTTAAGATTAACTTTCATTTTAACGAATCTTCCTATATTTTGTCAAGATCACTCTGTAGTAATCTGTAGTTTATCAGTATCCTGTTGAGTTTTAATAATTCTACATCAACACAAATGTCAATATAAATTTCTATGTTATGTAGCAGATTATTACTAGATATGGCAGAACTTGGCAAAGTACTGTTTCTTCTGGGTGACTGCTGCTAATTTTAGTCAATTTTGATTAGATTCCTTTTCGCTTATCCTGTTCCTTGTCTTTTAAACAGCTCTTTTCTGATGTACAAGCATTCTAACTTAGCATCCTTATGGCCCAGCACCTTTTGTAAGTTATAAAAAATACCTGTTCCCTGCAGAATCGTTGCTTCGGCTCCCAGCCACCCCTTCTTTTCTGGGTTGAATGATGGCTAAAATCAACACACATTCCTGTTAACCCTGGTTGTCATGAACAAAACACCCCCAGGGGTTCATGACATCAACTGGGGCTCACAGTACTCCTAGAGAATGTGACTCTCACATTGTGCGACCATTGCGCTCTCCAGGAGGAAAGTCTATCCACCTTCACTAGAGAAGAGGACTTGTGACTGCAGAAAAAAAGATAACTAATAACTAATTTTTACAGTTCACAGCAAAGGTACTGTGTTTTTCTATGAGAACAGAACCTGCTTAAAAGAGAAGTAAAGACGTTTTTTTTTTCTAAATCATACTTACCTAGGTGGATGCAGTAACGGTCTGATGCTGCATGTGTCACCCGGCACCTCTGCACTCAATCAAATATCGCGGATCGCTCGGTTTTTAGAGCTCGTGAGAAGAGAGCTGTAGATTGTCACTCATTGTTAGTTTTTATCTTATCTGTTTTACAAGACAAGATAAATACTACACAAACAAGGCCAAACTTCTAAGGTAGGCCATATATGATTAATTTTCTTTCATTCAACAAATGTGGAATGAAACCAACCAACCAACCTTGGAGGTGAATTGGGCAAACACTCCTGCTGAGCTATTGTATTCTCACAGCGGGTAGACTTCCTCACCATCATAATTTGTTCATTAGCTGTAGCTGGCAGCACTGACCAAGCAAACAGATCGACTTCTGTCCAACCAGCCTGCCCTTAGATGGGTTAAAACGTGGCTGGTCCCTACTGAACAGGCCAAATTTTGATCCATCTATCTCCAGCTTGTGACATGATATTCTGGGGAATTAAACCAAAATTCTGACATCACATCAGTTTATTTCCACTTGTTGCCTGTTATTGCTGTTTAAAGTATTAGGAAACATATTTGTTAATTGATAAACTTTAAGAGACAAATTAAGATATCCTTTTTAACAGGTGTATACTAACATATTTTATATGTGATTGTACATCAGTGGCATACAGTATATTGAAATATACTTGGCAATCTGAAATCAGCTTTGTTTATTGCTTAAGTGCAGTCCATCTCAACAACTTCAGATAATTAAACAGACTTTGCAAAGCATCTGCTCGTTTCATGCTGTTAGCTTAGACTGCAATTACGGTAGCTACTCCTCATACTGAACATGTTGACAGGCTGCAGCACAGCCCACTTGCACAGTAAATATTCAGGAAAGGCAGTTGTTAAAATCCTGACAGGAACATTTGTGTGTCTGTCAATAATGAGGCCACGTACTCTGTAAAATTAAAAGATCAAATAAAGCAGGGTGCATAACTTTTGATTGGTGTGTAGAATGTCCTTGAGAAATCAACTTTGGTCAGCCGTAGTCATTCCTTGTCAACTAATGCCATGTACCACAAAATCCGTTGGATTTTTTCCGACGGATTTTGTCCGACACTGGTGTTGCATACACATGGTCGGACAAAGTTGTCGGAAAATCCGATCATTCTGAACGTGGTGACGTTTGTTGCGTACGACGGAACTACGTAGAGGCTATAAGTCAATAGGTTTGGTCTCCTAATTTGATCTGAGCATGCGTGGCACTTTGTCCATCGGAATTCTCTACACATGATCAGAAAAAGTCTGATCGGATTTTGTTGTCGGAAAATTTGAGAGCAGGATCTCACATTTTTTCCGTTGGAAATTCCGACGAAAAAAGTCAGATGGAGCCCACACACGGTCGGATTTTCTGACAACATGGTCCGATCGGACATTTTCCATCGGAATTTCCGACCGTGGGGCATAAGTCTAAATAAACTATTATAAAATGTCTCTGATAAATTAATCCGGAAATTATTTTTACTCTTTATCTGGAAATCGTTCAATATAACACTATGTGTTTTGAAAAAGTTTAAAGCTGGCCATACGCTAGTTGAGATTTTCAAAGGTATATTCATATGAAAATTCTCATTCGTACATTTGATGACTGTACAAAAGCACTTCAAAATTATGTTTGCTTTTAACATCCAATTTTGGAATGAATGTCATTTCCCAAACAAAAAACACAATCCCTGTTAAGATAGTATTTTTTTTTTTTTTTTTACATAAATCATTCTAAAATATCATGTATGCCACGGCTCTACTTGTGACCAAGCCCTTAATGTTTTTTTCAGGGTTCTTTTTTTACTCTGTGCTTGCTCCCTATCTCCCACTGATGCACCTCACTACTATGAGTGTAGACTGACCAGTGCTGGTATTTCTCATCACAAGCTCTTCTTTATGCGCACTACAATTCCCATAGAGCTGAATGTGTCTCCTTGTAGATGTGTAGTCCATCTCAGGAGCGAGCAGGAAAGGGTGGCTTCAATCACATGCACAAAGGGGGCCTAGAGAACAAATATAGCCACCCTAAGGCTAGGTTCACATCACTGTGGGTCCGCACCTTTTCTCACAGCTGCAACCATCCACACAGAAAAGCGCACTGGATGCATGCAGGTGGCATCAATCCTAATGGCACCCCGCACACATTGGAAATCACACCCTCACTGGGAACCACACTGCACTTAGTTTCTGTGCAGGCGACTATTTCTAAAATGCTGCAGGAACTATTTCCCTGTGTTTCAGGACGCACGGCAGCTTATCTAAATAAATGGTATGCCGAGCCTGTGCAAAATGCGGCTTGGAGAGACTAGCCTAAAACATGAAATTGGAGAACATCTGAAAAAAAAATTCCATTTGAGAGATGAAACAATGGAAGAGAGAGATAGGAGGTGAAAAACACAGTACCTTTGTTCTGAACTGTAAAAATGTATATTGTTACAATGCTTATAGATACAGAGATGAATACGGCCTTGTTTTAATATGAAGTTATTGCTTGTTCTGAATATGTAAATATTTTAGTGTGCAAGATCTTGGCACAGGTTATTTTAAAACTTAATTTGTTCCTTAGTTTCTAAACTTCTCTCATGTTGTCATATGTTGGATTTTATATTATTAAGATGCGCTGTCTTAAATAAAACCCCAGTGATTATGAAGTGATATTAACCTATATCATATTAATTTTTTATTTTTTTTTATTGTGGTTGAACCGGATGGACTTGTGTCTTTTTTCAACCTAACTAACTATGTAACTATGTAACCTATTGAACATGCTGTACTCATAAAGTGCCTACTCTCATCTATTAACAATGTGAGAAAATTAGGTGTATATTATACCTTATATATACTGTCAGTATACCTATAGCAAAACTCTAATGCCGCGTACACACGAGCAGACTTTTCAATGGACTAGGTCGGGCGGACCTGAATCAGTCGGACAATTCGATCATGTGTGGGCTCCGCCGTTTTTTTTCCCAAAAGTCAGACGGACCTAGAAATAAAACATGTTTCAAAGCTTTCCGACGGACTCGAGTCCGGTCGAAAAATACGCTTGTCTGTGTGCTAGTCCGATAGACAAAAACTGACGCTAGGGCAGCTATTGGCTACTGTCTATGAACTTCCTTATTCTAGTCCAGTCGTACGTCATCACATTCCAATCCGTCAGACTTTTTGAGTGATAGTGTGTGGGCAAGTCCGTTCGCTTGAAAGTCCGGCAAACCTCCGCTGCAAAGTCCGTCGGATAGTCCGCTGGACCCAGTCCATCGACAAGTCCGCTCGTGTGTCCGCGGCATAAGGCTGGGTTCACACCTAATACCGATGCGGCTCCCAGTAGGGGTCCTGTGCATCCCTGTTCACCATTTCAGTTCCGATTTCAGTCCAAACTTTTGGCTGAATTCGGACCTGAAATGGACCCAATAACACACAGAGCTCTTGTGCAAATTTGCATTGGAGTCGCAGCAAAGATATGTAAGTTTCATCAAACGTGCAAAAAATTCAAACAAAATTTGTTTTTGATGAATCCTTTAGAGTTTTGCTATAATTATACTTATAATAAGGTATAATATACAGCAAATTTTCTCACATTGTTGATAGATGAGACTATGCACTATATGAGTACAGCATGTTCAATAAGGTAATATCATTTCATAATCACTGGGGCTTTATTTAAGACAGCGCATCTTTTTTGTTTTATACCATTTACAAGATCCAGTATTCAGCATTAATATAGGTGCAGCAGTCTGAGTTTTCCCTGTTTTCCCGCTAGCGTGAGATTTACACTATTTTTATATGTTGAATTATAGAAATGATGTGCCACACAGATACAAAAATGTAATGAATACCTGTCCCAAGTCCCTAGGTTTAGGAATAATGCTAAAATGATCTGTATAAGCATTGCATCTTGGAATGCAAGAAAGACAAAGAGACAATTGGTCAATAATTAGGATTTCAGGGAAATTTTTTGTTGCTTTGTTAGCCAACTACAGCATGGGAATTACTTGGAGTAACATACAGCAGAGCGCAGTAAGGGATGCGAGTGACAAAATTGTGATGTCACTTTAGTAGAGAGTGGCTGAAGCTATAAATGGACTTACTCAGAAGTCGGTATGTATGGCATGGCATTAAATGATACCCTTTCTGGCAAAACATTTTATTTCCGTAGATAGAGGTGTCAAAACTGTATGCATTTTCAATTAAAATTATAACTCTATTAAATATATATACTGTTCTGGTTGCTGGGTGTAAAAGTCTCCAGCCTTGAAGTGGTTAATTGAGGCTATATCCCAGTTTTAATGTAGCAGGTTGTAAATTATTAAGCCAGCTAGACAGTCCAGCTCTGTTGCTTGGCAAGATAAAGGAAAGACAGGATTCTGATTTAATTAAGTCACTTGGGTGCTTGGCTAAAATGGCTGAGATATTGTGGATTGTGTGAGAGGCCAGTGGGAAAGGACCTCTGCCGGTTTGGATGTTCCCTGTCTAAATTGAGGTCTGCTAATGCAGTCGGAAGATAAATGAGTCCCAAACAGCAGCACATCGGTTCTAGATGCATTTCACATGCCGTAGGTGATTGCAGACACTTGAATAAAATCCTTTTTAAAAGCAATAGGATGCAGTCTGGGAATTAAACATCAGTAATCATAGTGCATGACTGTGTAGTGGACATGGTTCTGGACATAGTAGGACTCTAGATACAAATGGTTAACAGTGTCCTTTACACAGTCAGCAAAGACAGTTCTGCTTGCCTGGAGATACAGCTTATTATAAAGTCCTTTTACGAGCCACAATACACATTTTACTTAGCAGCTACAATATATTTTACAGACCACACAAGTCAGTTTACATTTTACAAAAAAGTTTCCAAACTTGTAAGCTCTTTTCTGGGTATGCAAAGGTTTTATACTTGTAAATGCACCCGCACTGTGATTAGATGTGAGTATCCCAGCAGAGGTTCCCACAATTGGCTGTCATTAGCCAGCCCCATTGAAAGCAGTGGAAGGCTGGGAACTCTGATGCTCCGTACACACGGTCGGATATTCCGATGGAAAGAAGGCAGATTGGATTATGTTGTCGGAAAATACGATCATGTGTGGGCCCTAGCGGGCTTTTTCCATCTGAATTTCAGCCGGAAAAAATTTGAGAGCAGGATCAAAAATTTTCCGACAACAAAATCCGATCAGACTTTTTCCGATGGGGTGTAGAGAATTCCGACGCACAAAGTGCCACGCATGCTCAGAAGAAATTTGGAGATGAAAGCTATTGGCTACTGGGCTCTACGTAGTCCCGTCGTACTTTTTATACGTCACCTCGTTCGGAATGATCGGATTTTCCGACAACTTTGTCTGACCATGTGTGTGCAACACAAGTTTCGGAAAAAATCCGTCGGAAAAAAACAGACAGATTTTGTGGTCGGAATGTCCGACCGTGTGTACGGGGCATCACAGCTAATTGTGGCCACTCACATGTATTCTTTCATGAAGCAATCACGTAAGTGATTGGCACAATATGCAGACTGCATGCGTCCAGGGCCAATCACTTCATGTGATTGCTGCATGAGAGAATAATGAGAGTGGCTGCAACTAGCTGTGAGAAACTGAAGCATTGCATTACTTTCAAAGGGGTAGCCTCTCAAGCTCATTGTGGGTTCTTTAGCATCTAATCGCAGTGCATTTAGCTCACCTTAGAGGTGCAACAGTCAAGGAAAAACCTCTCTTGTGCGCATACTAAACACTACAATGGCAAGCACCTTATCAGTTTTTAACATGCCAGGGAGGTGCATGTATTTTTGTAGTCGACAAGGAATGGCATGTATTTTTGAATTAATAATTTGTGCTGCTTAGACAAAACTCTTTCTACATAAAGATTAGATTATCTCTTTGTTAACAACACAGCTGTAAGTTTTAAAATGGTGAAATCCAATAGAAGCCTCAAAAACCAGGGTTTTATATAGCATCTTGTAATTTCCTTAAAATATAGCCTTTTATGCCTTTAACTTTAACAGAATGGTAAAAAACTGAAGTCAGGGTTGTCTCATTTAATCTAGCCATCCAGATGTTGCTCCAGCAATTGTATTCCCTGCTGATAGTCAGGGAAGTAAAAGGAGAGGCGGCTGCTGTGAGTACAGCGGCTCTTGCATAATCCTCTCTTCAATGACTGCCCTGTGCAATGGTTCACAGCAGGAGTCTGGTTAAATCAGATGCAAAGGGCACATATACTTTGTAAGTGAGAAATAAGGCTTTGTTTAAATAGCTGGTCAATGTGTCCCAAGCATGGTGAGCATGAAGTAGATACCGGAGGGTAGGATTAGTTTACATTGTTTGTCTGGAAATGTGTTTCTTTTTCTTGTTTCATGTCAGAAATAATGTGAATACGACGTATGAAAGATTTAACAAGGGAAAAATACTGTTAGGGAAAGAGACTGCTTTTGAAAGCATTACTATTGTTATTATTTTGTAAAAATATATCTGTCCATAGAAAGAACACACTCTTCTGTGTCTAATATGATTGGCTGTCTCCAAGTATGTTTAGTGAGTAGCCATGTTGTTAAATACACTTGTTCGTTATATCCGCAGGTAGTCATTGATGTATAACAAACAAGTATAGCCAAACAACTGTCCAAAAAAAACTTGGGAAATGTGTAAAGTAATATGAGAATCTTATAGTATTATTTTATTTGTGAGTTTGAATAATAGATATTACATACAAATTGTTGTGATTATGACTTAACGGTAGATTATAAGGTGATTGGTGATGAAGGTGGATGATACAAATTTGTGCCTTCACCAAGTTAGAATTTAAATTCTTAAAGAGGAACTGCAGTTTGCTCACATAATTTGTAATAAAAACATCTTTGCCATTCTGAAGCTTCCCTCAAACCACTTTGCATATTATTGTGTATATATACTGTGATTCTGTATTTTCCAAATATGCTGCAGAAATCTCCCTCCACTGAGTCTGGCTGCAACCATTTTAACTGTGGGCAGCTGAAGCTGCTGCCAGATAACTTTCTGGATTTACACTGACACACACCTCCAGCTCTGCAGCCATGCAGCTCTGATTGGCCCTCTTAAGACTCATCCCCCTCCCTTCCTGGCAAACTCTCATGAGAGAGAGAGAGAGAGCAGGCCACGATGTTATAAGCCTAGGCTTTTTACCAGACAAGAAACAGGAATTGGGCTGTATAAGGTATTTACTGGCAGAAAAAAAAATGTTACTACCCAAAGTTAAGACAACAAGGGCAGAAGAATTAATAGATGGCAAGTTGAAAAAATTACTGAAGATCCGCTTTAAGTGACCTGTCAGATGCAGGGAAATCATTCCTTGAAGTCTGCAAAAACAGACCATGTCACCAATGTGTCCTGTAGTGACACAGGAGTCAGTGGGAGAAACCACTAAGCAGAGTGTTTTACTTCAGAGAAGGGATAATTTCTTTGCAGTGCGGTTAGCAGAAGTATTTATTTCCTTCTTTGCAATTATGTGAATCATTTTTGCAGCAAACTCAATCTAAAGGATACCTGTAGGGAGAGACTGAGTAGGCTTATTTGATGGCTTTAGTACTTTTGCTGACGTGAAACAAATATTCATAGAAAGGTATATGACTTTCATTTAGAATGCTTTCCAGGTCAGTGACAGCTAGGTAGAAATGTGTGGGGGTGTATAGCAGTGTGCAGGTGGTTAATTCAAGTTCCCTGTGGTCACACCCCCTTTAACACCTAAAGTATTGTATAAATGTAAGTTACATGTCCAGTGAGGTATGACATAAGCAAGTAAGTGTTTGCAATTTGGCAGAGTACAGTGGGAACTGGCCAGGGAGGGATTACTTTGACACGATTGGCTGGCTTGAACATGTGTTGAAATTTATGCAGGGGTTTGCTTCTCACAGTCTAGAGTCAGGCTCAGAGGCTATAGCAGTAGAGAGGCACCCACCTACCAGCTGGATAAGTACAGAAGCAAGTCACCCTGGTGGATGATACGGGCTGACCTGAGGTAGTAAGTACTAACCGGTGTTCACCAGAGCTTCTGATGGTGGGAATGGGTTTTGCAGCATGTTAGTACCAGGTTGTGGTCCACCTGATTTCCACCAGGATCACTCCACCAGAGGTGAGCAAGCTGGGGGTCTAGTAGCAGATACATCAGGTAGGGATATGCAGAGGCGTAGTCAGTAAACAAGCCAAAGGTTGGTAATAAGTGGTTGCAGGTTGGGATAAAACAGAAGAGTAGTCAAGGAACAGGTCTGAGGTTGTCAAAGAGTGGTAGCAAATATACGGATGGCAGCAAGAGTGACATGATTAAGATATTGGCTGGAGAGAGCACATTAATCTGGCAAACAGGAAGTGCAGAAACAAAGCTTAAGTTAGGAAGTTCATGGGAGGAGCAAAGAGTTTAAGAAAAACAGGATTCAGAGCAAGATCATTAAAAGAATTGTACAGGTAGCTGTTCTGCATCCCAGGCGGCTAAGCAAGAATAGATATTGCCAGGCACAGCAGTTTGTAGGTTCAGATCCAGGTCCTGACATTGCTAGTAATGTGTGGGTTTGTATAATAGTGTGCATGGGGGGGGTAGCAAACATTTCAACTGGTTCCGTAAAACAGATCTAAGCCATTACCGGATGACATTTCATTTTTTTATGGCTCTGTGTATCATAAACATTTGCAATGGCTTTTTTTAATACATAACTATGTATTGTAAAAATACTGTTTTCATTTTTTATTTTCATCTTAGTGCTGCTGGACATTTCTAGCTACTTTCAGTCACTTCATGTCTACATTCATGCACTCTATCATTTGATCAGGACTGGTTTCCTAAAGTGATAATGGTGGACCATGCCTGCACCATATTCGTCAGCCTGGTCACTTGTAGTCTATATTAGTGGTGTATGTAACATGATTGACCATACAGGGGCACATTTTGTTAGTTTTTTCTGATAAGTGCAAAACACCCTGTTGATCTTAAAATGTTGGTATGAACCTCCCCCTACAGAAAAAATTTGCAAAATTAATCATATTAAAGCTGCTCCCCTCAAAGTGCAATGTGCTAACTTTTAGTGTTGGGGTGATATGTGGTAGAGGGCGCTAGTATAAAGTGCTGGACAAATGAACTGTACAATTGATTATTTTTATACATTTGTGATTAGACAAATATAATAAAGTGCATGGTGCTAATTAATAAATCAAATAAATACAGTTTAACAATTTTAACAATTAATAATGATGGTCATAATAACAATAAACAATAATAAATCAATCAGTCCATAAATCTCTTAGTGGTGTGACTCTATTCATGCACCGTCACCAAAGGCAAATATTTAAAAATATCACCCGATGAGTGTGAGTAAATTGCCTTCTCACCAGATGAACACGACCTCTTTAACCGATTCAGCCTCGGAAGATTTGGCTGCTTAATGACCAGGCCATTTTTTTTGTGATTCTGCACTGCGTCATTTCAACTGACAATTGCACGGTCATGCGACGCTGTACCTAAACAAAATTGACGTCCTTTTTTTCCCACAAATAGAGCTTTCTTTTAGTGGTATTTGATCGCCTCTCTGGTTTTAATTGGTTTAAATTTTTTGCGCTATAAACAAAAAAAGAGCGACAATTTATAAAAAAACACAATGGGGCTGATTTACGAACGGTTTGCACCATGATTTGTGGCGCACGCCGATGCGCAGCGGCCATTTTCGTATTTACAAAACATTTTCGCCTGTAACACAGCGCAATTCCCTATTTACTATAGTATTCTTGGCACACAGGAGGCGGCGATCGGTGTGCCACTATAGACATAGTGCAGGCATTCTTCAACTCAAGATTTAAAGAAGCTGGAAGTGCCAATATTATGGGGGTGATGATTGGCCAAGCATGCACTGTGACCCCGCATGCTTGGCCAATCACAGCGCCGGCAGCGAGGAGAGCCATAATTGGCTACAGGCAGGATGCCTGTAGCCAATTATAGCTCAGGGGCTTTAGTACACGCCCCATGGTATAAGAGGCCGCCGAGCCGGCGGCCTCGCATATTCTGTTTCAGTCACTGTGTCAGCGTGTCAGTGTGCTGCTGACAAGATATGCTATATTTCTGGGGATATGTGTGTGCGTGCTGTTAGAACAGCATTGCAGTATCACATCTGGGGGGTGTCTATAGGTGGCCTGTGAAGGGGGGCAGGTTTTCTGTGCTTAGAACTTTCCCTGCAAAAAAGTGTAATTTTTGCAGGAAAAAAGCTATTTAAAAGCACTCGCGGCTAATGAATTGATGGCTCCTGTAACACAGAGAACTGTCATTCATTAATAAAAAACAAAAAAAAAGCGTGGGGGTCCCCCCAAATTCAATAACCAGGCCCTTCAGGTCTGGGATGGATATTAAGGGGGACCCCAGCCCAAAAAAAAAAACAAAAATGGCGTAGGGTCCCCCTCAAAATCCATACCAGACCCTTGAGGTCTGGTATGGATTTTAAGGGGAACCCTAGCCAAAAAAAATGGCGTGGGGTCCCCTCAAAATCCATACCAGACCCTTATCCGAGCACGCAACCTGGCAGGCCGCAGGAAAAGAGGGGGGGACGAGAGCGCCCCCCCCTCCCGCCTGAACCGTACCAGGCCACATGCCCTCAACATTGGGAGGATGCTTTGGGGGTCTAAGACCCCTAAAGCACCTTGTCCCCATGTTGATGAGGACAAGGGCCTCTTCCCCACAACCGTGCCCAGTGGTTGTGGGGGTCTGCGGGCGGGGGGCTTATCGGAATCTGGAAGCCCCCTTTAACAAGGGGACCCCCAGATCCCGCCCCCCCCCCCCCCCCCCCTGTGTGAAATGGTAAGGGGGTACAAAAGTACCCCTACCATTTCACCAAAAAAGTGGCCAAAATGGTAAAAATGACAGGAGACGGTCTTTGACAATTCCTTTATTAAATTCTTCTTTCTTCTTTCTTCATCCTTCGGTTTCTTCATCTTCTCCTTCCGTCATCTTCTTCCATCTTCTTCTTCCATTTTCTTCTTCCTCCGATCCGCTTCTTCTTGCGCTGGTCTTCTCGTCCTTCTCGTCCGGCATCTTCTTCCGTCGGCGTCGGTGTCTCTGTCTCTTCTTGGGCCGCTCCGCGCAATGGGAGGCTCCCGCTGTGTGAGGCTCCGCTCCGTCTGACAGGTCTTTTATAATGGAGGGCACCTGGTGACCCCGCCCCCTCTGACGCACAGGGACGTCATGGGGAATTCCATGATGGATTTCCCCATGACGTCAGAGGGGGGCGGGGTCACCAGGTGCCCTCCGTTTTAAAAGACCTGTCAGACGGAGCGGAGCCTCACACAGCGGGAGCCTCCCATTGCGCGGAGTGGCCCAAGAAGACACCGACACCGACGCCGACGGAAGAAGATGCCGGACGAGAAGGACGAGAAGACCAGCGCAAGAAGAAGCGGATCGGAGGAAGAAGAAAATGGAAGAAGAAGATGGAAGAAGATGACGGAAGGAGAAGATGAAGAAACCGAAGGATGAAGAAAGAAGAAAGAAGAATTTAATAAAGGAATTGTCAAAGACCGTCTCCTGTCATTTTTACCATTTTTGCCACTTTTTTGGTGAAATGGTAGGGGTACTTTTGTACCCCCTTACCATTTCACACAGGGGGGGGGGGCGGGATCTGGGGGTCCCCTTGTTAAAGGGGGCTTCCAGATTCCGATAAGCCCCCCGCCCGCAGACCCCCACAACCACCGGGCACGGTTGTGGGGAGAGGCCCTTGTCCTCATCAACATGGGGACAAGGTGCTTTAGGGGTCTTAGACCCCCAAAGCATCCTCCCAATGTTGAGGGCATGTGGCCTGGTACGGTTCAGGCGGGAGGGGGTGCCGCTCTCGTCCCCCCCTCTTTTCCTGTGGCCTGCCAGGTTGCGTGCTCGGATAAGGGTCTGGTATGGATTTTGAGGGGGACCCCACGCCATTTTTTTTGGCTAGGGTTCCCCTTAAAATCCATACCAGACCTCAAGGGTCTGGTATGGATTTTGAGGGGGACCCTACGCCATTTTTTTTGTTTTTTTTTGGCTGGGGTTCCCCTTAATATCCATCCCAGACCTGAAGGGCCTGGTTATTGAATTTGGGGGGACCCCTACGCTTTTTTTTTTTTCATTTTTTTATTTTTTATCAATGACTTTTTTTATGAATGAGGTTCAATGAATGACTGTTCTCTGTATTACGGGAGCCGTCAATACACATTAGCCACGAGTGATTTTAAATAGCTTTTTTACTTGCAAAAATGACACTTTGCGCAGAGACAGTTCTAAACACGGGAAACATGCGCCCCTTCACAGGCATACTATAGACACCCCCCAGGTACGAAATTTAAAGGAATATTACACTTTTATTGTTTCAATTTAAGCATTATTAAAATCACTGCTCCTGAAAAAACGGCTGTTTTTAAAACTTTTTTTTGCATTGATACATGTCCCCTGGGGCAGGACCCAGGTCCCCAAACACTTTTTATGACATTAACATGCATATTAGCCTTTAAAATTAGCACTTTTAATTTCGAACGTTCGCATCCATTATAACTAATAGGGTTCTAAAGCTCGCACGGACTTTAGGTCCGTTCGCGGGTTCTGGTGCGAGCCGAACGGGGGGGTGTTCAGCTCATCCCTAGTCAAGAAGTGATATATATGTTAATTATGTAGTTTTTTTGTGAATTAAATATAGAATAAAAGTGAAATAAGCAGATTGCGTTCATATATTATATGTGTATGAAATCATATTTTTGAGATCTGGCAAATCAACCTCCTTGGTAGACTATGCATGTGTCTCACATGTGTATATGCTTGTGCACAGTTCACAAGCCACAGCCATATTTATGTTGTGGGCAATGTTTTAGTTGAAGTAATTGCTTAACTCCTCATAGCAAGCATTTTCAGAGGAGTTTTGATTTGTCAATGTATTACAATTGACCTTATGCACAATTTTGTGAAAGCTAGGAAATTTGGACTTTAGAATACTTTATTGGACTTATAGTGCATGTACACAGTGAGTGTGACTCGTACATATGTTTGGGTGATTAGAAAGAGTTCTACCAATCCAATCCTAATTCCTATGTATGTCCAGTTTTAAGGGCAGTTTGATGCAAATACTGTAGGTGGGAACAGGCCTCTTGTTTCCTTATGTGCCAGTCATGGAAATTACTGGAATCCAAGAACGAGTTTGGCCAATTATTTTTTGGCTTATTCATTCTAGTCCGCATAACTGGGAGCAAGGAAGACAATGTGTCCCTCTTTCCCCATTTCAGAAAGTTGGGAGGCATAATATCTTATCACTCTCGGATCTGACCCTTTGCAGAATTTTTCACTGAATTGCATACAGGTATACAGCTCTACATTGTTCAAACAGTAGTGCCCATGCTAGAGTAAAACACTCTTGAATCATCAGTGTTTGGGACCACTAGCTTCTCTCTTAGTTTTATCTCCTATCACATTGCATCCAATAGTACCTGTGTAACTATGTTACATAGTTTATAAGGTTGACAAAAGAAACAGGTTAATCCAGTCTAATGTGTATATATGTATGTGATATTTATTCTTAAAAAATTGCCTTAGCCCTGTATATTCTGCTTTCTGAGGAAGATATGTAAAAGTTTTTTGAAGTTGTCAACACTCTCCACTAGTACCGCTTTCTGGGGAAAGGAGTTGACCTCTCTGGCAACAGACCCCCACACCCCTTCCACACATACAGCATCACTCTTTATTGCTATTCTTTCTATTCTTTGTGTGGTATGTTGCATCTGAACATTGTCTACACTGTCCCTAGGCTTACATAAAAAAGGAAAAAACTAAATTTTTATGAAAAAAAGGAAAACTCCCAGGCAAATCTCAAATGTCACCTGACATTTCTATAATTGTGCCGCAACATAACTTCATACATCAGAGGAAATGTTATGAACTGCTCAAGGAAGGAGAAATGACAGTACATACATGACCCTGACCCCTCACCGGTCCACAAAAACGTATTTTCTGCTGCTGCTTCCTTTACTCTCCAGACCAGTTTCTCCTCTGCATCCTCTCTCAGTAATTGCTTCTCTTCCCTTCCACTTCTCAGAAACAATCAGTTCTTGCTTTTCCAATCACTTTCCACAATCAGCTCCCCCTGTACTTCCTTGCTCCCCAGCCTCATTGTCTCCTCTGCTACTCAGCCATGCTCAGACCCACTTTCTCTATTATCACAGTGGTCAGGTATCACTTCATGCCCCACCTCTTTTATCCCCTATGAATTATTAGATCCTATTGCCTTCTTTCTCTTACACAGTCCCTGATCATTTCCTATTCCTCTACTGTTTTACTTCCCTACAGTGCCTTAAAAAAGTAGTCATACCCTTGAAGGCTTCCACATTTTGTCATGTTACAACCAAAACATTTAAATGTATTTTATTGGGATTTTATGTGATAGACCAAAGTGGCACATAATTATGAAATGGAAGGAAATTGATAAATGGTTTTAATTTTTTTTCTACAAATACATATGTGAAAAATGTGGCGTGTATTTGTATTCAGCCCCCCTGAGGCAGCTTTCGCTGCAATTACAGCTGCAAGTCTTTTTGGTAATGTCTCTACCACATTTAGAGAGTGACATTTTTCCCCATTCTTCTTTGCAAAATAGCTCAAGCTCTGTCAGATTGCACGGAGAGCATCTGTGAACAGCAATCTTCAAGTCTTGCCACAGATTCTCATTTGGATTTAGGTCTGGACTTTGAGTGGGCCATTCTAACACATGAATATGCTTTGATCTAAACCATTACATTGTAGCTCTGGCTGTATGTTTATTGTTGTTGTCCTACTGGTAGGTGAACCTCCACCCCAGTCTAAAGTCTTTTGCAGACTCTAACAGGATTTTTTATAAGATTGCCCTGATTTTGCTCCATCCACCTTTCCATCGACTCTGATAAGCTTCCCTGTCCCTGCTGAAGAAAAGCATCCCCACAACATGAGACTGCCATCACCATGTTTCACGGTGGGGATGGTGAGTTAAGGATGATGTGCAGTGTTAGTTTTCTGCCACACATACCGTTTTGCTTTTAGGCCAAAATGTTCAATTTTGGTCTCATCTGACCAGCGCACCTTCTTTCACATGTTTGTTGTGTCCCCCACATGCCTTCTCGCAAACTGCAAACGTGACTTCTTATGGCTTTCTTTCAATACTGGCTTTCTTCTTGGACCTCATCCAAGGCCAAATTTGTGGAGTACACGACTAATAGTTGTCCTGTGGACAGATTCTCCCGCTTGAGCTGTGGATCACTGCAGCTCCTCCAGAGTTACCATGGGCCTCTTGGCTGCTTCTCTGACTAATGCTCTCCTTGCCCGACCTGTCAGTTTAGGTGGACGGCCATGTCTTGGTATGTTTTCAGTTGTGCCATACTCTTTTGATTTTCGGATGATGGATTGAACGGTGCTCTGTGAGATGTTTAAAGCTTGGGATATTTGTTCAGTACTTAACCCTGCTTTAAACGTGTCCACAACTTTATCCTTGACCTGTCTGGTGTGTTCCTTGGCCTTCATGATGATGTTTGTTCACTAATGTTCTCTAACAAACCTCTGAGGGCTTCACAGAACAGCTGTATTTATACTGAGATTAAATTACACACAGATCGACTCTATTTACTAATTAGGTGAATTCTGAAGACAATTGGTTCCACTAGATCTTAGTTAAGGGTATCAGAGTAAAGGGGGCTGAATACAAATGCACGCCACACTTTTGAGACATTTATTTGTAAAAGATTTGGAAAACCATTCATCATTTTCCTTCAACTTCACAATTATGTGCCACTTTGTGTTGGTCTATCACATAAAATCCCAATAAAATATAATTAAGTTTTTGGTTGTAACATGCCAAAATGTGGAAAATTTCAAGGGGTATGAATACTTTTTCAGTGCACTGTATGTCTTTGAACAGCCCACGATTCACCTTGTCTACCTTTCACACATCAATGGTCATCTCTTTTCTACCTCCCCTCACTTACATGATACTTGATCACGTCACGGTTTGCCACCTCTTGCTTTCCTCCCTGAACGGCTCCTGCTTTTCCTTTCACACCACCTAGCTTTTCCTTATTAGTATAGAAATTAACAATGTTCATCAGTTTATAGCCAATGTCTAATTTCTTGCATGAGTATATAGAAAAGGGCAGATTGTTTATATAGGCTGTACACCATCACTGTGCTTAACCTTTCTTTTTTTTAAACCTATCTTTTTTTATAATGACATAAAAATTATTTTTATGTCATTATAATTCCAGCAAAGCATTACCAAAAATAAAAATTTTCTGAGCTGCATTTGGTAGTCGAAATCAATCTATACTCAAAGGGAAGACCATTTTTTTTGATATTCCCCCGGATCCTGTCTTCTCTTCACTTAAATCAGAACTTTTACTGTTATGAAATAAATAATTCTACAGTCCAGCATTGGTTTGAACACCACTTAGCAACTACATATCATAGATGTACATTCAAATTGCCGCTCTTATAGTGACAACCAAAAATTCATAAAAATGAACCATTCACTCAAAACATGAAAAATTTTAAAAATGAAAAAAAGAAAATATAAATATAAATAACAGTCTTATGCCCTATCGGACCATGTTTTCGGAAAATCCGACCATGTGTGGGCGCCATCGGACTTTTTCCATCGTAAAAAATTTGAGATCCTGCTCTCAAATTTTCCGACAACAAAGTCTGATCGCACTTTTTCCGATCGTGTGTATCGAATTCCGACGGACAAAGTGCCACGCATGCTCAGATCAAACTACAAGACCAAAGCTATTGGCTACTAGCCTCTACGTAGTTTCGTCGTATGCAACGAACGTCACCATGTTCAGAATGATCGGATTTTCCGACAACTTTGTCCGACCGTGTGTATGCAACACCAGTGTCGGACAAAATACGACGGATTTTGTGGTCGGAATTTCCGACCGTGTGTATGGGGCATTAATTGTGCCTAGAGTTCAAACCCACTGCTGTGATAATGAAAATCTTATGTGATCCAATGTTTGCAACCGCTAAGTGCACCGTCACCTCAGATTACCGGAACATTTGAACCCTTTGTATTAAAAGAGTCAAATAAGCATGTGGATTAAGATTTCATCAGAGGGAATCTGATTGGAAAACTAACTCCAGGGAACCCAGTGACATCTCTAATGCCCCATACACACGGTCGGAAATTCCGACCACAAAATCCATCAGATATTTTCTGCCGGATTTTGTCCGACACTGGTGTTGCATACACACGGTCGGACAAAGTTGTCAGAAAATCTGATCATTCTGAACGTGGTGACGTTCGTTGCGTAAGACGGACCTACGTAGAGGCTAGTAGCCAATAGCTTTGGTCTTGTAATTTGATCTGAGCATGCGTGGCACTTTGTCCGTTGGAATTTGAGCAGGATCTCAAATTTTTTCCGACGGAAAAATCCGATGGTGCCCACACAACGTCGGATTTTCCGACAACATGGTCCGATAGGTTCCGACCGTGTGTACGGGGCATTAGTCTCCGGAGTTGATCAGCTTATTATGCCATCCAGTGGTCTCAAAATTATTAACCGTGCCATAAAAGCAAAGCAGGGAAACTCACATAGTATAAAACCATATAAATATTTAATCGAATTAATAATTATGATTATAATTATGAAAGTTATAAGCGCTTAGTAAGAAATACTATCCGCTTTTAATTCAATTAAAGATTTATACAGTTTTACACTATGTGAGCTTCCCTGCTTTGCTTTTATGGCTCATTGAATAATTTTGGGACCACTAGATAGCATAATAAGCTGATCTACTCTGGAGACTGGGAGATTTCACTGTGTTCCCTGGAGATGGTTTTAGATTCCCACTGATGAAATCTTAATCCACATGCCTATTTGACTCTTTTTATACAAAGGGTTCAGATGTTCCAGTAAGAGTCCTCTTAATCTGAGGTGACGGTGCACTTAGGTGTTGCAAACATTGGATCACATAACATTTTCATTATCACAGCGGTAGATTTGCAAATCTGGACACAATTGGGACTGTTTATATTTATATAAAATTTTTAATAATTTTCTCAAATTTATATGTTTTGAGTTATTGGTCCACTTTTATCAATTATAGTTGTCACTATAAGCACAGAAATTAGAATTTACATCTGTATACATTTTCTCTATTTTTATTTTTTTTTTGCCAGCACGATTTCTTTTATATTTAACTATCTTTAATACTTGAATAAGCTGACATCACTACCTAAGTCTAGAAGTGTGAAAAATGTCACTGACTCAGAATCCCATAGCGTGGTCTTGTACTTCACAACACAATGTAGGCTCAGTTCACTAAGCTATAAAGATTATTTTTGCCAATGAGAGCAGCTTAATAATGAAATTCTGTGACAAATCACATACGTTATGTCTCAGTAAATGACACCTTTTTTGTGAGGCCTTTTAATACATATTGCTTTATATCATTGATAATAACTATTGTCTATCACAATATCCTCTTAGATACTGTGATAAATAGTAATTATTATTTGTGTTGTGAGAAAAGCCAATTATACTTAAAAATAAGAAAAATAATCGCCTGGTTGGATCTCAGAGAGCAAAATGCCTTTGCAGTGTCATGAGAACAGATGTAAACAAAATGCTGTCACTCACAGAGCAATGAGAATACTAATTTTTCTCTGAAACTAATGAGTATGGCACATGGTCCCAAGTAGACTATCCCCAGTGGCAGGACATTTTGCTACATAAGCTCAGTTCTATTCTTTGTATGGTTGTGAAAACACATTAGCAAAGAAGAAGATTTTGCGCTGGAATCTGCATTCATTTCCAGCTGGCATGTCCAGTAAAGAATAAACCTGCTGGCTGAAAGTAAAAATACAATTCATATGAAGTATTTTATATCTACTTGACTAAAAACGTTTTACTTGTAGTACTGAGCATAGTAATACCACTACACTTTCCCTTTGTAAATATATATATATATATATATATATATATATACATACATACATACAGACAGTGCTACTTCCAATATAAACCATACATGAAAAAAAGTATATATACACTTGTGAAATGGCAACCTTACTCTCTAATGCAATGCCACACACAAATTGATTATATTCAATGTGAACTTCCAATATAGTAATAATAATTTTAATCAGTCCTGCGTGCTGAATAACATAAAACATTTATCACTCCATGATTCACACTACTCCTCCTCCACCGCAGTGCTTCACCCAAGAACCTTAGAACATTGACATACACATTATAGAGCCTTTTTTCTTCCCCCATCCTGGGGCCTTAGTGTCTACTTCATCCAATTCCTCACCATCATTCAAGACAAGCAGAGAAATATCATGTAGTGTTTTCCATTTCTAAAACCACATTTATTAAAATCCTTTAAAAACACACTCACATTTACTAGTGCACCATCTCCTAAGTGCACTCAGGTAAACCACAATGTTAATAAAACACCTCAGTTTTGCATTTAGTTTGAATCAGCACATAAAATATGTAATTTCAACTTCTTCCTGGTTTGCACATGATAACATCATTAAGTCTGGCCCAACGCATTTCGCCACAATCACATGACTTTATCAGTAAATATTAACAAAAAAAGGCTGTATAAATGTTTCTATAAACATGCAATGCTTGACAGAAGGAAGTACAGAATTTCAGAAAAAAAAATGTCTCCATCCTAAGAGAACTGAGTGACAGTGAAAAATCAGTCATTACTGTACTAACCATGGAAAAGGCACAGTGGATTGTCTTTTGTTCTTTAGCGCAAATATACTCAATGCCATCTGATGGTGCAATCGGGAGATACATGCTTATACATTTATCAGTGCTAGTTTAAGTCGGTGAAGTCACAAAGCCTCTGCAATCTCTCAGTTTACCTTAGCCCAACAGTTTAAAACTGAACTCCAAATAGTTATAAAAAGGCACAAAACAATGCAGCTTTGTAATCATTAATACATCATTGAATGCATTTTTAAATGCAAGCAGTATATGTACCTGAATTTGCTTGGCATTTGCCTCTTTCAGTCTACTGTATTGTTTGTACAGCATAAGTTATGGGATAAGCAGCATAAGGAGCCTATCAGGTGTAATACAGTAAAAAAATTGGGTGCGCTATCACTTTAAAATATGTCTTTAAATATGATCTATTAAATATCAAACATAATTAATAAATATAAATTATAAAGTGCTTGTGAAAATAAATACAGATTTCGTATAAAAAAATGTTTTACAACCCATATGTGCAGATTTAGCTAACAAACTGTTTACCTCTCTGTAAACCATATCCCTAGGCAAAACTTATTATAAAGTACTCATGAAATCTGTATTTATTTATTTGCACAATAACTTTATAATTGTATTTATTAGCCTAGGTTCACATTGACAGCAGATTGAAATGGTGTGAGTTCAGCTGAACTTTCATACCCACATGTCAGTCCGAATTTGGGGGCGATTTCAGAGACATCTGTGCGGGTTTCTGCACAGATGTCTATACAAATCACACCCTGAAGTTGCCAAAAGTAGTGCAGGGACTATTTTTGGGAATCAGTGCAGCGCCGCAAAGTCGGCATCACACCGGTTCGGACAATGCAATTGCCAGGAATAGCCACCAATTTGGCATGCGATTTGACATGTCAAATTGCATCAATGTGGACCTAGGCTTAATTATGTTTTGATATTTTAAGTGACTCTGCAGCAGAGAAAGATTAGATCTCCACCCCAGCCCGTATATATAGCTATCTATCTATCTATCTATCTATCTATCTATCTATCTATCTATCTATCTATCTATATATATATATATATATATTATAGATATTGTAGGGGATCAGGGGGTGAAGAGCTGGCTCAGAGACAGTCCAGTGAAATAAAAATGGCTTTATTTAGCAAAACAGCAAACAAAAAAGTAGACATAAGGCCAGACAGACTTGTCTTATCACACGGATGTGCACATAGGTACAGCTCACAGTTCATGGCTCCAATCAGAGCTACAGTCTTTATGTGGTTTTTATAAGCTCACCCAGCAGATACACTGTCCAGCAATGGACACTTCCACACAGCGTGCTGCTGTCTCTCTCTCTCCTACACAAACAGCTCCTCTCTGACACTTTCAGCACACCTGAATATAAGCAGGTCTGAAGGGGAAGTACCTGCCTTCTTTGATTAACCCCTTCTTAACCCTGCCCCAGGCTGACCCTGTACAATATCTATCTATATATATATATATATATATATATATATATATATATATATATATATATATATATATATATGTATGTTTAGATATATATCTATATATTTATAAATATATATAGATATATGTAAAAATAATCCATGTACTTAGCTGTTTGTCCGGTTGAGCTTCAACAAACCAAGAATTAAGAAAGCTCTTAGTAGGAGTGCTAAATTATAAGGGGTAAGCCTGCACAGTATATTTTGGACCTTTGTATTTTGAAGATCTTGTGGGCCGATACATTTTTCTGGAAGAGATGTCCCTAAACACTCAGAAGCATCACTTCCATTTGAGAACATGTTTTGACTTTGAAAAAGCTAAAGAGAAAATATGTACTTAGAGAATTCTTGCTCTAAGGCAAAACAAGCCGTAAACAAATTATTTCATCATTTTAGGAGTTTTGAAATAGCATTTAGGACTTCTAAATGGAAAAGATTATTTGTCTCTAAGTGAAAGAGGTTTTATCTATGACTGTAAATGGCTCTTAAGGCTAGGATAGAGCTTTTTAATATCACTAGATTTTACAGAATTTGCCTTCTTATTTTAAATCTGCTGAGGTTAAGTTTGATACTTGCCCTGTAGAGGATCAGTTTGTTTAGCTTGTAATTACTGTTGATGTGTTCATATTACAAATCTGTTGACTAATATTGTATTCTGTCTAAAAATACACACAATTGTGATGATGTAATATTATATTTAGGACATGAATATTAACATAAGCCTATACTCCAATTTAAGAGCAGGTAACTCAAGGCACCTGCTATTAATGTGTTTGAAAGAAAAGCTTCTTTATTGTCCACCCCCGATTTACTTTCTCTAAGCTTGCTTCCTCTAGCTGCCATTCCATTGTCCAATGAGACCACCTCCTTGACCAGTGTTGCCAACCTACCAAATTTAAATTTACTGACACGACACTCAAAAATTACTGGCACAGCCAAATTTTTTTGCTGACATTTTGAAAAAGTTTCAAAATTACTGTTTTAAGTCCAAATTTCACTATTTGGGCTACAAACAAGTACAATATGCAATTAGCAATGTGATTTAAGGTAGATATTAAGGCAAAAAACATGTTTCCTATTTTATTCTCTGTATAGTAAGTAAGTAGCTCAGGGACAGGATTCAAAAGGGCAAGAAATTAGAATGGGCAGGCACATACACATGAAATTGACTCTCACAGTGACACTGACAGCAGTGTGCATGCAGCAGCACAGATAATGACACCTCACCGGCATGACACGTCCCCTCCTGAGTCACAGTAACAAACTCTCTCCACACTAGATGGTCCCTTCAGCCCACTCCAGTCTAAACAGCAATGACAGTCCTGCTCCCGGCTTGCCTTGCTCCTGTCCCGCAGACCCACACATGTGGTTCTGGCCAATTGGCTCCCTTGCACCTGGACTTCACACGACACACTCAAGCACTGCCTTTGCCAGACCTGCCCCCCCCCCGCCGGTGCCGCCCGAACACATTGTAGCAGGCGCTTGGATGGCCTTGGCTCTGGAAATGCTGGGATATGTTCTTGATGTTCATTTCTATAGTTGACAATATCAAAAAAGAGAAACGTGAAAATACACAATGTGATAGAGAAAACATTATGTGCTTGGTGCATTTAGTTCTTTAAGCAGCCCTGTCACCACAGGGCCCAAAGTAAGCAAACCCCACTTGCTAAAAAAAAGAGCATACATGCTTACCTTTCTGGCAGCCCATGTCTTCAAATTCAGCTGATTCTTGATCCCTGGCCACTGCTGGTATTCAGCACTTCCACATGTGTCGAATACCTGCTCATACAGCCATACGCTGTGGCTATGCCCGCTGCCTCATATGTCACTACAGGATGTAAGAGCTGGTGGGAGGAACCATGGCGTATGGCAAGAGACCAGGTATTAAACAAACCTGGAGGTGCTGAATGCCTGTCGCAGCCAGGGATTAGCTGCGTATATACATGCTCTACTTTTACAGCATGGGCTTTGTTTATTTTGCACCATGTGGTGACTTTAAGGCCTGTGACACATACAGAAAAATGATATTTGCTCTATTAAAAAATTGTGACATATGCTGTAATTTATTGCTGTATAATATAAGCTTTTTGTTATCCAATGTCTCTGCTTAGCACATTTTACTTTGATTCTATGCTGTCACAAACACTTAATGTATTTATCTGTACTAGCTCTTCTTCCTTGGGGTTGGGCTCCTGCCAGAGTTTGTCTCTATCTTAGTATTTCATACTTTTTATTCAAAAGTCACATTTCTATGTTAATTATTATGCAGATTTAGCAGAACACTGTCAATCTGGTTGGCTTGAGGACAACTCCTGCCAAGCTTCCATTATTTAAATTGCTCAGTATTCCAAACCTATCTAGTCCAAGAGGTCCCCACTGACACAAAGTAAAGTGGCAGCAAGCCAGAGTTACTGAATAGTTACATCTGTTTCCTATAGATGTATTTATTACATTTTCTTACTGCCCTCAGACAACATCGGGAGAAGATGTTCGAGACTTTACGAAGGTGCTGAAAAATAAGTTCCGTTCCAAAAAGTACTTTGACAAGCATCCCAGATTAGGCTACTTACCAGTCCAGACTGTTCTTGAAGGAGATAACATGGAGACGTAAGTCAGCTGCATAATGTTTTTATTTTATATTAGGAAGTATAAAATTCTCATTGTCACCATATGCCTCCTTTATATGAAGGTTACATCAAGACTAAAATATGAACCTATGCTATAAAAACAGTCTACATGAGAGGTCCCGGCTATTTCCAGTTTCATAAAAATGGATCCACATTAAAGTGTCACTAAACTCAAAAATATTATGAAATTAAGGCCATTTTCACACTGGGGCGGGGAGGGAGTTAGGAGTAAAGCACTGCTTTACCGCTGTTATAGCGGCACTTTTCAGCCGCTAGCAGGGTGCCGAATAAAGAGTTAAAATCGCCCGCAAAGCACCGCTGCCGAAGCGCTTTGCAGGCGCTTCGGCAGCAGTGCACACTGATTTCAATGGCAGGGGTGGGGAAGGAGCAGTGTATCCGCATCGCCTGAAAGATGCTGCTTGCAGGACTTTTTCTAACATCCTGCAAGCGCACCGCCCCAGTGTGAAAGCACTCGGGCTCTCACACTGGGGCTGCAGGGGAGGCTCTTTACAGGCGCTGTTTTTAGCCCAAAAATGCCTAAAAAACACCCAAGTGTGAAAGGGGTCTAAGGGAAACCCATCCTAAAAATTGCTCCATGTCTTTGCCCTTTGTTTAGTTTTAAAATCTTTATTTATAAAGAAGTTACAGGTGTAGCCTGTAGGCAACAGTAGTGTGGTGACAATGATCTGCAGGCTACATATGTAGGCTCCTACAATGTAAGTAAGCAGCATCTACACACAGCATATGGTGAAGGAAATCCCTGGTTACAGGTTGGAGGCAGGAGTAGGCTGAAGCTAGGTCACTTGTCGTGTGATATCACCTCAGCTTTTTCAGGCCCTCCTCTCAGGCTGTGCAAAGTGGATTGGAATTGTCAGTCAAGGACCTAATCTGCCTGAAGGTGTTGGTGGGCAGATGCTTGACTAACAGTGCCACTCTGCTTTGCATGGCCCAGGGGGGTGAAAAAAGTTGGGGCGTTATCACAGAACATGTGACTTATCCCTGCATCCAACCCGGGCTGTTGTAACCAGGGTTTTCCTTCACAGTAGGCTATGTGCCCGGGCCATGCTGCTGGGGAAAGCTCTGAAAATGTATTGAATACCAAAATTTTAAAACATTGCTCCTGTGAATTGGTGGCTGCTAGTGTGCCCTATCGTGAGTGCACTAGCTGGGTTTATAATCACTTTACCTATGAACAAAAATATTTTAAAACAATAACCATTTAATGACATTTTAAGACCTATGCAGCCTTTGCTGCTTCCTGCTTATACGTACTGCATATGTTCAGATACTATTTATAAAAGTGAGAAGTTTTTGTCAAGCAATACAAAACTACCTAAGATATACTCATGGCCTAAGGAAACTCTGTCATTAGAGAATAATGGAGACTGCCAGTTCTGAACTAATCCTCATTTTGAATACAAATTTTATGGCTGTCATTCTGATGCTTTGACATCCATGTTACCTGCTTCAATGATCTGGAACAAGTAAAGAGGTAAAAAGTTCTGTTACTCATTTAAAGCATTGTTGTTCTGTGTCTGTGATTGAAATAGAACTATGTCAGGCACAGCCAGGCATCTAGAATTTTCAGAAAGAGGCTTGCAATGGCATCCCCCATGCGTCTGTCATGACAGAGTCACATTTAGAAGCCATTGGGTGTAATCCTGTGTACAAATATTCTCTTCATGCTTAGATTTATTTTAATCATATAATATGTTTACACTAACAAGCCATGGTACTTTTTAGGAAAATTGCAACGCTAAAACCAGCGCTGACCTTCACAGATTTCAGTCATACAGTGCATTTTTATTAGCAGTTTTGCAAGTGACGATTGTTCATCTTGTCAGTAGTTTTGTTTTACATGTACTACAAATACAAATACCGTACAATTACAATTTTGCTATCTAAATTCTTTTGTGCTGTCGTTGGCGGGTACCAATAAAGCACATGGTTGGATTTTACATTGACTTTAAACTTTTTTAGTTTAAATACTTTAATATTGTGATACAATGTTTTTTGTTGCAAAATAAAATGTTGTTAAATGTTAGCATTTTATCTGATTTTGAACATATATAGCTGCTACGTTTTAAAAATAAACATTTAGTTTGCAGTACCTTATGAAACGGGCTATGAGGGGATCTTCTTTCTATTGAATGATGACAGGTCTTATTCACTGTATTTAAATTGCCTACAGTATATTTTATTCAGGGTCATTTCTATGGATGTGCTTCTTGTTTTCTATGTTGTTCTGTGCTGCTATTCATTTCTGGCACAATCGGATTCTTCTAACCTAGCTTCAAGCTCCGTTGAACCTCACTGCAATTCCTGGTGCACAATCATTTATTAAGTGAAAGACTTATAGCAATGTTCTTATATAGAACTGCTGGAGAATGAAAGAATTAGGCACATGTGCTGCATTGCTGCAAACATTTTAATAGCAGCCCTCCAGGAATCTTGCTTATGAGCTATGGTCTTTCAGAACCTTTTTTTGCCTCTTGAGGGGAAAGAAAGGATGGGCTTTGGTTTTTCTGCTGTCGCTTACATGACATTAAAGTGTCTCTCTCTTGGTCTCCTCCTTGTTCCCTTACAGCCCTATTACACTCATCAGCATGTGGCCTGACCAGTTTGAGTGAGTATATCTATGTGTGTTTTAAAGTTCTCAAGTCTAAAATAATAGAATTTAGGTATAGAGTTTTAATATTCACTATTTGTATTTGGGCTTGTGTATACAGGGGCTGAGTGTACAATTTATATATGTCCCATTTGCAGTCTGTCAAATTTCCCACAGGCCAGGTAAAACTGACTGAACACAGCAAAAGGTGGTATTTAAAACAATACGAGAAGCACAAAGTCAGTGAACAGGATTTAGAGTCTGATCTAAATGCAAGTCAGTAGCTTAAGTCAAGAGAACATGTTTGGCGCTGCCTCCAACCTCCCTTCATCACTATCCCAGTAGCGTCTAACACAAATGTAATGAACATTGAATGCAAATGGGTACACATTAAGCACCTGTGTACAACAGCTCTTAACAGCTTTTTTTTTTTGGTTGTTGTTTTATAACTTTTTTTCCTTTCAATTCATTTTTAGTCCATTGCAATCACCAGAACTATTTGATGATGATACACATTCCAGAATAGAGCAATATGCCAGCAGGTAAGTGGCCATGCATAAGTCTTATATGTAGGACATGCTTGTAGAGTAAAACCACAATTTGAACGTATAAATATATAGCTATTATATTGTGAATACTGTATGGTGATTGTCAGTTTTAGCATTATTTAAAATGTCATTATTTTTTTTATGCTAGTGGGTAGCAATAGACAAGGGGGTGATTTGCTAAAAGAATAAAGAATGTATGTGTATTTTCATGTTACAAAGTGAACACTTAACTTAGTGAAAATATATAATTTAATTCACCAGGTTTATACTACTGCCACCCTTTATTATTGCTTCTAATGAAAGCCTGTAAAAGGATTACAAAAGCCCCTTTCTAATCAAAAGGAAACAAGACTTAAAGTGGTTGTAAATCTCAAACATGAAATATGAACAAAGCATATCCCTCTATAGTGAGTACTTGACTCAGTTAAGTGCACTAAAGGGTTAATTTACTAAAACTGGTGCAGCTCTGCATGGTAGCCAGTCAGCTTCTAACTTCAGCTTGTTCAATTAAGCTTTAAAAGAAAGCCTGGAAGCTGATTGGCTACCATGCACAACTGCACCAGATTTTGCCATCTCTGGTTTTAGTAAATCAACCCTTTAGTGTCATTTCTGTCTGCTGCTTAGTTCCTCAGCTATCAGCATAGATCACTTCTGACAAGTTTTCCTGACACCAAGAGAGTTCCTCAGCTATCAGCATAGATCACTTCTGACAAGTTTTCCTGACACCAAGAGAAAAAAGGTGATGGGGAGGAGTCTCTAGCTGATTGAAAGCCTCAGTTCTGTCCATGTGTGAAAGGGGGGGGGGGTCTCCTGTCCATGCAGTCAGCTCCCAGAGCTTGCCTCACTGAGCTCTGCAGAATGTAACTTCAGCTGTCTGTCCCCTTTTTGCTGGCAGCTCAGACAAGCTTTATAAATTCTGGACATTGTACAGCTGTAGGGAAGAGGAGACTGCAACAGGTACAACTTATGTAGGATTTTTTTAATCTCTGTGTATTACCTGAGGATAGTAACTTCACTGGGTATATGTAAGGGTTTACAACCACTTTAAACATTTCCTTTTCACCACAACAAGCATAAAAGATCCTACATTTAGCCCTAAAGTCTTCCATCTGCACACAACACCAAGAAACTCATTTCAAGATACTAACCAGGTGGTACAGACAGCCTATATTACTTCATAAACAATTCCCAGATTGTACTGACATTTTGTTGGAGGTGCAATAAAGACAAGTGTTCAACCTTACACATTTCCTGGTCCTGCCCCCACTGTTGAGACCTAAGGTCTGGAACAAGGTCAGGGAGATTTCCCAAAAATTCACAGATGACATGTGTCTGTTGACACCCGCCAGCATCCAATCCGATCCTATCTGCTAAAAACATCCATCTAGCTGATATGATCTGGTGGCCTTCGGGTGTAAATGGACAGGTGCTCTGTTTACATCTGACCGCACATAGAGGACAGTGGGCTGTGTCTCTGTCTGCTTTGCATAAGTGGATACGAACAAGCCATCCGTCTGCTCAGCGGGGATCAGCGGGCCAATTGACCACTGAGCAGGCGGACCTGGTGGAGTCTGCCACATGTGAAATGGGTCTTACACTACGTAGCCCATTTGTTCACTCTCCAAGCTGAGATCAGTATGACATCCTCATTACTTTAAAAGGGCTAAATATTTCATGCATACAAGGTCATTAATATCTTGTCAGGAGCTTGTTTGCACATGGGTGGTGGAACACCAAAGTGGACACAGTTGTGAGTGAAGTTCATCACGGATTGTTTTGAGTGGATATGGTCTTGTAAGTGAAATTGCATTAGGGACTTAAGGCATTTGTTCAAAAAGTAGATTTTTTGTGTATTCGCAGTTTGTCACAGTTGATTCATTAATCACTTTGCTTGATATTTATTTGATTGCATATTATTCTGACACACAAATCACACACTTTATTTTAAAATTCATAGTTCACATATTTATAGCACAACACTAATTCTTAAACATAGGTTTTTACATGCCATTGCTATTTGCATATTGATAAAGGTCATGTGGTGTGCCAACAACTTTTCTAAGCTTCTGCAGTTGCTAATATGAGTGAATAGCCTACATAAAGTTTTCTACCAAAGCTTGTAGTTTGTTTGAGATGTGCAAATTAGCAAAAAAGTCTTTGATTTAAAACATGCTTATACATTTATTATTTGTGTATCTCTGACAACATTGTCATCTCCTATCCGATGTGAGTAGGAGAAATAGATAGGAGAAGGGTGCACAGCCTGATAATGCTGATGTGTTTCACAAAGCTGAAACGGAACACTTATTTACATATTTATTAAAAAGGAAGTTTATTTGTTTGTCTTTCATCAACGAAAAATTCTTGAAGTTTACTTCAAAGCAAAGACTCTTCCTTCAGTCATAATTGGCATCCAGTGCCTCGGAAAAGGCATCAGTTCTGGAATAATAAAATTAAAGGTGCAGATCTGCTTTCATGTCTGTAAGCATCTGACTGTAGAACACTTTCAAGTCTTTTATGTTTTATGCCCCTTTGAAAGAAAATTGTATGACTTGGAGTTACCATTTTACTAATTTAAGCATCCATTTTTGTCATAAGTCTGTGCCCTAAATTAAATAAAATAATCATAAAATTGGGTTACTTGTAAACTGGGAAAATACTTGTGCACATGTGTATGTGGTTTAATTTAGGACATTTGCACGTATCCAAACTTACTTTAATGCAACAGTGGTCAAGCTCTGGTCATGCTTGCAAAAGACAATACAATGCAGTCACTGACTGCATGGGAATGCATGTTTATTGGTTTGTAATGCCCTCAAGATCAAATATAGGTGTATACAGTATGCTAACTTAATGGTTAAAAACAGTAATAAAAATCAAAAATATCTGCGCTAATGAATGATAGCATTAATAATAGCAACACAGCTCCTGACACAAATCTCCTGGCAAAAAGACAAAATAGCATACATCACAAAATGCAGCGCTAAGAATTAATAAAAAGTCCCAATGTTGAGAAAATATGACATCGCAAATAAAACAGTCCAATAGGTGTAGGTCCACACAAAGGAGAGTGCTGAAGAAGAATCCGTCACCAAGAAGGAAAGGAAAGTCAAACACACTTGCAAATCCTCAACTTGGATTTCACCATATACTGTACATGGGGAGATAGATTGCATGAACACCAATAGGATCCTCCTTAGATAGACTTTCATTGCATCAGAACATCTGGGTTATACTTCATCTCCAGGTGAATGGACACTGGTAGACCAAAGGTGTTAAAATACAGTAGCCAGAATTTGAACAACAAAAAATAATGGGCTGAATGAGCTGTACAGTAAATTAAGTAAGCTGTATAGGATTATGTTATTATATGTACCTTTACCTGACTGAAATGTAATGAATATGAAAATGGTATCATAGTTACATAGTTAGTCCATCCAATAAAAGGGAAAAAAAACTGTTTCAGCAGTATTACACAAAGCCAACACTCCTATTACATGCTGAATATTCTACATATACAGAGATTATTCATGCTGTAGGTATGAACAATCTTGTTATTGCACTTGGTCATAGAGTTGGTATTTTTTTTTTTTACTAGCTCTGTTAACCACTTACCGACCACATTTTAGCTGAATGATGGCTACAGCGTGGCTGGCTAGTTCTGGGAGGCTGTCCTATGCGGTGGCACGCTCTGTGAACACAGTGTCCTCCAGACACTGCTGTTCACAGATTGAGGTAAAGAACCTAATTCTTAACCTTCTAACCCTACCTTTATGTCTAACTGACTGGTGCTTTTCATTTTTTCTTGTAGTGTCTATGATATATGACACATTTGTAGATTGTACTATGGCTGTGGGACATGCATATCATGGCTTTATTCACACGGGAGACATCTGGTTTGTTCAGTAGGAGATCTGTGAACAGATCCCCTGCTATATCAGAGTAGAATGGGGTGGATATCATTTTTGAGACATCCTCACCCGTTCAGTTTTTTACTACATTTTAAATTGGGAGGTTTCCGGACCCATGTTGGGTCTATGTGAAGCCAGATGAAAATAGACTTGCATCTGTTTATGTCAAACTATCTCAGATCTGTCATGTTTAGGTCTTGAAAAATTAAAAGTGTGCAGATCTTTTTAATTTTTTTCAGCCTCAGAGGTACATGTGCATTTACATCCACCTGCCCATAGATTTACATGCCTTTTCTTACAGTCCCCAAGTTACTTTGGATTTTTCTCAATTATGTTTGTGTTCGAGTGGGCTGCCTGGTTGTGTAGGGCCATGTTAAAGTAAAAATTCACCTTTTCATATTCAGGGTGTAACATGTAATGTGTTACTAAAGCACCTGCCCGCACCCTGACCCGATCCCCCATTGTGGTAGCAGATGGAGAATCCTCTCCCTGCACCCACTGTCACAATTCAGAAACGGCACATTCGTGCAGTGCTCTGCCCATACAGCCCTGTCATTCATTCAGAGAGTTCTGTGAATGGATGAACTATAAGTACCGCCTACCAATGCGACAGACAGCTTGTAGTTCTCAATCAACTGCGATAGTGCTGATGAGCACTCTTCTAGTTCATTGATCTTCATCAGTAACTGTCTGCCCATACAGAAGATACAGGAAGACAACTGTACGGACAGATTGCAGGAGCCTGACATTGCACCACGATCTGCTAATTGTGGGGGAATGCTTTACAGGTTCCTAAGAAACCTGCAAAAAATGTGTTTATTTTTTTTTTTCAAGGTGAACTTAGTCTTTAAGGCACATAACGTTTTTCCTTCACTGTTTTTTTAAAACAATCACAATCATTTTTTTTTTAGGCTGGCACAAATGGAAAGAACTAATGGATCCTTGTTCACGGACAGCAGCTCGGCCACTGGAAGCATGTGAGTAATATCGGTTAGGTTGCAGAATATTGTAATAAGCCATTAAAAAAGAGTAAAACATTGTAGGTCCCAAAGGCTAATAAAATATAGATACCATAAGATTTTAAAACTGCATAAAGCTTATAAACACTAAATATGTTGAACATATAAACTAAATAAACAGAAATTTATTTCAGTACACAATAAATTCACTTTCCTTAATTTTTTTCCCTGGGGATGAAAAATCTGTAGGGCCTGTTCACACCAGAACGCTGAGTGGCAAATGCTCATTCTGTGCATTCAAAATGCAATGCCCTAGTGATCTGCTGCAGGTGCCAATACATTGCTGGTACAAGATTGCATGCTACCACAGTACCCTGTGATTTAGTTCAGCATGCAGAGGAAAAAAAGCCTAAAAAAGAAAACTAATGCATCACCCGCATCTAATTATTGGTAAGCTGCAATACGTTACATCAGGGGTCTTCAAACTACGGCCCTCCAGTTGTTCAAAAACTACAATTCCCATCATTCCTAGTCATGTCTGTGAATGTCAGAGTTTTACAATGCCTCATGGGATGTGTAGTTCCGCAACAGCTGGAGGGCCGTAGTTTGAGGATCCCTGCGTTACATGTTTGGTTTTGGCTTCAATACCGCTTTAACATTATCCATTACATCCAATGAACCAACAGGTGGCCTAAAGGAATTGTAAGGTTGAACTAGGAAATAAGTGATCATGACTTGTGTTAAGCACAAGGTTGGCTCTACAGAATTAAATATACGTAGATCGGAAAAAAGGTATCACTATTTAAGTTTTGTACTTAGCCGTTTGATGGAGTTCTTTATTTGTATATGTCACTTTATAGGATGGTTTGTGTAAATAAATGTTTCTATCCCATATCTTTTGTGATATAAACTGAATAAAAGCTCTTCCACATGGAGGAATATCTCCTTCTTGAGGACCCATTCCCACTATTGTCTGCACACATATGTTTTGCTGCACATTAACTTGCAATGTGTTATTATTTCTTTGATTGGGTTTTCTAACTCACCAAAACACACTAAAAAAGGCATATGTAGAATTTTTGGCAGTGCACATCCACAAGATATGTTAGAGAGCCAATCAAAATGAATGACACCGCATTGCACCATAGCACATTACTATGCATTGTGTCAAGGTGTGCCACTTCAGCACAATAGTGTGAATAAGCTCTCAATACAAAAAAATAAAAAAATTATACATTTTGATAACTATTTTTATATATTTATCAAGGAACAGTACAGTAAAGCCCCATACACACGCGCGGACAATCCGTGGACCAGGTCCGTCGGACCATGTCCGTCATACTTTGTCTGATGTTGGTTTTGCGTACACACGATCGGACAAAGTTGTCGGAAAATCCGATCATTCTGAACGTGGTGACGTTTGTTGCCTACGACGGGACTACGTAGAGGCTAGTAGCCAATAGCTTTGGTCTTGTAATGTGATCTGAGCATGCGTAGCACTTTGTCCGGTCGGACAAGCGTACACACGCTCGGATTTGGTGTGATCGGACCGGGTTGAAGGGAAATCTTTCCAGCAGGAGATAAGACTTTGTCCGACGGACAAACCGACGAACACTGTCCGATGGTGCATACACACGGTCTGATTTTTCAACAACCTTGTCCGATCGGACCAAATTGATGAAAAAGTCCGACCGTGTGTATGGGGCTTAAGTCCCCTACATACGAACAACTTCTGTTTCTTGAGTGTGTTTATAAGTCCAGTTTGTTTCTAAGTCCAGCAAGGTTAGCCTAGGTACCCAACTAACACAACTGGCTATAAAGTACTGTGCTGTAATAGGTTTATAATACAGTACTTTTCACATGAATAATTATACTATACTATAGTACTCTATACAGTACTGTACTGTAATAGGTTTATAATACAGTACTTTTCACATGAATAATTATACTATACTATAGTACTCTATACAGTACTGTACAGTAAAGTACAACCCCTTGTAGAGAATACACGCAGGTGACAATGTATGCCAGACACATAAACTAACTTATGTGATTGGACATGAGAACACACGTTCGTATCTTTGAAAGTTCGCAACCTGAAGGTTCGTATGTAGGGGACTTGCTGTACTAAAACTCTTTATTGTGAAACAACCTGAACAAGCTTACTTTATGCTTAATGACCTTTAACAATTATTAGTAGCTTCAGTCAGACCATCCACATGAACAATGGCTTTGCTCTCAGCTAAATGCCAAGTGAAAACTGAATAGTGGCAGATATCTAAATGCAGTCAGAGAGAGTTTTTATAATATAATTGCTGTCAGTTAGGTCTGTTCTGTAGAAGATGAAGGATATAATAATTGTTCTCTAAATAATTACTGAGCCCCCATAGCAGCTGTAAATTATGCCTTCTGACTAGAACAATATTTGTTCTGCAGCTATAATGCTCATTAAGCCCATGTTTACATCTTAATGGTTCCCAGTGGTATAACTCAGCTAGTTACCCTGGCGAAACCACTGCAATTGTCATAGAAATCTATTTGGCCCATTGATTTCACTATGTTGCAGTACAGTGCATTACAAAACACAACCTGCATAAATTACTATGCATTACTATGACCTGTTTTTAATGTGTGTTAAAAACAGGTCAGGACACAATACTTGCCATAGCCTGTGTTTAATGAACAGAACTACACTCATATTCACAACACAGCATCTGAATGAAGCTATCTCTTTAGTCTGGTGATCCCTACTTTTTTGAGGTTGATACACTGTAAGGAGAGCCAAAGGTGCTAGTGTACTTGATGCGTGCTAATGATCTGTAGCTAATTGTTATTTACAAAAATGTATTCTCTGTTATCAATTACCAATAAACTGCTCATTGTAAATTACACAACCAAATGTGATGCTTTGTCTAGAAGGTTGCACACAGACTTATTTTACTGATGGTTAATTTGCCTATACATGTTTGTGCAAACCTAGTAATTACAGAGAACAATGAATACTCTTTAACCTCTGTATATGATGAATCTTATGGCTAAGGTGTCTATTTAGGATGGACGGACAAGCGGTTTTTGAGGTGAAAGCTCATTAGCCAAATAAGCATGATAATAGTGTCCTTGTGTGTTTTGAACCAAGGCCTTACTATGGCAAGGAATTGCTACATTACTGTTTTCCCTACACTTTAAAGAAGACTTGAAATGTATAAACTGTACCTCCAAAAGAACTTCACTGGTTGAAAACTGGTTTGGGAAAATTTGAGAAGCAGCAGGAGGTGTGGAGAATCACAGATCCACATTAAACATGAAGCAGAAGAAGGTAAATCCCTGAAATCTGCACTGTAATGACATAACCAAATATCCATCCAGATCTTCTGAGACTGGCTGTGAGAAGCACAGTGCCTTAAGTCTCGTACACACCTCTTATTATAATTTTTTTGTTCAACCCAGCAGGTTGAACAAAAAAAAAAAACTGACAGCTCAGGTCAGAGCCACTGTACTAACAATCCAATGTTATTACAGCGATCTCCCCTGCTGAGCTATTGTGTTGCAACAGGGGGACAGCCCCCCGCCAGAACACTCCGGCCAATGGCTGAGATTGATGATCGGAGTTGGTTGGCCAACCTATTTCGGTCACGAGCCTTTGTCTGACCGGCTGCCATACACACAGCCCGAATGTCGGCCGGTTTCTGTGGAACCAGCCGATGCCACCCGACATTCAGCTCGTGTGTACTAGGCTTTAGATTTACAATGCAAATATAAATAAACATTCTAGATGTTTCCTTAAGCTAGCAAATCTTTAATTTCAGGTACATTTTAGTAAAAAAAAGGCAGAATTCATATGTGCGTGTGTGTGTGTATATATATATATATATATATATATATATATATATATATATATATATAATATAAATAAATAAATAAATGAGAAAAGGACAGAGCTGCTTTTTTACAACGTGACACTCAAAATAGGTAAATAAGCTAACATTGTATGAATTTCTCTCTTTTTAATTAGTTCTATTGGATTGGCTGCAATGGGGTTTCTACAATGTGTAGAAGCCAGTGTCACCTCATTAGGATTTTCTACTGACTATGTTTTTTTTTATTTGATTTTTAGACTACATATTAATGAATTCTAAATTAATCATCTGGGAATGTTATAAAGCGCTTTACACATTTTGTTGAGCAAGTGGGCATTTGAAGTGGAACATTCAGTGCACTGAATACTAGGTTAATGATAAGAATGTTTTTTCTTATCTTAATCTTGACAGATCAAAATCTTTACCACTATATTAAGTGACAGCATTACAAGTAAATGCTAAACTGTGACTTCCTCTTGTTAGGTTCATTATTCACATGTGTAAAAACTGTTGAATTAAACTAAAGGTGGAAATATGATTAGAATGGTTATAATAGTATCTTATAAAATTACTAAAGCATCATGCACTAGGCCAGCAGTAAACAATAGATGGGCATTTAACACTAATGCCTTCAGAAAAATTAGGTATTGTAAACAGTCGGTATAGCTGATTTCACCATAAAACTGTCCATAGTCATTGTTAATTTTGTTTTATCTGGGAGCGATTATCTTTTTTTTTTTTTTGTATTTGCTGCCACTTCCTTAATCCTAGTCTAGATTAATAGGTCTAAGAGAGTGCCAAATGAACAAATCCTTAGGAGTCCAAAGTATTTATTGTTCATCTGGTAAAAACAAGCAGCCAACGTGCTTCAGGGGCTACATATCGCCTTCATCAAGGCAAGGTGAATGGCAGAATGTTAATTGGATTCAAAAATACTTCTAAGCAGACTGATCTGCAGACAGATAGCGTTGTAAATGTCAGTGCTGGTGTTAAAAGTACAATTGAATGTTCTCTTCTGAGGGGTCCTCGTCTTTATGGTGAGCTGCTAAATATAGGCTGATTGGGCTCAAGTAATGACTTTGTATTTTGATGACCTGTGAAAATCCATGTCCAGCGTCCCTCTAACACTAGCTCTTTCATCCTCACATTAGAAAATATGATGTCAGTTTGACCTGTCCCCCATCTGCAGCCTCCTGGGATCACATCACAAGCAGGCTCGCTCCTCGCCCACTGCTCTGCGTGTCCATTCACACAGAGCAATGCTTCGTCCCCTCTTATTAGCTTACTTGCTGTGATTGACAGCTACAGGAGCCAATGGCTCCCACTGCTGTCTCAGCCAAAGAGGAGGGAGAGTCCCCGGAGAGCCGAGGTTCTCATGCACATCTCTGGATCACTATGGGTCTCAGGTAAGTATTTGGGGGGGGGCAGCTGCAAACAGAAGGTTTTTTACCTTCATGCATAGAAGGCATGAAGGTAAAAAACCTTGAGCCTTTACAACCACTTTAATGGTAAAAAGGCTATAATATTTGTAGTGCCTTTTATTTGTACAATATTTGGCGAAGTTCCTCTTTAACATGACACTTGTTTAGCACAGTGCACATTTGTGCAAACGGTGCAAAATACTGTGCTTCTCTAAATGAGCCCTAACTATAATTTATCATTTAGTTGAAATAAATATGGTTTGGTACTTTTATCTAGGAGCACTTTCTCTGTATAATTAAATGATTTTAGTATTTCATTTTCCCTGATTCATTAAGACTGCTATTTATTCCTCCCCACAATAGAATCAGGAGAGGGAAAACTCTATATCAGTGTTTCTGACACTACCTTTTGTATTTCTCGAATCTTATTGAATTCTCAGTACCTAATAACTCCACTCTATCCATTCCTCTTTCATTGTATGTGTAATTCAAGCTCCTCTACATAATGTAATTCTATTAGCAGAAGATGTGGTTCTTGGAAAATGCATATTTATCTAGGAGGCACTTTTCACATTGATAACTCAAGACATTTGATTCAGGAACCTAGTTGACAACACTTGAAATCAATATGAATGAAGTCAACTTATCTTGAAAAGAGAGTACAGGTTTTCTAATTCAGTCCACAATGTTAGGTGTAATGTATAATATGTATGAACATATTTCAGGGATTTCAAAAAACAATCTTCAGTGCTGAGCCAAGATTTTTTTTAATTTGGAATATTAGGATCTTTGTTTTGCTTCAGTTGAATATGATGCCTTACAAATACCTGAAGGCCAAATGTTACTTATAGTTATGTATAATAGAACAGTACATTCAAGTAGAATCTAAAAGTAAAAGTATTTCTCTTTCAAAAATGTTTGAAAGTAAAAGTATTAGGATAGTGAACTGTTTCCAAATTATTTGGAGAATTTATTCTTTTGTTGTTTCCTTCAAGCAGATTTTCTTAGTTCTGTCCCTCAAATACCTCTAAAATGTTTGAGCTAATTTACTAAGGGAGTTTAGAATCTTCATTTTGATAAATATTGACTTTAGTTTCCCATTCATATGTGTTACCCGTTTACTATATTTAAAATGTATTATCTCTCAGATATGATTTGGGTTGAATGAAAGTTCTTTGACCATGAGTGAAAGCTTTAACACAATAACAAAAATGTATTGGTATATAGTAAAGTAGGCCTAGACTAATACACACAATCTATCTATTTGTATAGGGAAAGGGTAAAAAGCATGGATTACATGAAGGAATACAGAGTATATTCCTTAAAACATTAATTTACTAACAGTAGGACATACAAGACATAAGACAAACATATTTAGTTACAAGTAAAAGGCAGATCTTTCCGATAGTTACCATTTCCACCAAGGTTCCATTCTGATGGCTGCTCTACCATAAAGTGTGTGTGTTCCCTCCCATTTAGTCTGTGTATATCATTACAGGCTGATGACTCATTGGTTGGCATGGCGTGGCTCTGATTGGTGGGCCTCTCTAATCCTGGGTAAGGACTGGCTACATCTCCAATCCCTATACTTTACATAGGTCAGCCCCCTTTAATGCAAATCCTTGTCTCAGACTATTTTGAGCAGGAAACTTAATCTTGTAAGTAGATAACATTTTCAGGGAAATTAAGTATACATGACGGACTGGCCATGGCCCCTCATTTCATATTCAAACATGGGATCCTTTGAAGTGAGTATGTGTATAACAATGAGGTTTGGGTCCCATTGTTTGTATACACAAGCTTAGGCACTGAATTGTCTAACAGACACTTCTGTGAAGCTATGTTACACGCCCTCCATAGATACAAGCTAAATTAAATATATTCATAATTACAATATTTTACAGCTATTAATGGAGATTTCACATAAACTCATAAGGCAACATATGCATATAAAACACAGTAAGTAAAAAGGAATTTGTTTTGCACATGATGGGATAATTAAAGAGAATATTGAATTTATTGTCTCAAGATCCTCATCTAATTAAGTAAATCAGCTTTGTGTTTAAGGATTTTTCAGAATCACAACAGCAAAAGGCATTCAGGAACACAGATAAATTTACCTGCTAGGAGTACTTGAGGACTTGATAGTGGAGTTAATAAAGACTTGTGGATCAGTTGGCAAATTTTAGAGACTTAAGCAGAGTATACATGCACATGTTTTGTTTCGTTCTAGCAACAGGTTTAACAAAAAAAAAGTGACAGATCCTTGTGATCACATAAGCGATGTGGATGCAATGATCTCCCATGCCACCCTATTGCATTCTGACAGCAGGGACTCCCCTCCTGTCAGAATACACAGATCAGTGCTGCAGCCATTGGCTGCAAGCACTAATCAAATACTGTTTTTTCAGACTGGCTTCTGTTGAACAGAGTGGAGTACACGCAGACCAAAAATTGGCCACTTCTTGCCTGAAAGGGACCAACTTTCGGTATGTGTGTACCTGACTTTACATGTTTTACATAGATACTGTCTATATGTTGGTCTGTCCATCCTCACCTTGGGAATTTTGCAGTCTGCAAATGACAGAGTTTGCTTAAGCCTCAAACATGGAATAATGGGAAGCAGGGTTTTGGGACTTTATATGAATCATGTAGCCCAAGGGGAGACAAGACCTAGTGATGTCTGGTAGGTAGTACATCTTTGTGACCATTACTGTTGCCTGATAAAAGAATTTCCATACGGTAAACTAAGATAAATGGTACAGGGACATTTTTAATTCCACAACGTATTACATTTGTTACATAGTCGCACATTAGTATAACAGCACAGTAGTATCACAATGGTAGCATCAGAAAGTCACCAGACTCATTAGTAATACATGTCTCCATAGATAGTAAGGTATAATATATTCAAAATGGTAGAATCCAGAAGGAACATAGACTCAGTGGTAACTGGTAGTATGGGAAGCATCAAACAGCGCGACGCGTTTCGTGGCTTACATTGCCACTAATTCTTATTAAGTCCCCAATCTTACTTCTAACTACCCTAATATCGGGGATTGTTCCCTACTTCTACCCCTACTTTTGATTCAATAAGCCTCAAACATGTTAGAGCTATTTGAGGGACAGAACTAAAAAAATCTGCTTGAAGGAAACAACAAAAGAATATATGCTCCAAATATTTTGGAAACAGTTCACTATCCTAATACTTTTAATAAAACAATAAGTTGTGAGAGTTTTCCCAGTGTTGCGTTTCACACAAACTATGGAGATTTATGCATGTACAAATCTCTGTGGTGTATTAGCATCCAAAAATTGTGAACAAGCTACAACATACTAGGTTTACCTAGATACAGGAAAATAAACTCTGTTTAATGACTTTTTTGCCTTGAAGTGATTTAAAGTACTTAGTTATGCCTATACATATTTGATTTACATTTTCAGAGATGATGAGCATGCTCTTATCCAGCATTACTGTCACACTTTGGGAGGAGAATCACCTTTAGGTCAGCCACAAAGTCCTTCTCAGATCCTAAAGTCAGTAGAACGAGAAGAACGAGGAGAACTGGAACAGATCATTGCTGATCTAGAGGAAGAACAAAGGTATGTGTCAAGATCTCTGCATGATGAGTATTTACCACTCAATATTGCACACTTTTTAGTTCCCGTTCCCAGATGCTGTGCTTACATTATTACATTCCTAATACAATGGTAATATCACTCTTATAGTGTGTACAAATCCAAAATATTTTTTTTAGTATGTTTGGCATTGTGTCTCACTGTATACAGTTTTCGTAAACAAATATTGTTTTGTGAATCTGTTGTGAATCTGTTGCAATGTTTCTTACATGGAGATCCTGCCAATAACAGAATTTACTGATGCAAACCGACACTGCTAAGCCACTAGCTTAGAGAAGTGCTGTTACTGGCAGAACCTCCAGGTAGGAAACATTGATCTGGGGCTTACATACACTTTAACTGTCAAATAACGGCAGGCGGTTCGGCTCTTGTCATATGACAGCTACCCAGAACGGCCGCTCTCGCGCGCCCGGGTTGGGCATGCAGCGCAGCGATTGCAGCCACACCGTGTTGCTAGGACATGGCGTGACCCCGATCTGCGGCTCTTTAACCATGTGATCAGCTGTGTCCAATCACAGCTGGTCTCATGTAAACATGGAGATGACGGTAATCGGCTCTCCTCGCCTCACACTGACAGAGTGTGAGGCGAGGAGAGCCGATCAGTGGCATCTCCTCACAGGGGGACATCTAGGGATGTAATCAGGGCACTGATCATCAATTTTCTGATTACAATAAAGAAATATAGTGTAACAATACAGTGCCCACCAATGCCAGCAATCATTGCCCACCACTGCCCACAAATGCCCATTAGCCATGACAGTCAGTGCTGGCAATCAGTGCCGCCTATTAGTGCTGCCCATCAATGCCCATCAGTGTCGCCCGTCAGTGCCACCCATCAATGCCCATCAGTGTCCATCTATACCGCCTATCCATACCACCTATCCGTGCTGCCTATCCGTGCCCACCAGTGCTGCCTATCAGTGCCAGCCACTGCCGCCTATCAGTGCCCACCAGTGCCGCCTATTAGTACCTATCAGTGCCACCTAACAGTGCCCACCGGTGCTGCCTATCAGTGCCCCCTATCAGTGCCCATAAGTGCGGCATATTAGTGCCACCTCATCAGTGCCCATAAGTGCCACCTCATCAATACCCACCAGTTTAGCCTATCAGTGCCCATCAATGCCGCCTCATCAGCGCACATCAGTGAAGGCGAAAAATTACTTAGTTACAAAATTTACTGAAGTTTTTTTCCAAAATATTTTTTATTTTTTTGTAAAAAATAAAAAACCCAGCTGTGATTAAATACCACCATAGAAAGCTGTATTTGTGTGAAGAAAATAATAAAAAAATTGTTTGGGTACAGTGTAGCACGACCGCAAAATTGTCATTCAAAGTGCGACAGCGCTGAAAGCTGAAAAATGGCTTGGACAGGAAGGGGGTGTTAGTGCACAGTAGGCAACTGGTTAAGCATAAGTTCACAAAACCCTAACACAGGCAACATTTTATGCAAAGTGTCAATAACAAAATAATTACTTATGGAATAAAATACCAATGTCCAGATAGTAGTGATGAAAAAGTAATGATGGAGACAAAAAAGAAAACACATTTGTTATTTGTGACCCAGATGCAGCCAAGGCCAGATTATTACACAGTTTAGGAATTGGCAGCGGGATTTTGCCATTTAGCATATGCACAAAGTGCAGTGCACGACTTTCATTACCTTTATGCTAAAGGTGGGGGTTTCTGGTTCTGGGCTGCATAGGGGTCTTACTTTTATATTTAGCAGTAAAATTGACAGAACAGACACTTGTATTCGGTTCATAGTCACAGTTGATTTCCAGATCACCAATATATATATATTTTTTTATGTCAGATATTTTTTATTGAAACAAGGTTTTTCGTTTTACCGTGTAAGAAAGACACTCAGCAGTAAAACATTATATAACCACTGTAGAACAAGATGTAGAATGACACAAGTTTCAGATATCGGCTTCACACACTATATAATAATATCACTTTTATCGACAGTATATAGGTCAAATAATATGGGGAATATCATATGACCTATATACTGTTAGGTCAAGGAAATACAAAGACAAGAAAAAAATAAAAAGAGCCAAAGACGGAAAAAGCACTTAAAGCGGAAGTAAACCCATCAATTCAACGGTTTCATATAACCGTTACATCCCTGGCATGCCGGGAATGTAACTGCCACATTGGTTGTGCTTTCAACCAAACTTTCAAACCATCCAATGGCTGGAGTCATAACTGATCACATGTGCAGCATCATGGCAGTTGAAGATCAAACAGAGGCCAAGATGGCAGCTTCCTTTGCTGAAAACGATAGGAGGGTTTACTTCCACTTTAAGAAAGTAGCAATAGAGAAAAACACCCCTTAGGCACGGATGATAATTAGTCAGAAATCACTGGTTATAAGTGCTAGAAACAGATCACTGACATATTAACTGTCATTACTGTCACTGATTTTGGAAATAATGTATTTAATGACTGCTATACCCTCTTCACCACTTCCATAACCTTACTAACAATCTACCTTTATTTCTGTCTGACATATTATCTCTTTATAGTTTTGCATTCCACATTTTCCACTCTTTAATCTCTTTTTCTTAAAGTTTTCATAGTGGTTAGCTGACATAACATAGTTGACACATTTTATTTTATTTTTTTCATTTCTCTTGCCTTTGGAATACCATTGTTAATTTCTTTCATATCTTTCTAAGTGATGTACTTATTCTAAGTAATGGAGTGTAAATGCTGCATTTTTATTAGAATTTACCCCTAGCTTAAACTTGGTTTGTACGAAGATATACAGTACTATGTAAAAGTTTTAGGCAGGTGTGAAAAATGTTGTAAATGAAGAATTCTTTCAGAAATAGAAGTGTCAATAGTTTATTTTTATCAATTAACAAAATTGAAAGTAAATGAACAGAAGAGAAATCCAAATCAAATCAATATTTGGTGTGACCATCATTTGCCTTCAAAACAGCATCAATTCGCCAGTTCTTCTAGGTACAATTGCACACAGTTTTTGAAGGAACTCGGCAGGTAGGTTGTTCCAAACATCTTGGAGAACTAACCACAGATCTTCTGTCTCTTCAGGTAATCCCAGACATTCGATGATGTAGAGGTCAGGGCTCAGTGGGAGGCAAACCATCACTTTCAGGACTCCTCGTTCTTCTTTATGCTAAAAATAGTTTGTAATGACATTGGCTGTATGTTTGGGGTCGTTGGCCTGCTGAAGAATACATTTGGGGCCAATCACATGCCTCCCTGATGGTATGGCATAGTGGATAAGTATTTGCCTGTATTTCTCTGCATCAGCACCATTGATGCTGACCAAAGTTACAACTCCATTTGCAGAAATGCAGCCTCAAACTTACTTCACTGTTGCCTGCAGACGTTCATTATTGTAACGTTCTCCAGCCCTTTGATGAACAAACTGCCTCCTGCTACAATCAAATGTTTCAATGTTTGACTCATCAGTCCAGAGCATCTGCTACCATTTTTCTACACCCCAGTTCCTATGCTTAGTTGAGCCACTTAGCTTTGTTTCCATGTTGGAGATATGGGTTTTTGGCTGCAATTCTTCCTTGAAGACCACTTCTGACCAGACTTTTCAGACAGTAGATGGGTGGACCCGGGTGGACCTCTTTGGATGGGAAGTAAGTATGATGTGTCTTTCATCTGCTGCATTAAGTTTGCTTGGCTGACCACTGTGCCTGCGGTCCTCAGCATTGCCCATTCAGGGGTGTCCTCAATGTTGGGAAAAATAGGCAGATACTTATCCATCATGCAATACCACCAGGGAGGGGTGTGATTGACCCGAAATGTATTCTGCAGCAGGACAACAACCCCAAACATACAACCAATGTCATTAAGAACAATCTTCAGTGTAAAGAAAGGCAAGGGAGTCCTGGAAGTGATGGTTTGGTCCAGAGCCCTTATCTCAACATCATTGATACCTCACATGTGTGGTGCAATCACACTGTTTACATATGCATGCAGGACCTTTGTACACATGCACATGAGCACAGGTGTGGGAGGAAGGGTTATGGGGGCACTTTAAAAATGTTTTAAAAAAATTGGATTTATTTAAATAAATTTTTTTACTCTGTGACTAAGAATTGTTTTTTAATCAATTTTTTTCTTTCACAATGAATGAACAACATCCCTTGTGATAACATGTGCAGTGACAGGTAATTTTTAAGGAGAGATCTGGAGTCTATTAGACTTCAGATGTATCCTCTGCCATAATAAAGCATCTGTTCAAAAAAAACTAAATTCGTTTTATCAGGTGCTTCACTAGCCAGTAACTGAAACCGGAAGTGACGTGTATTACTTCTTTCGTCACAGAGGAGGGGAAAGTACAGATGTACTTTCTCCACCTCTGTACTCAGCCAGCCACACAGGGTGCAGCAGTCCTGGGCTTCTCGATTGCCCCAGAGAGAGGCTGCAGAACTGCTTAGATTACTCTTACAGAAAAGCCAATGCAGCTGTAGCCATGATACTGGTATAACCGCTTACCAACGAGGATATATATATATATATATATATATATATATATATATATATATTTATATATATATGTATGGCAGTCAGGAAGGGGGTAAAGTGGATCTAAAGTGCAAAGTATACCTTTTTAAAGCTTGCAGAAAAGCAGCATAGATAATAGAGAACAAAACTGTAGGAGACAAAAAAAAGTACCCCACATCTTACTCACAGTACTGTGCAGCAGTGCCTTCTCACGAGATAAGGAGTACTTTGCCCTCCTTGGGATCTCATCGACAGTATGATGATGTCAGCCGCTGAACTACAGAAGCTGGAGGAAAGGTAAGTATATTGTTTATCTTTTTTTTTTTTTTTTGCTGCTTTTTAGTGAGGGGGGAACCTAAAAATCTAACTTTTCACAGACTGCAAGGTCTGCTTTAAACTATATGTTTTCAGCTTGCAATACTTATTTTAGGGCTAATAAACAGTATTTTGACAAAATAGGTGGTAAAATTCCACCAAAAGCTGATATGTAGTTAGCAGTGAATGCTGGTCTTTGAATCACCTTTTGGCTTATTAGCTAATGAGTCTGGAGGCAAGCTCATGTAGACATGCATGCTGTCCCTGCCCTTTGCTGGGGTTGTTATGAAGATGTTATATTCTCAACAGGGGATGATGCTTAATCTGTTGAAATCAGTAGCACTTTGTTTTCATTTTAATGGCTGCAATGAGGGAAGAGATATGATGTCACTGTCCGAGTCTATGAGAAAAAAATTAATAATCCACTGATCTTGTCTGAAAATATGTCTGAAAATTCAACTTTTGATTTAGATTGACTCTTTTGTATATGACATGCAAAATACACATTTATTTTCTTAGGAATTTGAAGATTGAATATGAACAACTGAAAGCACAGCACTTGGGAAGAGGGCTGAGCCCTCCGTCCTCACCCCCCGATTCTCTGGCATCTTTGCAGCACACATCTGAGGATGCAGAACTTATTGCTGAGGCAAAACTACTAAGACAGCACAAAGGCCGACTGGAAGCCAGGATGCAAATTCTGGAAGATCATAACAAGCAACTAGAGTCCCAACTTCAACGGCTTCGCCAGTTATTGGAGCAGGTACCAAACAATATATATTTTATACATTGACTTTTGTGACTTTGTATTTATACATCAGTATACACATCAAGTTATTCATAATGAATCTATAAATTATAAAAATAAACTAAACCATCCAATATTTAGATGGCAGTTCTACAGGGGAAAACGAGTTTCTAAGTGATGATGTCTTTGCATCCATAGTTACATAGTTACATAGTTAGCTAGGCTGAAAAAAGACACAAGTCCATCCAGTTCAACCATAAAAAAAAGAAATAATAAATAAAAATAAAAAAATATCATACAATCCAATATACCCCATTCTATACCCCTAGTTGATCCAGAGGAAGGCAAACCCCCCCCACCCCCCAGAAGAGCATGCTCCAATCTGCTACAGCAGGGGGAAAAAATCACTTCCTGATCCCCCTAGAGGCAATCAGATTTTCCCTGGATCAAGTTTACCTATAAATGTTAGTACCCAGTTATATTATGTACATTTAGGAAAGTATCCAGGCCTTTCTTAAAGCAATCTACTGAGTTAGCCAGAACCACCTCTGGAGGGAGTCTATTCCATAGATACCTTCATACATATAAACACAAGGTCACCAATCCAAAGTACAAAAACATATCAGTATATTGATAATCAGTAAGGGTAAACCTGATCAGTATCACACAGACAGCAATTAAGACTTGAGAGATGTTCTAAACATTTTTTACTCTGTGCAATACAAAGCTAATAAAATGTTGGTTTGAGATATACTTTAGGTCCCCCAAGGCAAAGGTGCAAGTCTTCTTATACACCATCATACACTTTATTGTACGCAAAGCTTATTATAGTTCTATTTCAAAACCCTATAAATCTAACAGTAAATACTGGAGTTCATAGTGCAATGGGCACTTGGCCAAGAGGATCCATATGGTCATCATTTACAATGAGTGGGCTTTATTATGTATTTGTTTAAGTTTGCATTATGTGTCCACATTTTCCAGAGTAATCAAATTCAGCTTTAGATCATTATTTTTATTTTTTATTCTATTACTGTTAATAATTTCCTGCTATGTTTATGTAACTTTTGGATTTACTGTTGTAGTAGCAGGAATAGCTATTCGTGTTTCAATCTATGTATATCAAACCTAATTTACCCTTTAATGCCCACTGTATGCATACTGAATATGTGGCAACACGGATTGGTCTTATGCGTGCTGCCACATATATGCGTACTTGTGTCTGTGTTGGTGGATCACATGGCCCCAGCACTGAGACCAAGCTGTAACCAATAGCTTCTGGTCACTAACAATTGTGAGCTGGTGAGATGGGGCTCCCTGTCACGAGATCACTGATTTAGCCAATCACAGTGATTACTCAGAGAACTTTCCAGTGTATCTCCTCTGTAGAATCTGTGAAGGGGGCTCTCTAGAAATGTAAAAAAATTATCCTTCCTAAAACGCAAACATATTTAGTATCCACGTGCATGTCAGGATGTGTAAATTTATTTTGTTTGTTTTTTTTAGTAGTGGGTCATGGCAAGAAATATAAAGCTAAAATGTAAAAAGGTTTTCCCTCGATAAAAAAATAAAAAACAGGGGATAACCATTAACATTTACCACAAAATCTGGACCCCATTTGTCCTTGAATAAACAAGGTATAATTCACTTGGATACACTAAATTTGTGTTTCTCTACCTATTTTTCAGTCAAAGCACCCCATTCTAAAATTTAAAAAAATAAACTGATAGGTTTACATAATGTAGCAACATCCACACACATGGGACATCTAACATTTGAGGTGATTTATTCTTCCAAAGCAAACACTCCTTTGCATACTGCATACTGACTAGTATTCTAATGTTTCTCTGTTCCCTCAGTTTATCTCCCTGACTCAGCTTATGTAACCCCAGTGCTGACAGAGAGGGCAAGGAAGGGCCAAACAAGGATGCTGTGTGCCTGACGTCCTCCTTATCAATCGATAATGTCATTGGTTATTAGGACGCTGTCGGCTAGAAGGTTGTAATGGTGCATAATGAAAAAATTTGGCTTTGTGTAACTAAAAGGCAGACTTGATCTACCCGCTGGCTTGTATACAACTTTCGGGTAATTTTTTAGGCAGTTGCCTAGGCACCCCTGAAGAAACCTGAAGGCACCCTAGTTGAAAAAGGCTACACTAAGTAGTGAAAAAGATATGTATAGTTGCCTAAGTTGCAAAACTGGGTTAGAAATCAGTGGGAAATGATAGATTTCCAATTATATATTTCCTTCTTGTACTGGTGGCCAATACAAAAAACTGCTCTGCTACTGGTGTCGCTGGGTTAATACAATTAAGGCCTTGTACATACAAGCTTTTAGCATGTTTAAGTGTGTACAGCTAGCTATGTTGGGCCTAATAAAAAAAATTGCATAAATTATGCATTGCGTTATAGCATTAACAGAGCAGTTTTGATTTTCCCAAGTTTCCCCAGGGTAGTTTTATGCTGCGTACACACGAAGGGACTTTTCCCGCCGGACCTAGTCCAGCGGACAATCCGCCGGACTTTCCAGCGGGGCTTCGCCGGACTTTCCGAGCGTGTGACTTGCCCACACACGCCTGGACTTCTCCGGCGGACAATCCGCTGGACAAAGTCCGCGGGACTTTTGAAAATGAACGGACTTGCCCACACACGGAGCTAACTTCAGGTACGTAGCTAGCATAGGCAGTAAATGCCGGCGCGCTAGCCCCGTCACCTGGCATGGATTTAAAGGGACTCCCCACGCCGAAAAACGGCGTGGGGGTCCCCCCAAAATCCATCTCAGACCCTTATCCGAGCACGCAGCCCGGCAGGCCAGGAAAGGGGTGGGGACGAGCGAGCGCCCCCCCCCTCCTGAGCCGTACCAGGCCGCGTGCCCTCAACATGGGGGGTGCCCTGGGGAAAGGGGGGCCGTGCGGCCCCCCCACCCCAAAGCACCTTGTCCCCATGTTAAGGACAAGGGCCTCTTCCCGACAACCCTGGCCGTTGGTTGTCGGGGTCTGCGGGCGGGGGCTTATCGGAATCTGGGAGCCCCCTTTTATAAGGGGGCCCTCAGATCCCGGCCCACCGCCCTATGTGAATGAGTATGGGGTACGATGTACCCCTACCCATTCACCTAAGGTGTAAAATGTAAAGTAAAAAAACACACTTTTGAAAAAATAATTTATTGCACTGCTCCGGGGGTCTTCTTCCGTCTTGGGGGTCTTCTCGCCGGACTCCTCTGCCATTTACCTAGCTCTTTTACCGAGCGGAGAAGTCCGGCTACCTTCTTCGTCGTCGCCGCAGTCGTCTGGGGGTCTCGATCCGCCTTCGGGGGTCTTCCGGGGTCTCTTCTGTTCTTGCCGCTGTCGTCGCTTTCTGCGCCGCCTTCTTCTTCTTCTTCCGCCTTCTTCTTCTTCTGCCTTCTTCTTCTTCTTCTTCTTCTTCTTCTTCTGCCTTCTTCTTCTTCTTCTTCTTCGTCTTCTTCTTCTTCCGATGTTGACACGTCGCTCTCTCTGGCCGGAATGCCAGAGCCGCGCTGTGCTGGGACTTATATAGGGACAAGGGGACAGGGTCACATGCTCATGTCACATGGTGACCCCGCCCCCTTGTGATGTCACAGTCCCAGCATCCTCCGGGACTGTGACATCACAAGGGGGTGGGGTCACCATGTGACATGAGCATGTGACCCTGTCCCCTTGTCCCTATATAAGTCCCAGCACAGCGCGGCTCTGGCATTCCGGCCAGAGAGAGCGACGTGTCAACATCGGAAGAAGAAGAAGAAGAAGGCAGAAGAAGAAGAAGGTGGCGCAGAAAGCGACGACAGCGGCAAGAACAGAAGAGACCCCGGAAGACCCCCGAAGACCCCCAAAGGCGGATCGAGACCCCCAGACGACGGCGGCGACGACGAAGAAGGTAGCCGGACTTCTCCGCTCGGTAAAAGAGCTAGGTAAATGGCGGAGGAGTCTGGCGAGAAGACCCCCAAGACGGAAGAAGACACCGGAGCAGTGCAATAAATGATTTTTTCAAAAGTGTGTTTTTTTACTTTACATTTTACACCTTAGGTGAATGGGTAGGGGTACATCGTACCCCATACTCATTCACATAGGGTGGGGGGCCGGGATCTGGGGGCCCCCTTATAAAAGGGGGCTCCCAGATTCCGATAAGCCCCCGCCCGCAGACCCCAACAACCAACGGCCAGGGTTGTCGGGAAGAGGCCCTTGTCCTCATCAACATGGGGACAAGGTGCTTTGGGATGTGGGGGCCGCACGGCCCCCCTTTCCCCAGGGCACCCCCCATGTTGAGGGCACGCGGCCTGGTACGGCTCAGGAGGGGGGGGCGCTCGCTCGTCCCCACCCCTTTCCTGGCATGCCGGGCTGCGTGCTCGGATAAGGATCTGAGATGGATTTGGGGGGGGGACCCCCACGCCGTTTTTCGGCGTGGGGACTCCCTTTATATCCATGCCAGGTGACGGAGCTAGCGCGCCGGCATTTACTGCCTACGCTAGCTACGTACCTGAAGTCACGTGCTAAATGAACGGACTTTCCGATGAGCGGCAAGTCCGTTCATTTCAAAAGTCCGGCGGACTAGCCTACTAACGGCGGGATTGTCCGCTGGACTGCCAAGTCCAGCGGATAATTTTAAAACAAAACTTAAAACTTTAGTCCGCCAGACTTTTTGAAAAAAAGTCAGTTGAAGGCCCACACACGAGGGGATTATCCCCTGGACTTTAGGCCATGGGAAAATCCCGCGGGATAGTCCCTTCGTGTGTACATGGCATTAGACTGACCTATAGTTTTAAAACAACTTTAAGTAAGAGTCAAATAATATAATGTCTAACAGCTGCTAACACTTTCCTTTTGGAAAAAGGTTTAATCAATATAAAATAAAGCTGGCAATTGTGTACACCCCTGCCAATGTGTTTGATGGTCTTAACCCTATAACTGCCATTGGTGGTCAGCTTAGCCTGTTACAGGAAGTGTACTACCAAAAGATCTACTGCCAAGATCAATAGGGAATACAACTATGGTCTAGAAGGAGTTAGAAAAACAAAAACTGCTGTGTTGGCAGACTGCATCATACATGTAATTGATAAGTGAAATGCTGGCTCTCACGTTAGACCAGCTGTCAGCAAGCTTCAGTAGGTGTTTGACAAGTTTCATGTAGCACTGAAGGCTGCACAATTTACTAACATCTTATTTTAGTGACAGTCAGTAATTCATAAGGATGTTCTTAATTTTCCACAACAGGAGCTGAAGGGTGTTTGGTATATAACATTGCAGGAGTCTAGGTCCCCTTTAAGAACAATCTGCTTCACCATTTGATCTCTATTCATTGAAATGAATCTGTATCTAGTAACCTTCATTTGCAGTGTAATAAGCCTTCATTAAAGTGGTTCTTTTTTTAGACCTTTTTTAAACATTCCCATGATGCTCTGTGGCTTGTGATCATTTAGAATCAGAAATGAAAAACTGGCAGGCCACAATGTTGAATTAAATTTCTCAGGGACACAAACATGTTTTTGCTAATACATGGAATGTTCCCAGTTCCCAACCTTTTTAATATCCATAAATATTTATATGTGTCCAGAAGGTTGATGCCTCATCCAGACTTATTAATCTTCCATAAGTGTAAGTTATAGGCAGGTAATGAAAGTAGTAGTACAGGAAGGAAACCTTGCAGATAATTCTTAGGTGGTATTATATATTCTCCTTAACTTACATATTTATCTAACGTCGCTTTTATATACTTGGTTCATAGCCTGACTCAGAATCCAGGGTGAATGGAGTCTCTATGTCTACAGTTTTAATGCAGCCGCCAGCCCCACAATATACAGCTGACCACTACAATTCACAGTTTCAACAGGTGACAGGTGAGAGTCTGATCTAAATGATTATGTATATATATATATATATACAGTACTCTGCAAAAGTGTTAGGCAGGTGTAAAACAATGCTGTAAATTAAGAGTGCTTTCTGAAATAGAAATGTTAATAGTTTATTTTCATCAATTAACAAAATGGAAAGTAAATGAACAGAAGAGAAATTCTAATTAAATCAATGTTTGGTGTGACCACTATTTGCCTTCAGAAAAGCAATTCTTCTGTTCTTCTAGGTACACTTGCACACCGATTTTGAAGGAACTCAACTGGTAGGTTGTTCCAAACATCTTAGAGAACTCACCACAGATCTTCTGTGGATGTAGGCTGCCTCAAATTCTTCTGTCTACTGGCCGAGTGCCTTCAAAAACAGTGTGCAAGTGTACCTATGAGAATTAAAACAGTTTTGAAGGTATGGTGGAGTGGCCACTCCTCAATAAAAGGCACATGACAGCCTGCCTGGAGTTTGCCAAAAGGCACCTGAAGGACTCTGAGACCATGAAAAACAAAATTCTTTGGTCTGATGAAACAAAGATTAAACTCTTTGGCCTGAATGGCAAGCGTCATGTCTGGAGGAAACCAGGCACCACTCATTACCTGGCCAATACCATCCCTACAGTGAAGCATGGTGGTGGTAGCATCATGCTGTGAGGATGTTTTTCAGCTGCAGGAACTGGGAGACTAGTCAGGATTGAGGGAAAGATGAATGCAGCAATGTACAGAGAAAACCTGTTCCAGAGCTCTCTGGATCTCAGACTGGGGCAAAGGTTCATCTTCCAACAGGACAACGACCCTAAGCACACAGCCAAGATATCAAAGGAGTGGCTAGGGGACAACTCTGTGAATGTCCTTGAGTGGCCCAGACATGAAACCGATTGAACATCTGTGGACAGATCTGAAAATGGCTGTGCACTGACGCTCCCCATCCAACCTTATGCAGCTTAAGAGGTCATGCAAAGAAGTATAGAAGAAACTGCCCAGAAATAGGTGTGCCAAGCTTGTGACATCATACTCAAAAAGACTGTGGCTGTAATTGGTGCCAAAGGTACCTTAACAAAGTATTGAGCAAGTATTGCGCAAAGGCTGAGTCTACTTATGTACATGTGATTTTTTTTTTTTTTTTTTATAAATTTGCAAAGATTTCAAACAAACTTCTTTCACATGTCATCATGGGGTATTGTTTGTAGAATTTTGAGGAAAATAATGAATTTAATCCATTTTGGAATAAGGTATAACAAAATGTGAAAAAAGTGAAGCATTGTGAATACTTTTCAGATGCAAGTGTAGCATGTTTGTTATTTTTAAAACCCCCAAAAAAGAGTTCACAGGCCCAAAGCTTTATTGAACTGCCCAAGGATACATAGGGTGGGAGAGGGTGGGGGGGAAGGGGAAATCTTCAGACCTCCTCTTCCTCCTTAAAGTCCATCAGGCTGTGAACCAGTCTGCGACAGTCCTTGATGGACATCCTCTCCGGCTGGTGGATGAGGCGCTTTCTGGCGCACCAATCAGCGTTCTTAAAGCAACACAGCACCCGCCATGCACTGTCAATGTCCTCCTGTGAATGGGTTCCACAGAATAGTCCGTTCAACACACCAAAGTGTGTGATAGCAGTCTGTGGTACAAAGTCTTTGAGATCAGGTTCCAAGGCCCTCAACAGGCTCTGTGCAAAGGGACACTCCCAGAAAACATGCAAAGCAGTTTCCTCCTGGATGATGCAAAAGGGGCAGTGTCTATATCTGCACAGGTTTCTGGCATGCATGAATGTCCTGAGTGGCAACCCCCCTTGGATTGCCATCCATGCCAGATCTTTGTGCCCGTTGGTGAGTCTCTTTGAAGAAACATTCCTCCAGACCACTTTGCAAGTGGCTGAAGGGAGGCCTGGAATAGTCTCAACAATGTCCAATGCTCTGATCAACTTGTGGATAGTTTTTGGCTTCCACAAGTCAGGCTTCACTCCATGTAGCCCCAGCTCCTTAATAAACTTGAAAGTGTCCAAGTAGTACCAAGGAGTGTTCCAGTTGTAGGGGATGGAGCTGTCCCATTTGTCCCATTCAAGGGACCTCCAGAGAGGCAGGAGGAAAAAACGGGACATGGAGTTACCACCAGAGTCTACAGTTCTGTCAACCAAAGTTCTGCGGATGCAGTTACATGCAAAGAACACCCTCAGTAAAGTAATGTAAACGATGGCCATATTTTGACATCCAGGGTGCCACAGGTGTTGTGTACAGTTGCCTGTTCAAATGAATTACAGAATACGGCTGTACACGTGTATACACAGCTCAGAGTGTAAACATGCATACAGATGCATGTGCCTGCATCCCATCTATAGGAGTATGCACATTTGTGCTCAGAGCTGCCTACAGCTGTATTTCGTAAGTAATTTATCCAGGCAGCTAAAATACAGAAAATTTATTTTATGTTCTATGCTCCAGTACACCCATGTGCATGAGCCCTTAAACTAATGAGCACTAAGATTTAACAGTTTAAAAACAGTTAGAGTAAAAATTATTTTATAGATCTCAAATGTAAAGGATGAAAAAATATCTACCAATTGCACTGTATAGAGTGCCTTGTCCAGAGGCTGATCATTCATCTGTGAAATGGAGCTGTGTTTGCTTTTATTACATAGGCGCTTCCTACCCAACAGAGACCTACATATTGAAAGTGATCCCGATAGAATCAGTTTAATTCTCCTCCAAGCAGTAATTATGAAACCTCTGCTAGAGACAATCTCATCTTGGTTATTACTCATGCATTGCAAATGTTACAGTATTAACATTGCATACCCGTAGAACTGTAATAGACTTCTGCTTTGAGGAATTGTTACATTTCCTTCTGAACTTTTCTGCTTTGATTAATGCATTTACAGATGACATACTATCTTCCTCTCATAACACCAGCACAGACCTGATGGATGTTATGGAACAAATAAACAGCACATTTCCACTCAGCAGCTGTAAGTGCTAATACTTATTATTATTTTACTTTTTTTTTTTACAGGTGTTATGTTGAGGTTTTGTTTTACAAAATTCTAAAGCTTCAGAGTGGCATTGTTTCATTAAAATGGTGTAATGCATGAGCAAGATTTAATTTACCGTATTTATCGGCGTATAACACGCACCGGCGTATAACACGCACCCCAAGTTTAGGAGGGCATTTTAAGGAAAAAAAGTTTTTAGGAGGGAAGTTTAGGGAAAAAAAAAAACTTACATTTAAGCGTCATTTGCAGCTTGCCCAGCGTCATTGCAGCCTTGCCCAGCGTCATTGCAGCCTTGCCCAGCGTCATTGCAGCCATGCCCAGCATCATTGCAGCCATGCCCAGCGTCATTGCAGCCATGCCCAGCATCATTGCAACCATGCCCAGCATCATTGCAGCCTTGCCCAGGGTCATTGCAGCCTTGCCCAGGGTCATTGCAGCCTTGCCCAGCATCATTGCAGCCTTGCCCAGGGTCATTGCAGCCTTGCCCAGGGTCATTGCAGCCTTGCCCAGCGTCATTGCAGCCATGCCCAGCGTCATTGCAGCCATGCCCAGCGTCATTGCAGCCATGCCCAGCATCATTGCAACCATGCCCAGCATCATTGCAGCCTTGCCCAGGTCATTGCAGCCATGCCCAGCATCATTGCAGCCTTGCCCAGGGTCATTGCAGCCTTGCCCAGGGTCATTGCAGCCTTGCCCAGGGTCATTGCAGCCTTGCCCAGCATCATTGCAGCCTTGCCCAGGGTCATTGCCGCCTTGCCCAGGGTCATTGCAGCCATGCCCAGCGACATTGTACCTTGCCAGCGTCATTGCAGCCATGCCCAGCGACATTAGAAGTCCGGTCCGGGTTTAAATTTCCCGCCGCCTAGACTCTGTCGCGCGCGCCGCCGAAAAAATCTGAGGCGCGGCCGAGAAAGACCGAAGCGGCCCCGGAAAAGGCCGAGCCGACTGTTCAGCTCCGATCGCGGTCCCGCCTCCCTGCTGTTTCCGGAGCGAGCGCAGGGAGGCGGGACTCCGAGCAGAGCCGAACAGTCTGCTCGGTCTATTCCGGCGCGGCTTCGGGTTTTTTCGGCCGCGCCTCGGTCTTTTTCGGCGGCGCTCGCTATTTTTCGGCGGCGCTTGCCATTTTTGACATTTTTGAAATTTTTTTTTTGGGGTATCGGCGTATAACACGCACCCACGACTTTCCCCCGATTTTTAGGGGGAAAAAGTGCGTGTTATATGCCGATAAATATGGTAATTAGAAGATTGTACTGAGAAGTGAGTGGGTCAGAATCTTACTGTGCTTTGTGGAACCAAGTTCCAAACACTTTTTTTTTTTTTTTGAGGAAAGAACATCCCCACGCAGGGGTTGTAAGTTTTGATAATGTGAAATAATGTGGGATTTGGATAGATCAGATATAGGGCTTGACATGGCTTTGCAGTATGCATTAGGGGTTCATAGTAGGACCAGGGGGTGAAAATGGTATCACATTTTCTGCCTTGACTTTGGAATAAAATGTTGGCAAACCTGTGTTCTTTGGTATTTTGTACATTTCCTATGTTTGTTCTCTGTTCAAACCTTTTAATTGTGTAAATCCTGTTACTTGAAAACCTTTAACTAGTACAAGCAAATATCAGTGTACCTAAATGTACTTTTTTCCATCTTCCATCTCAGGTGAATGCTTTAGTATATCAGGCAGTGATGAGAACAGATTAAAATGTGTTCTTTTGTTCCATTGCTTATTTGGAACATATTGTATATAATTTGTCCCTGTGCATTTTCTAGATTGATATGGTGTTGGAAAAAATAACCATAATATGTAGTTCTAAAGCCAGGCTCAGATGATCATCCCCCAATCCAGCCAAGCTCCGCAAACCTGATGATAGTCCTTATTTTTACAAATACCAACAGAGCAAGCCAGACTCCTCTGGACTGCAATTTTTAGCGGTTCAGTGTGTTTGTAGAGCTCGCCATACATGGTGTGAATTTCTTTCCTGCCTCCACTGGTTCCATTAAAGAAATTTGCAAGATTCCCCCATCAACACAGACAGTGCAGGGGAAACCCTCCTGCCGAGCCATTGTTTGCTCTCGGTGGGGGGCGGCCCGGGGAAGCCGTCCCTGCCAAGAGAAGACAGTGATTATCGCTAGGGGCTATAGCAGCTGCTTGGGATAATCCAAGCGAATCTGGCAGGCTTGCTGTACCCAAGTTGATCGATCAAACAACTTGGTACATTCAGCCTTCCCATTAACGGTGCTGCTGAATCGGCTGAGGTTCGAACCATGTATGGCCGGCCTAAGTTTCACACCCATCCCCTGCAGGGTTCTTGAACCAGAAGTTTCTATGTTGTTCACCCCCTCTCGCTTCCACAGAGATAAACACACACCTAAGGGCAATCTGAATGAGCATGTTTATTTGAAATCTGTAATAAAAAAAGAAAACAAAACAGTAGGTAGATGTCTACAGGTATGTCTACAAGTATGACAAATGTCTAATGTCTCTGTTCAGCTAAAAACTTAGTGAACAGCTTTGGCAGGGAAAATATCCTATTGCTTAAATTAAAATAACAAAGGTGTATCCACAGAGTTCTATAAATTAATTACATTAATAATGATAATACGGGCACTATTTTTGAAAAACAGGGTTTACTGACTCAAAATTAATTGATGACTTTAAACACTTCAATGCCAGGCACTTTTAATCCCTTCCTGACACACTTTGAATGACAATTGTGTGGTCATGCAACACTGTACCCATAAGAAATGTTTATCATTTTTTTTCACACAAACATAACTTTCTTTTGGTGGTATTTATTCACTGCTGCGTTACTGCTGAGAAATGTCAGAAAATTTAGGGGAAAATACACTTTTTTCTTTGTTTTTGTTATAACATTTTGCAAATGAAATTGCCTTTATTCATAAATTTAGGTCAAAATGTATTCTGCTACATTTCGAGGTATTTAGTAAGAGGCATGGCAAGTTTTTTGAAGTTCACATTTTCTTTTTTTTTTTTACATACTGTCACCAGTGCAGTACAGCTAAATTGTTTAAATTGGCCTTTGAGTGCCACATTCCTAATTCGAAATGTTAAAGTATGGTGTGATTTTACCGACACAAGTCCATTCATAATTAAAATATAAAGTTTGAAAACATTTTTTTTTTAAAAGATACCAAAACGTTCACATTATAAAATCATGTTTATGAATACCCAGTTAAAGTATACAAGCTTATATCCAGTGATATGTCCGAGCAGTATGTATCTTATATTGTATATAGTGTATAAGATACATACTGCTCAGACATATCGCTGGATATAAGTTTGTATACCTTAACTGGGTTGATTGTGTAACATGTCTATGTATTAATGAACATAATTTATAACGTGAATGTTTGTTATCTTTTAAAAAAAAAATTTTTGTAATAAACTTTATATTTTAACTATACATGGGCCATTAAAATCCCACCATACTTGCTGCAGTACAGCGTTATCATATAACTGGTGTGCCGGTGTAAAAAATAAAATAAAAATCCTGATCACTTCCCCAGAGTAGTTTCTATGGCAACACTGTGACCAGAGCAATACAGTGTTGCCATAGAAACTACTCTGGGGAAGTGATCAGGATTTTTATTTTATTTTTTACACATTATGATTACTAATACTAATGAATTTCATTGGTAACAGCAACCATCTTTACTGAATGAAACTGATTAATTTGGTGTATTTTGTTGTGATTAGCTATAATTGGCCAAAGCGAATCACATGACACAGATAGATTGACCTTGACCATACCATCTGCACCATGTGTTCACTGCGACCAATCACAGCTAGCAGCACAATTGTATAAAATGGTTTGCATGAAAGGAAGCCATCCATTGTTTACAATTGTCATGTGATCTGCTGTGATTGGTCACAGCGATCACAGGACACTGTCAGCGGTCCAGTATAGCAATCAGTCATCGGCTGTGTCTCATGGATACAGCCGGGGACAGATCACGCCACTGTGCTGCCCCGTGCCTTTGGAGGGGACGTTATATGATGTCCACTCCCAAGGAGGAAAGTCCTGCCCCGTCTGTCATCCAGCTATAGGCGGGGCGGGAAGGTGCTAAAGCTGATATATTGCCACAGGTTGACTGCATAAAATATTGTTAGTTTTCTTTAGACAGCATTCCTGATATAACATCTTTATTGATAGACTTGTATGAGTTTTTCATTTAAGTCTTATGACAGACAAGTAGTGGGGACAAAAGAATGAATTGCAGACTGAATACTGCTTATCCAGCTTAAAGCCAGTGAAATTCTGCCTAGATGCTTGCTGTGCAAAGATTTTAATTGTGAGTGGATTACTTTTATAGTTTAAACATTAACCACATCCCACCCGGCCGGGCGGTGGTTCATGACATCCTGACTGGATGTCATATGACGCCTCCAGGATAACAGCGTGACGATCGGTGGTGCAGCGTGTCAGACTGACACACAACGTTACACCGATCTCAGTAAAGAGCCTCGTGATCAATTACAGTGCTGATCACAGTGTAAATAGGAAGAGCCGCTTATCGGCTTTTCCTCACTTGCGTCTGACAGACGCTAGCAGAGGAGAGCCGATCGGCGTCTCTACTGACAGGGGATAAACAATCAGTGCAGCCCCCCCCCGCAGATGCCCACACTGGACCACCAGGGATGCCACCAGGACCACCAGGGATGGCCAGCAAACATGGATGACCAGGGATGCCACACAGTACCCTAAAGGATGCCAATCAGTTCCCATAAATGGTGCCAGTCAGTGCCAACTACAAATGCCTGCCAGATGTCTCCTCATCAGTGATGCCCAGCAGTGCCACCCATCAGTGTCCATCAGTTCCACCCATCAGTGTCCATTGGTGCCACCTATCAGTCCCCATCAGTGCCCATCCGTGTCACCTATCAGTGCCATCCATAAGTACCCATCAGTGCTGCCTGTGAGTACCCATCAGTGCCACCTATGAGTGCCCATCAGTGCTGCATGCCAGTGCCACCTATCAGTGCCCATCAGTGCCACCTATCAGTGCCCATCATCAGTTGCACCTCATCAGTGCAGCCTAATCAGTGCCCTTCAGTGAAGGAGATAACTTATTTACAGCATTTTATAGCAGAAACAAAGAAAAACTAGTTATTTTTCAAAATTTTCTGTCTTTTTTTATTTGTTGCGCAAAAAATAAAAACCATAACAGTGATCAAATACCACCAAAAGATGGCCCTATTTGTGGGAACACAATGATAACAAATTGGTTTGGGTACAGTGTAGCATGACCACGCAATTGTCATTCAAAGTACGACAGAGCTGAAAGCTGAAAATTGGTCTGGGCAGGAAGGGGTCGAAAGTGCCTGGTATTGAAGTGGTTAAAGAACACTGCTTCACAAATGCCAGTGCAATCTTTCTTCTCCCCTTATAAGCTTACCTGTTTTATTGAATGAACTTCTACCTGTTTTCAGAATGGATAAAAGATTTGGTAGATAAAGCTATTTTCCTTTCTCAACAGGTCTCCAGCATTAGATTGCAACTTTATTTATTTTTACTCTGTTAAACAGTGCATGTGCAGTGTACTTGGTGAAACAGAAACATTCTGACACAATAAAGGAATTGGAAGGCTTAATGTAAATGACTGGCAAAGTAAGGCTGGCCATAGACCAGGCTGAATGTCTTCCCTCCCACCTACCCGCTGTGAGAAGACAATTGCTCGGCAGGAGAGATTCCCCTGTCAGCACTGTCTGTGTTGATGGGGGAATCATGCAAATAACCATATGTGGGTAGGCTAAATGTATCAAGTTGATTGATCAATCAACTTGGGTACAACCAGCCTGCCGGATTCACTTGCAATTATCACTAGTGACTGGTATACCTGCTAGCAATAATTACAGTTTTCTCTTGGCTCCCCCGTCTGCCTTCCCGCCGGGATTCCCCTGTCAGCACTGTCTGTGTTGATGGGGTAATCAGGCAAAGAAAGAAAGTTGCACCATCTATGGCCTGCCCAACTATGATCCTTTGGCTGGTGTTCATGTGTTTAACTTATTTTTTTTAAATCAAAATAAAGTTTATTGAGCATATAAGAAAGTACAAATTCTTTCATAACAAAGAAAACAAAAAAATAACATAGGTGCAACATGCACCAACAGGCAATAAAGGTCTGTACACAATTAGTCTGACATGCATGGCAGGCTTTGCTGATGTCCTGGAGACAGGTAGAAAAACATATCTTAAAAATAAAAAAGAGGGGCCCAGTAGTAGTAGGGGGTCGGGTCACACACCTGCGTAGGAAGAGGGAGCCAGTGTCCCTTGGGTGGGGGGTGCAGTCTGCGGGGTATGCTGGCTGGGGGATCGACAGATACATGTAACCGGTCTAAGTGCGGCCTCATTCCGTACAGGTGGAGGAGTGGTCCAGCCACCTGTCCCAGATTTTATGGTATTTCTCGGGGCATCCACGCTGAGCATAAAGAATCTTTTTGTAGGGTAGCGTGAGATTCACCGCCCTTTTCCATTGCTGAACAGTGGGGGGGTGGGTCTAAGCCAGAGTTGGGCTATTTGCATTCTGGCCATGAAGAGGGTTTCTTGTAGAAATGTTATAAGATATTTCTCTTCCTCTGGTAGAGGGAGAAGGCCTAATATGCATTGGCGGGGGCATACAGTCAGGGGGGAACCCATTTGATCGTGAAGGAACTTAGTAATCTGCAGCCAGAATTGCTGGATGGCTGGACAGGACCATATGAGGTGAAAGAAGGTGCTATCCGGGGCACCGCATCTAGGGCAGGATGGATCAACATCGGCTCTGTATTTAGACATACGGCCCGGGGTAATGTAAGATCTATGCAGGATATACAGGTGGGTTAGCCTGTCGGATAGTTTGGGGGATACCTTTTTGGGTGTCTCCAAGATTTCCCCCCACTGTTCATCATCAATTTCCCCTAGGTCCGCTTCCCATCTATTCTTCAGCTGGTAAGCGTGGGTGGTGGCCTTGGGAGTCAGAAGGAGTGAGTATAGGGTGGAGATCAGTTTGCCAGAGTCAGTTCCAAGAACTGTCCCTGCCAGGGTCACTGATTCCAGAGCTGGCTCAGGGTGCACGCATTGGGTTTGAATGGCATGGCGGACCTGTAGGTATCGGAAGAGCGCATGGTTGGGGAGGTCAAACTCTTCCTTAAGGGTTTGGAACGTTTTCAGTGTGCGTCTGGTGAACAGTTGGGAGAGGTATATGACCCCTTTAATTATCCACAGTTTATGGTCATGTGTTTAACTTATGATCATTTTAAAAGATGGCATATCAAGTTAATGTAGATACTTTATGCACCTTTACATGATTAGTTATCTCAACATTAGGCACATAATGCATAGATCAGATGTGCCTAACTATTGTCATGTTGCATATTATTATATAACAGGGGGTGTGCCATGTCATATATGGCCAACTAGTACTCAACAACAATGTGAAGAATGTCTGGCTGGCCGCATTTCCATAAATCACCTTTATTAATGCAGAAAAATCACAACTACAATCCACAATGCACAGATGAGAGGGGTATAACATACAGATAATGCATGACATACGGGGCCAACACCCATCAGTGTGCAGTGGTAGTGGGAACATTGGAGACTAACCTGGAGCAGTGTTTCACTCTCTCTAATACTCAACAACCTTTTTTTTAAAGAGCACTTCCAGAACAAATAAATAACAGATAAATATATAGTGTTGTTGCAAGTGTACAAAAACAAACATAAATGAGAAAACATGCAAGAGATGAGCGTGCCTGCAAACAAGCTCTGAAATGTATATTTCACATTTCTTGAGATAATGGTTGAATTTTTCTGTACACTGTTTCCTTTTTGAGGATTATTTCTGCTAATATTTACTGCATACTTTAAATAAGGTTCCTTTCATTTAGCTTCTTGTGATAGTGCCAGAAACATTAGAAAATGTTGGTCTTAATATTTTTAATTTTTAATTCCACTGCCCATGCAGGTAATTCTGGCACAGATTTGCAAGCACCAACTATTTATTAATCGGAAAGGTTAGGCTCTGCTGTTGGTGCTGTGCGTGGGATTAAGTGGATTTCCTTGTCTGACTCAGAATAGGGATTGGTCTTGAGCAAATATCAAATCTACCACCATCAAGCACAATATAAGTTTTTTCCTTATCTATAATCACTTGCATTGTTAGGAGCGCAGAATTTCGAGACCTCACATGTAGAAGCCAAGACTGTAATGGAAAAATTACACACAGGTGGTTTAATCAGCACACAGAGAAATACATTGCAGACTTAGTCATATTCTTGTTTTTAAAGCTGCCCAACCAGTTACTTCCAACATGCATGATCTTTATGCTTTATTTTATCTGAGTATTAATGTTTTTTTTTCTTTTAATATTTGCAGCAAGCTCTTCTAGAAGAGAGCAGGTATGATTCATTTTCTATTTACCAACTATAAAGTTTTTATTTAAGTACAGATTTTATTTAGAATAGGTTTGTAATGTTTCATACAATAAGATATTCACAATGATTTCATGGTTGCATCATATATATTGTGAGGATTCCTTACACTCAAATTTCCCACACAAGGATTTCCACATGACACATTATGAACAAGAAATTTTTACACCAGTGCTAAACTGCAGATGGTTTGCAAATGTGAAGAGGGTGAACAGTTAATTCAAAGTGAGCAAGTGCAGCTGAACCACAAGCATATCTGGGAGGTATGACATACAACAAAGCAAAAAGAAGTCGGCGCTCAATGGGTTAATGAATGTCTGATAAAATGCTCAATAGCAATGGTAAACCATAAACAAGTTTATTGATAGTTAATTCTAAAAAGCTGAATAAAAGACCAGTGTGGATGTGGTTATCACAAGGAAAGTAAAAATTGAAATAGCCTACGTTATCACTGGCGGTCCCCGGGGCAGTGAGGAGCTGACAGCATCCACAGATGGAACAGTGAGGCATAGGAGGCTTCAATAATCCTATCACACCGCAAAGTTCCGATTCGGACAGTGGACCCGCTCACAGGTGCTCTCAGGGATGGCGCGCTGATGTAGGAGGAGGAGCCACGGCACGCTGGGCGTTGGTGAGCCGCTCTACACATGTCTGCTGGCTGAGCTGTCTACTGTGCTGACAGAGGAGGGTGGAAAGGTTGTGGTCCGCGGGCCTCTGTCCCCCAAACACACACTGTGACGGTGTGTAACTACCTCTAATGTATGGAATGTGGTAGATGGGGGCCGCCCAGTACCAAAGTGAATAGCCAGGAGTAGCCAAAAGGAGAGAGCCAATGACGCAATGGGCCATCTCTGAGATCACTGTAAGACAAGCCAACAAAGGGGGCAGCCTTGTGGTACAGAACAAAAGACACTATCTGAAAGAGGCTAGTCGACTACTAGCAGACACTAATACTTAACTCAAACTTACTTAGGATCCCCTTTCAGGTTTACAAATAGAGTAGAAGTCTCTGGTTTGTGAGGCCTGGGAAAAAGGTGTGCTCAACAAAAAGGAGAAACAATTTTTGGTCCCTCCTAAATGTAGCACACCATATTTTTACCATCTCCCGATGGTTCAAAAATACCTGACGGACCCACCTGGGAGGCCAATAGTAGCAAGCACAAACAGCTTTAAAAGTGGCCTATCAGTATACATTGATTTTTTTTCTACAACCATTGGTATGTCAACTCCCCTCCTACATCAGAGACTCCAGTCAGATTATTGATTACCCTTGGGAAGAGGGATATATGTGGACATCTCTTAAAGTTGCTTCCCATTATACATCAATACCCCATGAAGTAGGCAGCACAGCTATACAACATTTCCTAGTTCAAAATGGTAATATCAACTCCCAGCAATCCAATTTTTTGGTCAAGTCAGTTGATTTTTGTCTGAGACATAATTATTTTACATTCCTTGACCAGTTGTATCTCCAACTTAAGGGCACAGCCATGGGGGGTAATTTTGCCCCCGGATATGCCAACCTGACCATGGGCTACTGGGAGGAGGGATACATCCGGGCCAACAATCCTTTTGCCAAGCACATCATGTTTTATGGCAGATATATTGATGATGTCTTGCTCATCTGGAGTGGAGCCCAGATGTGTTTCCCTCCTTTGTAGCCCAGTGCAATGCCAACCCCCTTGGGTTGTCTTTCACACATGTACTCGACCTCAAGGAGTTGGTGTTTCTTGACCTGGTGTTAACCCATGACTCAGCACATATGAGTGTTGACTAAGTTTGACTGCCCTCGTGTACATATATAATTATTTATTATACGATTAAAATTGTGATGATGACACACATTGGGGTTGATTTACTAAAGAGAAATAGACTATGCACTTTGCAAGTGCAGTTGCTCTTATTTTCCCCAGAGCTTAGTGAATGTGCTAAAGTTCTGCTGATTTCCGTCATCCAATCATGTGCAAGCAAACATGCTGTTTTTTATTTTCATTGCACCTGGTTGGGTATTCTATACAAAGGGAAGCTTCACCACATTCAGTAAGCTCTGGGGAAAATGTGTGCAACTGCACTTGCAAAGTGCACAGTCAGTTTGCTTTATTAATTAACCCCATTGATTCACACTAGGTGATATTGTTGTTTTTAATGTACACTGTATTTAAAAAGAAATTATAAACTGTAATCTTCCTGTAAGTTATGAAAGGGTTTTATAACAGTTATATTGATTATGTCACCAAACTGGAGTTTGCCTTTCTAATCCAATAACTTTCTGCAATAAGCAGATGATGAGAATGCATGTAAATGCAGAATACTGTTCAATTCTCATTTTTGTTGAAATAGATGAGAGAAACAATAGAATCCTTGTGTGGCAGCATGCACTGAATACTATCTGGCCAGTTCATATTATAAGCATTAATTATTATTATTCTTTCCTATGCAGGCAATGTGAACAAACCATCCATGAGAACATCTGTCCTTGGCAGAGAGTCCCTTCAGAACGGAGCCAATCAAAGATTCTATTATTGAAAGGTTACATGGGACTGACACGCATTCAGCGCATTCTATTAAAGGCATACGACACTGAATACCCAAAGATGAAGACATGTTTTCAGATAGTGTCTGTGTTCTGTATTTTTCTTCTCTTTCTATGCAACTGTAAATTAATGATCTGTGGAGTAACTGGTTTTAGGTATACCTATGTCATTTGTATAAATAAGTTAATACATTTTAAACAGAAGATGAAAGGTGGTATTAGGATTTCTTTATTTTTTAATAGTGTAAACGTTTCACTGGTCTAGTGTGTAATTTTCACACTGCACTTTCCCCGCATATTCAGTTGAACTTTCATGCAGCAGCTAAACTCAAAGGCCACATCTGATGCTTAGCATCTAAGTCAACACTCTAACGATCACCAGACATTTCCGATTGTGTCTCACATTCTCTTGTTCCTTCAGGATCATTATTAAAAATAAAATTGGAAACCATGTTAAGACATCACTGATTGTAGCTGTATGCAATGTGTCTTTGTCTAGATGAGTGTTAAAACCACTTTGTGCTGATTCTCTAGCACAGGATTACATGATAAATAACACAGAGGCTCTATAATCCTCTTAGTGTTACAAAAGACAATTCTAAATCATTTGTGCTTACCTGGGTTTGCAATTGATTAATTATTTAAAAGCCTCATACAATGAGATTATTATTATTTTAGAGACATGCCAGGTAATGGACCTTTTTTTTTACGTTTGATGCTATGGCACAATAGGGCACATGCTCAAATTTACTTAGTAAAAAGTATCATGCCATTTTTTTTAATGCTGCTGCATATAAAACTCTATAGAAAAAGGGATTTACACAACAGCGCAAAGAGTAATGATTTACAGTAACCCGCAGCAAATACTCAGCTATAACATCTCATACTGTATGCTTAGCTGAAAAAAATGTTATATATGGTTGCTCTGGGATTTACCACTGAATTGGTCATGGAAGTGGTGTATTTTTACAGCAAATGTCATTCAATATCCTGATGAATCATGACCAAGTTTATTAGAGTGCATACAGTGTTTCCTTTTAAATCCAATAAAATGTATCTGTATATTTAGTAAAAAAAAATCAACAGGTATTAGCCCTCGGCTGCCTTCTAAGCTTCAAATATGTATTGTGTGCTCTTTAAACCCATGGGAGATGGACCTAACCACTTCTGAGCAACATCAACACAAAGTCTCAAACCACTGATAGAGGAAGAGCTGCAAACACCACTTATCCACTGCACAGTGTAGCCGTCATGTTGCAGGGGCCAAATTAAGCAAGGCACCTCAAGGTTGCCTTATCCTATTTTTTTTTCCATTAAATGTATATCTACTCTTAAAAGGCATGCTTTTTTTCCCTTACATTCTTAGATTACAAAGAACAGAGTCAGTGCCAATTTATTAAAGCACATTGCTGCTACACAGCTACTAAAAAACTTTGGGAGATCAGAATTAAGCAAGCTTTTGAAAAATATGGCTTGAAATTCTGAAATCCATTTCTTTGTGAAGGTTTGTCCCCAAAATAATTTTCCCTGTTTTCTAAAAAAAAAAAAAAAAAAAAAAATTCCCATGATATCATATAATAATGACTGATTTATTTATTGGGAAATATGTAAAAGAAGAGTGTGATGATTTTAGTATTTTTTGCAAAAATCAGGTGAATATGGGGCCCTTGGGAGGTTACCTAGAAGGAAATAATGTACAATTGCATTTGTCAGAATCACTTTTTACCAAATACATTATGTTTAAATTTAATCAATGCATTTGAGCCTCAATTCCATTTTTTTTACAGAGAACAATTTATCTGACTTCCACTGCTCATGTCCTGCTTTGAAGTGAAGGTCATGACAGATTCTAGCAGTCCAGTGATGTAAGAGAGAATGGAGAGATATCTGACCTCAAGTGAGACATCTGCCTCTCTATAGCTAGACTGAGTGTGTATAGTAGTGTGCTTTACCTGTAACACTAGGCCATCCACTGGATTTACAGACATGCTAGACAAAATATCTGCTCACAATATTCGTTCTAAAAGCTGTTGTGCACCCTAAAAAAAACCTTAAGACATACATTGATCATTGCCGTGCTCACTTACCACTGACATATGCGTCCATTAAAGTAAGCATGTACTTTTAGTTTAGTTTGCCTGCCATTTGGATCACATCTTGTCTACATTCAGTGAAACATTGTTACATTTCCCAAACTTAGGTTCCAACTGGGGTCTATATTACTATGGAAACATAAATACAGTCAATTTCTTAATATTTCTTTAAAAAGTTAACTACATTTTGTTTACCTTTACAGGGTACTTTCATTTGTTTGGGGGATATAAGGTTAAGACAGGGTTGTGATGTACCTGAAATGGGTATTTTTCTAGTGGTTAAAAGTAAACTTGAATACATAATCAGTGCCTATATAAATGAAAAAAATAAATAAGATAAAAGTATGTTTCAAGTATCAGGGATGGTAACATTTCATTTTTACCATAGAAGTTAAAGCACTAGGATGTTTAGTTGAGTGCACATATGATGTATGTCCTTACAATGTTTATGCTTTTTATTGAAAGAGATAAATTGTAATTTAGGATTTATCTTAAATATCCTTTTATGGAAGGAAAGTTGTTAGAATTAAACTCGAAGGAAGGAAATTAACTCACAGACACATCAAATCTTTATTATTTTGGAGGAAGGAGCACTCTTTTATTATGTAAATAGTTTTTCTATAGATATGAAAATATCTTTTAAGGAGGCCTTGCTAATTGAAAGTCATAATTTGGTTACTCAATGAAGGAGATTAACTTATGTGTAAACCATGATTCCCAAGCATGTCAGTATGCCTCTTGACAGTGTGAAAGGTCAGCAACAGGTTGATAATGAAAGTTGGAAACCTTGAACCCACTACTGAGGCCTAACCATCCACCTGATGGTATATCTTGGAGTGCAGTGAAAACAACACAAATATCCTTCTTCTTTTTCAGCACAATATATCTAGATAATAAGTATTTTTTTAATTATCTTCAAATGAAAGGTATATTTTTTCAGTGTCTGGGATTGGGAGGGAGAAGACCTCTAGTTTGTTAGGAGAAGGACCTGGTAAATGATATTTTTCTTGGCCATTAAAATATACACATATATACTTAAGAGGACAGAAGTAAAAAAAAAAAAAAGAAAAGTCACAAAAGTGGAAGCCATGATCACCTTGCTACCTCAGCTCCATCTGCCATTATCGCTACTTATAGTGATAGACTCATTCTAGTTAGGCTATCCGGATATATGAAGAGAGCGGAATTTGGAACCACTCTGTTGCAGAGGTAGACTTGGTTATTTTTTATTTCTTTGCTTTATTATTCTCCCTTGTAAAACTTTTCATAAATATTATATTGTACACACCATTTCTATGTGACTGCAAATATGTCCGTAATACAGATGTATATGTATATACAGTATATATATGGTTCCTTGTTCTTTCACACTCTGTGATATTATGTGCTGATATCCTCTATACCGCCTGCTGTGGCAACATACTGAGAACCAGTCTGTTGTATTCTCAATAAACTGCCTTTTTAACACAAGTCTGATTCAATTATTAAAGGGGTAAAGCATTAAGCCTATGCAATAAATATGAAGGGCACTGACTGTATGTTTAGTTATGGAACACAGTCAAATATTTGAAAAAAAAATACGTGTTCTACCTCAATATGGAACAAATCCCTGAGCACACAGAAATTTAATTCCTAATACATCAAGCTCCATAGGGCTCTGGCCTTGTAGCTACCTGAATGAATTTAATCACTTTGAAGAATGCTTTCTCTGTTTGGTTTCTGGTTTTTCATGTTTAGGTTTTTTCAGGTTTAGAGCAAAAAAATATTACGCAAACATTTCTATTAAAGCTGGACATATTTTACTTCACTACAGTTCCCCCTTGTCCAATGTGACATTCGACTGGTATTCACCTTCAAAGATCTGAAATGTAAATATAGTATTGTGCTCTGTTTGTTTAGCCTTTTTATGTATGCATTTTTATAACCTTAATCAGAGGCCAGCAGTATAACTGCAAACAGGTGCCGTCACTATTACATTCAGGAAAGCAATAATGCAGCACGAGCAGTGCATGGCAGCAAACACTGGGTGTGGTCAAATTGTGTTAACAGTAGGGGGCTTGAATGGGAAAACCTGACTCTTTTTGTACCCATAAAATATGCTTTAATCATTTTTACAAAATTAAACACTTCAATTACATATATTTTTGTGCGCACAGAAAACAGAGCTGACACTCTATCTTAAAGAAGAACTGCATTCAAATAGTCAGGGACTGCTTAGCAACCAGCAACTGTTGATAAATAAAACACCTTGATCAAAAACGAACAATATAGTTTATAGAGTGTAGTAGTCTAAAACAACACAGAGTACAGGGGTTAGGGTGTGTAATGCAGAGTGTAAGGGTCAGGAGTACATAATACACTTTGGTCAGTGCTGGGTTAAAGAGCAGATAATGCACAGAGTTCAGGGATCAGGAGTATGTAATGCATGAACTGCAGGGGTCAGGTGTGTGTAGCGCACAGAATGCAGGGATCAGGAGCACAAAAAGAAGAGAGTGCAGGAATCAAAAAGCAATACTTTCCCCTCTTAGCTAAAGAAAGAAATGATTGGGCAGGGTTTGGTAGAGTATAGGTGGTCTATCACATCCCAATATAATGAATATAATTGAATTTTGTAGGCCTTGTGTGCATGAACACAGCCCAGTACCCCTAGGGGATGCTTAGGGTAAAGATAGACACTAATGAGGTATATGCAATTCAAAAAGTGTGTGGATTTATTGAAAAAGACGCATATCAATGCATAAAATACACCATACAAAATGTTCAGATGTTACAGCATACAAAATAGCATATATAGTTTTTTAACATGTCACAGCATGAACATAAAAATGTTGAGACAGGGAAAACTTGCTTTATGCGTATATATTCAGGAAAACGCCAACATGTTTCGGACTTTAGTCCTTTTTCAAGGCAGTTTAATATCCTTTTGTTTCACATCTATAATATGTGAATAAATCAGAGATTAGTACATATAGTTTACAGCAGAAGATACTGTTTGTTTTTTTGCCATATAGGTCGGTATAATACAGTCATATTATAAGTGTGGTACTCACATGTAATGCTGGTTTGAGAGAATGCCAAAAAAGGTAGGGGGCCAATATAATTGGCTTGTTGAAGCAGGGATATGCACTGAGGTGGTCTCTGTGCAAGATAAAAGCAAAGTAGATGTTGCCATAAAGCTGGACAGCAGGCTGCAATAGGTTCAGGCAGTTGCAAGGTCCTGGACAAGAAAGAGGCTATAAGCCCGTGTCTTGTAGACGTGTAGCCAAGCAGTATGTAAAGCTATAATGGAGTAAGAGATATGAATTGTGAATACCTAGTAGCATGGCAGAAGCGGCTAGAGGTATAGAAAACATGGCATAGAAGTTTGTTACCTGAATCTCAGGGTGTCTGGTGAAGAATGTCAGTGAACGCCAGAGAGTAGACAGCATATGTGGGCCTTTCATGGCGGGCAGTTTAAATGTAGTAAGGTAATTACAATCAGCTGTGTATGTGCGCCTGTATTGCGTAAGGATAGCTGATTGGGGATTGGCTATGTGTGTAGGGGAAGCGCCAAAAGACGCTGTGAGGATTCCCCATAGGACCTCTGCCAGGACGGCGCTGGGCGCGAGCACGCCCAGAATGGGAGGAGTCGCGTACAGCGTCGTGACGTCACCGACGCGGGCAATGATTTCCGCCGGTCCGGCTGCGCTCCAAGCTGGAGCGCAAACAGGAAGACAGAGAGATGGAAGCTGTCTCGTAGGAACGGAGGATAGCGCATGCGCACTAGAGATTTGGCGCATGTGCATTGTCTTACCCGCGCCGGGCAAGATACCTGGGTGATCGCAGCCAGTATATTCTGTATTTGTAGAAGAGGTGTAGTTTGTAAAGAGTTAGTTATCTAATACATGCATGGCATAAAGCAAACAGGCATGTGGTACACAGACAGTGTTGCAACACTTTGTATTATAACAACAATGTCAGACTGAGGTTTGGAAACCTATTTGTGTTTAAACATACATATGGAACATGGACAGTGGGATTCCAATCTGGAGTCTGCGAACTAGACCTCTGACCTTTTCCCACATGCAAGCATCCGACATAATAAGATACCTGTATTATCATTTGTAAATACTTATATATGTGTAATCATGGGGTATTCACTGCCATTCCAACAGCTTTATGGCAACATCTACTTTGCTTTTATCTTGCACAGAGACCACCTCAGTGCATATCCCTGCTTCAACAAGCCAATTATATTGGCCCCCTACCTTTTTTGGCATTCTCTCAAACCAGCATTACGTGTGAGTACCACACTTATAATATGACTGTATTATACCAACCTATATGGCAAAAAAACAAACAGTATCTTCTGCTGTAAACTATATGTACTAATCTCTGATTTATTCACATATTATAGATGTGAAACAAAAGGATATTAAACTGCCTTGAAAAAGGACTAAAGTCCGAAACATGTTGGCGTTTTCCTGAATATATACGCATAAAGCAAGTTTTCCCTGTCTCAACATTTTTGTGTTCATGCTGTGACATGTTAAAAAATTTTATATGCTATTTTGTATGCTGTAACATCTGAACATTTTGTATGGTGTATTTTATGCATTGATATGCGTCTTTTTCAATAAATCCACACACTTTTTGAATTGCATATACCTCATTAGTGTCTATCTTTACCCTAAGCATCCCCTAGGGGTACTGGGCTGTGTTCATGCACACAAGGCCTACAAAATTCAATTATACCCCTCTTAGCTAAAATCCCTATCCCTCAGGCCAGGTTCACACTATTGCGAATTGGACGCCGGTTTCCCCACATTCAATTCGCATGACAGGAGAGTGTAACCGGCTCTTTATGGAGCCGGTTCACACATCTCCGGGGTACCCAAGGAGCACACTGCAGAAAGGTCCTGTGCGTCTCTGGCTCAGTTTCAGGTCTGAATTCAGACACAAATTCGGACCTTAAACGATGAACGGGTACGCACTGGACCCCCTACTGTGTACCCGCTACCGTACACAGTGTAACCCAGCCTTAAAAAGAAAATTCAGCACTTAGCTACATGCTCACCTCTCAAGTACAAATTCACTCTGCAAGCTAAAATTCTTCCAAAACAAAAATGCAAACATTCCCTCTTTCTCCCAGTATAAATCTCTGCTCTGTTTAAATCTCCTCTCCCAGCACAAATCCCTTCCAATCCCTGCTCACAGCACAAATCCCTCCTATTCAGCAAAAATCCTTCCCTTCCCACTCCACCTCCCAACACAAATTCTGACCCGCAAAACTCCTTCCCAGAATAATTTACCTCCCAGCACAAATCTTACTTCCCACCCTTCCTGCACAAATCTTCTCTCTCCCCAAATCCTCCCTTCCAGCACAAGTGGTGATCCGATTATTATTTAAGTATATGTGAACCCTCGCTTTGTAAAACAACCAATTCAGTTTAAAATAAAAACGTAAGGCAAAAAAACATTTGTGTATTTAAATAAAAAAACATTATACATTCTTTTCTTTTTTTAATGTGTTTACATAACCTCTGTTCTCAGCTGCATAAGAGACTTAGGGGTGGGGGGGAAGACTGCAGGCAGGTTGTGACAGCAAGTCTGATCATTGGAGGACAAGCAGGCTGTGCTTCCAACACAGCCAGAAAACTGCACAACCTGGGATGTACAGAATGAGCTCTCATGCATAGTATGGTAAATTTGCATTAGGAAAGCAGGGGGACTGGCAGGATCACCAAGTATTTTACACAAAGGAAGCAATGCAAAGAACAGTACAGCTTTTAACACAAGTACATGGTACAACAGGCACATATCAGAAATATGAAATGTTGGGGTAACAAACACTTTAATTTTATATTAATGTGATTCGTTTGATAGGTTATGTAGGATACCCCTACTTACCATGGCTCCTGGCAACTGTCTTGTCTTGCTGCATTAACCACTTGCCGACCGGCGCACACAGATGTACGTCGACAGAATGGCACGTACAGGCAGGAGGGCGTATATATAAGTCCCTCCTTTCTGCCTGTCCGTGCCATCGGGAGCGCGCCGGGAGCGGCGCGCTCCCGCGCCGGTCGGGACCCCCGTGAGTCCGATCGCGGTCCCCACGGACTCAATCACCGCGGGGACATCCGCGATCGTCTCACGGGACGGCTGAACGGGGAGATGCCGAGATAAACAGCATCTCCCCGTTCTGCCTAGCAACTAGTGACGCCGATCTCTGCTCCCTGTGATTGGAGCAGAGATCAGCATTCACTAGCTGACAGCCACAGTAAGAAACACACCCCTAGGCCTACTTAACCCCTACACTGCCCTCTTGTGGTTAACCCCTAAACTGCCAGTGTCATTTTTACAGGAATCAATGCATTTAAATAGCATTAATTGCTGTAAAAATGACAATGGTCCCAAAAATGTGTCAAAAATGTCCGATGTGTCCGCCATAATGTCGCAGTCACAAAAAAAAAATCGCAGATCTCCGCCATTACTAATAAAAAAAAAAATTATTAATAAAAATGCTATAAAACTATCCCCTATCTTGTAAACGCTATAACTTCTGCGCAAACCGATCAATAATCGCTTATTGCGATTTTTTTTACCAAAAATATGTAGAAGAATACGTATCGGCCTAAACTGAGGAAAAAAAATGTTTTTTAATATATTTTTTGGGGAATTTATTATAGCAAAAAGTAAAAAATAATGCATTTTTTTCAAAATTGTCGCTCTATTTTTGTTTATAGCGCAAAAAATAAAAACCGCAGGGGCGATCAAATACCACCAAAAGAAAGCTCTATTTGTGGGAAAAAAAGGACGTCAATTTTGTTTGGGAGCCACGTCGCACGACTGCGCAATTGTCAGTTAAAGCGACGCAGTGCCGAATCGCAAAAAGGGGCCTGGTCCTTTGGCTGCAAATTGGTCCGGTCTGAAAGTGGTTAAAGATGGACAGTTACCCTCTAGAAACACTCTTCTACTGTTGTTAATTGCCTTTGTCTTCTTTCTGGCATTTACTGTAGGCATGCTGTGTGCACAAAGCCCAGTCTGCATGCATATTTTTATTTTATTTTTTACATAAATGCATACAAAATCAAAGACTTTAACGCAAAAATGCACCCAGAGATTCCTTCTGTAGCCAGCCCAAGCAAAGACTTTCAAATAAAAAATAAACCATCAATTGGTTGTGTGGATGGCAGAGGCTTGATAGAGTACCAAACGAACCACACATATTAACATTAAATATACAGTATATTCATAGGTTGCTAAAAATATGTCCATCAGGCCATCTGATTTGATCCATATTGCATATTTATAACAATGGTGTGCATATTCTTTATCATGGGTTGCATTTTCCCCATCTCAGGGGTCATTTTGAAGCCGTTAACAACCTAGAATCAATTGAGCCCAAGTCCCAACGTGTTTTGAGACTTGTTCTTCCTCAGGGCCTATTTCTTGAATCAGTGGTTCTCCCTGTGCCTGCGTGGGTTTCCTCCGGGTACTCCGATTTCCTCCCACACTCCAAAGACATGCTGGTAGGTTAATTAGATCCTGTCGATAAAAATTGGCCAAATATGTGTATTTTGTATGTGTATGTGTTTGTAAGTGTGTCGGGACCCCACAGGGCAAGGACCGCACTATACCACAGATGGACACCAGTAGCAAAAAGCGCCCTGAGGCGATTCAGTTCGCATAGGTAGCGCTATACAAGTCATTCATTCATTCATTCAGTGGCACGGCCGGCTGCAACCACCAAACAGGGAAGCTTCAGACACAGCATGATAACTTTGGGTTATTATAACAGTCTTCCAGCTGATTTAGGAGGATTTGTGATTGACACCATACCCTTCTCTTTCCTTACTAAGTCATTGCTAACTGTTTCTGCAAAATGTTGTGTGCTAAATGTGTGTATGCACCTATGTATATGCTTGTCTAACTAGTCTTAGGTTCTTTGTTGTTGAAAGTTGACATAAATATATTAGTAGTCTTTTTTATGTACATGCTTTTTTTGGCATTGTATTAGGTGTGCTATTTACTTATCATTTTGCTTACCAGACCTTCTAAACCATTATAGAGCTTGTTGGTGCAAGAACACTGCAATACAGCTAACTGTCTCCTTGTTCCACTATTACAGGCATCTGCTAGATACAAATTATGGACAAAGAATATTGCACAACTTAAAGAGAAAGGAGGGAGGACAGAGTTCATCACATGACACATAATTCCTATACAAACATATAGAATCTCAGACATAGTCTAAACTAGTATTTTAGCTGATGGTTGATATTATCTAAAAACATAATTTAAACTATTTAATGCTGACGTTCTGACTTTGAAGACATCATTTCAAAACCAGTTCTTACAAGACCTTATCTATCCTGTGGTCATCGTGACAAACAAGACCCTAAATTAAAGATAGTCCTCTGTCAGCTATTTTAAAGTTTTAGTCATGTTAACTCTTTCTCCTCCTTCAATCCCCTCTGAAATCACAAAAGTGATTTCACCATGATGACTTAATGTTCTCTGTGTGGGGTCATTTTGTTGTGTTGTATAATTAGATACATTGAATAAACTTGAACAATATATATATAACAAGGATAAAAACCAGGCACATTAAAATTAACATTTCTGCCTGTCGGAACCAAGTGAAGATGGAACCAAAAAAATCACCGAAACTTCCTATGCCCTTAAAGGGGTTCCACCCATCTTTGGCAATATCTCTCACTTCAACTTGGAGGCTTGACTTCTCCTTTCAGTGTTTATCAATTATATCATAATAATCGGGTATTTCAATACTGGTATTATGAATCCATGTGCAGCATTCATAGTCCTCCGTTACTTCACGGAGTCAAGTCAGAGCAGCACTGGATTCCATAGCTACTTTGTGCATATCTAGTTGTTTACGAATAGCCCTTAGTTTAATACCTAACAGTCTACAGAATTCTTTTCCATAATTTCATCCATAATTTTGGAGAAGTTAGTCAATCTTTTAATTATTCCCCACCCTGTCAATGAGGGAAACCATTCCCAGGCTTGGTCTTTATCTGAAAACAACTCTCTTTTCTCTGTTTTTAAGGGGGTACCTGGGGTATGCACTAGCTTTCAAAAGATGTTGGTACTTTCCTTTTTCCCATAACTGGAATCAATGAGGTTTAAATAACACCACCCACGGATACCAATCGGTATCCATGGATAGTATTCTTTGCCGCAACATACATATACACTATTGCCTAGGGAAAATGATCATTGGCTTATAGTATCCTGAAAACTTTTAGAAACGGTGGCCATGGTCAACTGGTTCAAAACGAAACTCAGAGTTTGTTAATACCAGCTCCCCTATTCAAGACAGTATTTAATTTAATTTGGAATGTGCTTGGATACAATTTACTACATACCCAACATTTGTCATAACCTGACTTCTGAGCATAAGAATACTTATACTGAAGTAACAACATTTTATCAGTAAGGGGTATGAGTCCTTTGGGTCCTCCACGTTGGATTCCCTCCTTTGTCTAGTTACTGTTTCATTAGAAGGGGGCTGCATATGGTCTTTAGGGTGCCCAAGTCCTCAAGATGGTAGATACAGTTAGTGATGATCCATGTGGGCAGAAACACCATCAGTGTCAACATAAAGAGCTTTCCCAAAAGTCTGTTGTGAGAGAAGTGAGGTCATCTTTTTCAGAGTCTTTTATCACCTGTTTCACTTGCTCTTCGAGGATTTGCATCACCTGCTTGACCTCCTTTATCTTTGTCTTGCTTCTGGGTCCTTTGTGGTACTTTCTCTATCCTCTCGTCGTGGATCCAGGCTCCAGATTGTTCTGTGAGGACAGTGGTTTTGGTCTCTGCGACTACGCAAATGGGCAGGCCAAAATGGTAATCTTGCTTCTTGGTCCGGTTCACATGGCGAATTATGAACACATCTCCGGATTGGAACTCGTGTGTTGGTTCCTGTGAGGGTAGACGTAGATGCCATTCAACTGCATAATCAAGTTTCTACAATATTCTTCCTGTATCAAACTCAGATCTCCCTGCTCTATTACCAAGGGTTTCTTAATCCAGGGCGTGGGAAAAGGTCAACCCATCAGGATCTCAAAAGGGTACAAGTGATTGGTCTTGGAAGGGGTCATTCTTATTTCTGCTAAAACCGCAGGCACAGTTTTCCATTTGGCAAATGTGCCACTGGTAGCTTTCCTTATTTTATTTTTAATCGTTCAGTTCATTCTTTCCACTATACCTGAACTATGTGGGTGATATGGAATGTGGAATTTCCACTCTATTTGCAAAGTCTTGTGTTAACATTTCAGCTGTAGCTTTCCATCCTTTATGTCCTATGCCATGGTACTGTGAGATGAATAAAGGTGCACTTGCTTTTGGTATGCCTGGTTTTACGTCTTTGGCAATGAGTCCTCTGTCAGGACTCATTGTCAGACCCTGTTTATGCCAATAGGCCAGGTCTTCTGGTGAACCCATAGCCTATAGGTCCTGCAAAACCTGTTCCCAGGGCAAAGTAAGGGGTGTAAGGGGGGGGGGGGGGGCATTTGGATAAAGGCTGTGACTGTCAAAGCAGCTTGTTTAGCAGCGGCGTCGGCCAGTGCATTTCCATTTGAAATATCATCAGTACTCTGTGTGTGTGCTTCCATATGGTGACCTAATGTAAATTATATAATGTGTAAAGTGTAGCGCTGAAAAATGTGTATCCAATTTACATAAATTACCCAGAATGGAAATCTGGAAACAGAATGTATAATTGGATATTTAATGACACCTCTATTTGCAAAGAGGTGAAACATATATACACCCAATTAAGTGAAGATCATTCGCATACATGAATGAAAAAGGAACTGGTGTATAAAAATACTGTGTAAATCACTGTAGTGAATATAAACATATATATATATATATATATATATATATATATATATATATATATATGATCCTAAAAATAATATAATGGGAGCCCACGGTGCGTGTGCCGCAAACTCCAATATTAAGTGGTGTACAAATATGTGACGACTGAGAACCATAAACCATAATAGAATAAAACAGAATGGTAGAGAGAAAAGACAAGGAAAAGCCCTGGATGCTCTCTCTACCATATGCCCTGGATGCTGTTACCATTCGTGAGAGGATTGGATCCAACATTTTGAGTTTTTTTGGCTTCCTACATTTTTCATCTGTTGGTGAGTAGTGGTGGCTATTACACCACCATTCACAATCCAAGAATTTTGGAAATCAACTAACATGGAGACTACATCTATCACACGATGGATTAAGCACGATTGACTCACAACATTGAGGAGTCCACCACAGCTGGTAAGAGTATTTATTTCTTACTTTGACTGCGCCCTTTTTGAACATCGGGTGTACCTCATCTGTGGAATATCGCGGGATTATCCCCACACAGTGTACCTGTGATATCAGCCTGTTTGACTCATAGCTTGTAGCGAATCAGTCCATAATATCTGGTAAGAGTATCCATCTGCGTATATTGATTCTATCTTCCACGATTAAATCTGTCAGTGGCATGCTTGGAGACCTTACAGATATTTTAGTTAATATTTGAACATTTATTTTCATTTGACTACATGCAACAGCTAGTCTTCAGGATTTGGATTATCTAAACTGTTTAGAGTTCATGAATTTTTTTTATATCTTCTGTTTTATTCTATTATGGTTTATGGTTCTCAGTCGTCACATATTTGTACACCACTTAATATTGGAGTTTTTACGGCACACACACCGTGGGCTGCCATTATATTATTTGTAGGATCATATATATATATATATATATATATATATATATATGTTTATATTCACTACAGTGATTTACACAGTATTTTTATACACTAGTTCCTTTTTCATTCATGTATGCGAATGATCTTCACTTAATTGGGTGTATATATGTTTCACCTCTTTGCAAATAAAGGTGTCATTAAATATCCAATTATACATTCTGTTTCCAGATTTCCATTCTGGGTAACTTATGTAAATTGGATACACATTTTTCAGTGCTACACTTTACACATTATATCTTTCAGCACAATTGGTCAAATTGCAGTGTTGGCTGCTTATCACTATCCACTCAAGGTTAGCGTGGTTTGATTTTCCCTATTTTTTCTGACCTAATGTAAATGATGTAGCCATTTCTACAGCCATTGCACAAGAGGCCAAAGCCCTCAGACACACCGGCATGCCTTGAACCGGAACTGGGACTACTCTAGAAAAAAAGGCTAAAGGTCTCAGCTTTCCTTCATGCTCTTGTGCAAGGACCCAGCCATGGTTTTACAGTTGTTCCTTGAAAACAAATGAAACACTTTACAATAATAAAGTAATCCCAGACCAGGAACCATTACCATAGCAGTTTTAAGATTCACAAAAGCATAAACCATTTCATCATTCCATTTCACAAGACCATGACTGTGAGGTAGAGCAGCTTGTCTCAGCAAGTTATCATAGTAGGAGCAATCAGATATCCATTGGCGGCAGTTACCAATCGTACCTAAGAAGGTTAACAATTCCTTCTTGGTATGTGGGCGGGGCAGACCCACGGGAGCCGCAGCTCTCTTGTGACTGATTCTTCGTTCACCGTGGGACAGAGTAAAATCAAGACACTCAACAGTTCCTTAAGTTTCCTTAAGGCAACTTTTCCTTAGACACTTTGTGATCTTTCAATGCTAAATATTCTAACAGTAAAACCGAGTCTTTCGGACAGCTTCCTGGAAGGGACCACACAACAGTAGGTCATTAAAGAGGGACAGAACCATGGCTAGGCACCCGAGACTGTAAGGTGGCCTGGATAGCTATTGAGTAGACTGCAGGTGAGTCTATATAGCCATGGCAAGCGATTCCAGGTTATCTGGCACCCTCTATAGTAAAAACGCTATTAGTAGTTGTGTCTCTTTGTCAACAGGGATGGAGAAAAAAAAATACTTAAATGAATAACTGAAAAACACATTGTCAGGGCAGGTATGGAGGTAATGAGAGGTGGCACATCAGGTACAATAGGGGCAATTGCAATCCCAAGGTTTTTTTTTTTTTTTTTCAAAAGATTTTATTGATGGAAATTACAGTACAAGATATGGCAAAAAAGTGATTTACATTTTTCATATAACATCCAATAGGAATCATTGAACAAACATCTAAGAGTATAAGGGGTTTATATGCAGAGATAACTGGATGGGTCCTCTGTGGAGGGTCCTCTGTGGAGGGTCCCTAAGGCTCTGAAAGGAAATGTAGAAAATGTAAAACAAAAGAAGAGAGGAGACAGGGAAGGGGGAGTACACCATTATGTTGTAGAAAACCTTGGACAGTAATTTAATATAAGAGGTAAGCTGGGTGCTGCCGAAAGAGGTGTTGATCAGTAAGATACCTATGCGGTGAAGAAAGAGGAACACGTTGAGATGGGTGGAGGAATATTGGGATCCTCTTTTTAGGAGTCCCATAATAAGAAAATTAGTATTTAAAGTTGTCAAGCTCCTCTTGGGATAAAGTCATTTTCATTTGGAGTAGAGAAGTTTGCTGGATTTTTATTTGTTGAAGTCGGTGTTGAGCTTGTCTTTATATAATAGCTGGAGGAGTTCCTTTTTGACCTGATAGATCTTTGGATTGCAATTTTTTAGGATGGACTTCTGAGCGACTAGTAGACATATCAAGATCCAGTCTTTGTGTGGTGTACGAGCGTTGGAGGAACACGTTAGCAGGTGGTCGTTCTAATAGCCAAAGATGAGGAGTAGAGGGTATTTTGGTATTTTCAGCAGGGTTATAGCATATATGAATGATATGACTTTATCCCAGAAGGTAGAGATGAAAGAGCATGACCACAAACGGTGAGATAGTGGAGGTTTGACTTGTTGGCACAGGGGGCAAGCATCGAGTCCTTGGTTATTTTTATCGGAGAGGAATAGAATGTAGGCACGGTGGAAGATTTTCAATTGGGTTTCTCTCCATGATTCATTGGGGATCAATTTCAGGGTTTTGTTATATCCTTTTAGAAGTTTGTCCACTATGTCTTCATCTTGGAAGTCTTTGCCCCAGTTCGTTACTGATGATGATGTTAATGGAGGAGTGGATTTTTGCAGGAGATGTTTATAGATGTCAGCGATGGAGTAGGAGCCTTTGGTCTGTAATGGCCAGTTTGAATCTTTTACCCTCCTCCCTGCAGGTATTGCGTATAAAACTCACACATTGCTCGAAATGGAAGGCATGGGATTGGGGGAGGGAGAAAGCTTTGGCGACTACTGAGAAGGGGTGAGGTTGTCCGGTGACTATGTTGCAGAGTTGTGAGAATTTGGTGAGGCCTTTTTCATTTGGAGTAGAGAAGTTTGCTGGAAACAACATAGCAAGAAAGGTTTGTGTTCCAGCCTGATGAGAAGTCAGGGTTGTCCTTTATTGGCAGATGTCTGGATATTAAATGCGAGAGCTTCAGGATTTTTCTTGCTTCCCTCCATGCTATTGCAGTGTCCCGTAAGACGGAGGTTGTGTTGCAAGGCATGGGGAGTCGATTTCCACTTACAGTGAAGAAGGGCAGACAATGAATAAGGGTGAGTCATTGTTGTCTCCAGAAGGTAGTTGGAGTATCGGGAGGATTGGGATAGCCAATCTAGGCTTATTCGGAGAAGGCAAGCTATATTATAAATTCTGACATTAGGTAGACTAATAGCCCCTTCGCCTCTGGGAAGATGTAATTTCACAAAAGCAATGCGTGGTCGTTTGTTTTGCCAGAGGAATTTGTACATGGCTCTATTCAAAATTTGGATATCCTTGTGTTTCATAAGTAATGGGATTACAGGCAGGTATAACAGATGAGTAAAACTGACCATTTTTATTAGGTGGCATCTCCCCAGGAGCGAGAGTGGCAGATCCATCCAGTTACCCAATTCTTGGGTTATCTTTGTGATCGGGGGGTAGTTTAGGTGGTATGTGGATGATGGTAGCTTCCCTATATTTATGCCCAAGTAGGTTATCAGTGATTTGGCAACCTTGAAGGGAGAGTGGGAGGTTCAAGGAGGGTGCCTATGGGGAGAATTTTGTTTTTATTATAATTGATACGGAGACCTGAGCATAGTTTGAATTCATCAAAAATAATTTTAATAGTTGTCATATCAGTTGAGGGACTTGCTGAGATGATAAGGACATTGGGATGTGCGTAGTTCTTGGTTTCCAATATGGATCCCATGTAGAGGGGCCTGATGTGTTAGATATCTGGACAGGGGGTCTAATGCGAGATTCAAAAGCAATGGGGAGAGAGGGCAGCCTTGCCTCGTGCCTTTGTAGAGGTGAAATTCATCTGATAAAAGACCGTCTGCAACTAGTCTGGCTGCAGGAGATGTGTACATGGTGGTCACTAGATCATTAAACGGGCCAGTAAAGCCCATTCTAGACAGGGTCATTGAGAGCCAATCAAAGCTAACATTATCGAAGGCTTTTTCCGCATCTAATGTGATGATGGCAAAATCACCCCCGGGGTTACATTTGGCATGTTCTAGGACCATCATTACTTTTCGTATATTTAAAGTGGCGGTTCTCCCCTTTACGAAACCCGATTGTGCGGGGTGGAACAGAGAGGGGATGATGTTGGGGTGGAACAGAGAGGGGAAGTCTTGTGGCAACAATTTTTGAAAGGATTTTGATGTCTAAATAAAAGAGTGAAATGGGTCTGTAGGAGCCCGGTTCGTGGGGGTCTTTTCCTTTCTTGGAAAGTAGTTTGAAGATGGCCTGCTTTCCCGTGGGTAAGTAAGGGCCGCCCGACCATATGCCTTTGTAGACGTTGAGTAGAGTGGGCTCTGTTATGGTGAGTGCACTTTGCGCTAGATGGAGCCTTGAGCTAGCCGCTTTGTACTTGGCTAGGGTGTGCTTTTTGTGAGAGGTGGCATAGGAGATGATGCAGCCTTGGAGAAAAGCTTTACCAGCTTCCCAAAAGAGGTTTGGGTTGTCAGCATGTGACGAGTTTGCTGAGGAAAGTTCTTCCCACGCTGTCTCCATGTGCCTTTGGACATCTGAGTTATTGTGTTGGAAGGATGGGAAGCGCCAAATCTTAGGCGTAGGGTTAAGGTCGAGGTTGTCGAGAGTTATCGATATTGGGGCATGATAAGATATAGCCATGTCATGGATGTCTGATCCAGAGATCATCGGAACAACGTTATCAGTGCTGAAAAGGTAGTCAATTCTAGTGAAGACATTGTATGGGTTGGAGTAAAAGGTGAATTCCTTATCTGTTGGGTGATAAAGCTGCCAAATGTCTTGGAAGTTAAGAGAGTCCATCTTAGAGACAAAGTGTGTGACGTTGGGGGTCGTAGGTATTTCATGAGGGTGTTTGAGAGAGGACCTGTCATCCGATGGGTACATTATGGTATTAAAATCACCCCCAACTATGTGTGATAAATGTGGGTTGTTCAGTACAGGCATACCCCACTTTTAAGTACACAATGGGATTTATTTACTAAAGCTGCAAGTGCAAAATCAGGCTCACTTCTGCATAGAAACTTTCCAGCTTTAGTAAATAAACCCCATTGTGTACTTAAAAGTGGAATATGCCTGTAGTCTTGTGAAGAGCTTGGTAAAGTATTGTTTGCAAGGGGTGTTGGGAGCATATATATTTGATACGACCAGATCTCTGTTTCCTACGCAGATGTGAGCCAGGAGAAAACAACCTTGGTCATCAGAGTCAATGAAGATGACTTTACACGGGAGGTTTTTGTGGATCAGGATGAGGACTCCTGCTTTGCGCCCAGCTGCTTTGGACCCTATGACTGTGCCTACCCAGAGTTTTTTAATTCAGTGGAAGTTGGATGAGGATAAATGGGACTCTTGGAGGAGGGCAATGTCAGTTTTAAGCCTCTTAAGATGGCGAAAGATTTTGAATCTCTTGTGCGATATAAGCCCCTTTACATTCCATGAGACGACTTTCATGGGGGGAGAATGTGTTGAGGGGTCGGTGCCGGATTTAAGTTCATAACAGGTAATGGCTTGAATGGAGTAGCTGTTACCGTAGAATGAGATACTGCAGTTTGGATGAGGGAGGCAGATTGTGTCTGGGTGTTAGATGTAAGATGGGTGGTGTAAATGGAGGGAGGATAATGAGGGGTGGTAATTGGAGGGGTAAAAATACAGAGTAAACAACAAAACATTGAGTGAACTTTTTTCTGCATGGAAATACAGCATAGGCCAACTCCCATTACTGACCCATCAGTTCAACAGTGATTTGCCCATAATGAGGAGTAGTGGTTTTCGCAGCATTAATCAGGTATGCAGGTGTGAGGAAGCTGGTAGAGTGCAGGAAAAGCACAGGGGGAAACAACCAACAAACTAAGGATTTGGGAAGGTGGTGCCCCATAGAAAACATAGCATAATACATAGTAATGATGCCCGCCGTATTTGACGGGGGCTATATTAGCGGATAACATAAGAAAATGTGAGACCCATGTTTGGGTTGCTTAAAGAATAAACGTGTGTACGCCCAGCTGTGGTAGCGGCTTCTGCTTCGGAGGGGTCCTGAAAGGAGAGTTGGTCCCCATTGGGGGCTTTGAGGCAGAGTATTGCAGGAAAGGCCAGGGTGAATTTTACTTGTCGGTGGAGTTCCGTGCAGACATGCTGGAAGGCTTTTCTTTTCTTGGATACTTCGATGGAGTAGTCCGCAAAGATCATAATCTTCATTCCATTCCATCAATTTGAAGAGATCTGGACTGTCTGAACTTTTGTAAGATGGAGGCTTTGTCAGAGTAATTCAGGTATTTTGAGATGATCGTGTGGGGATTCTTACGCTCTGCGGTGAAAGTCCCCATGCGGTGGGCCCGTTTGACTGTGCATGGACCTGGAAGACCTAAAGCTTCCGGGATGTGTCTGGCACAAAATTCTGGAATAGCTGAGGCCTGGAGGGACTCTGGGATACCTACGAAGCGTAGATTGCTCCTCCTGGATCTGTTTTCCAATTCATCTTATTTTTGAAGCACATACTGGTTTGTCTTGTCTTGTGCCTGTTCCGTGGCTTGAGCTTGATATAACTCTTCTTCCACGTTAGAGAGACAGCTTTCAGCTTCATTCAATCTAGTGGTATGTTCCCCCAGTTGTTTTTTTAAGTGTTTCATCCCTGCATTCACTGCTTTTTCTACTGAAGCAGTTATCATGGGGGATAATAAAGCTGCTACTGCCTGAGCAATAAGCTCTATGTTGTTATCCCCAGTGTGTGAGGGGGGGGGGGTCATCATGCAGGGAGGGGGGACAGCTGAGCAGCCGCTCACATCCATGGCTGGTTCATCAGCAGCGTCTTCTGACAAGTCCGAGACCGGGGCCTCAATTTGCGGGAGGGCCGTCGCGGCCGCTTATACTCGTGCTGTTTTTTTCTATAAATTGGTCCATGAGTGAGCGGGGGTCATCCGGGGGTGCTGTGGATGGCAGAGGGTGGTCGGGCAGGTCTTTTAAGCCAATTTACAGGGTCGAGCTACGGGAGCTGAGGAGAATACAGCTATTCCATACGGCTCCGGAACCGGAAGTTGTCACAAGGTTATTTATGGCTCAGAGATCCTGCACAAACATCACTCTTTTTAACTGGGTTTATGGGAGTATAATAAGGTGATATGATGGGTCTTAAAATTACTTGTTTCAGGAATTGCTCAATAATGGGTCTGATGCCTTCCTCCTTTTCTTTGGAGAGATGGTACTGCCTGTGGTAAACTGGGGATACTCCTTGATTTAGTCTGGCTTTGTAAGGGGTACATGAAATGTATCCTACATCAAGACTATCTTTAGCCCAGAGGGGGTGATCCTGTGGAAATGGGGGAGGGACTTCAGTTTGAAAGAACAGTGATAATTCTATAGCTACTCCCCCTCTTCGAGTCAAGAAAAATTCAGTTTCTAAATTTCTTTCCAAAAGATTTACTGGGCATGAAGGTATTATCCTGAATGAATGATGTAAGAGTACAGTTCCAGTAACAAAGTCACTCACTATCAAGGATCGTATCTGCCGAAGAGGTAGCTTCCTCTAACCTGCCGTACACATGGTCGGAAATTCCAACCACAAAATCCGTCAGATTTTTTCAGAAGGATTTTATCCAACACTGGTGTTGCATACACACGGTCAGACAAAGTTGTTGGAAAATCTGATCATTCTGAACATGGTGACGTTCGTTGCGTACGACGGAACTACGTAGAGGCTAGTAGCCAATAGCTTTGGTCTTGTAATTTGATCTGAGCATGCGTGACACTTTGTCCGTCTGAATTTTCTACACACGATCGGAAAAAGTCAGATCGGATTTTGTTGTCGGAAAATTTGAGAGCAGGATCTCAAATTTTTTCCGTTGGAAATTCCGACGGAAAAAGTCAGATGGAGCCCACACACGGGCGGATTTTCCGACAACATGGTCCGATCGGACATTTTCCGTCGGAATTTCTGACCGTGTGTACGGGGCATTAGAGTATTTGAGTGGTGGGGGGTCCCTGTTTCCTTCATGTACTTTATATCCCACTCAGGGTCCCATGGGATCATGGGGAAGCTTTCTTATCTCTCAGAGTCTCCTGACCATATCCATATGGAATTGGTCATTTGCTCCTGTGCGCGGGAAGGGTGAGCTACTGCACATACTTTCAGTTTATCCGGTCAGATCGTATATGAAAAGATTTGTCAAAAAATAATCCGTTCCACATACTCTGACCACATATTCTTAACATGTCTCTCCGGGATTAGGGGGGGGTATTCTTTACTTTCTTACCCATTCTTAATTTAGTTACAAACAACTTATACAAACTTATCGAAGGGTCGTTGTCTTACCTTACAAGACCCTCTTGCAATGTACAACAATAATTTAAGCTCTAAACAATATTCTTGATACAGTATACAGTACAATACAATATTCTTATACAATATTCTTATTCTGCGATAAAATTTTCTTTCTATCGCAGAATAGCAAAAAGGTTGGTAGAATTCCCCTGATTGTCCGGCTACTTTCTTAAGAGCCTCTATTTTACTATTTTCAAATCAGTCTCCCAAAGACTATAACTCTAATGTGCTTGCCAAAAGCACATGTGCTTCCCAAAAGTACAGCAGTTTACAATTATCCTCTCTACAATCAGTCTCCCAAAGACTATTGCCTTAATGTGCCTGCCAAAAGCATGGCAGTTTGCAATTTTGCACTATACAAGGATGCTATTGTCCGAGCCAAAGCAAGAAGAGCAGCGTCAACCAAGCAGACACAATTCTACATACCTCAGATGATCATCGCATTCCACACACTGCCACCATGGTAAGGGTTAAATCTTCTTAGACCTGGACAATCAGTGGAATTATTTCAGAGCTTCGGAAGCATCCAATGCACAAGACGAAAGAGTCATTCAATGAATGCTTAGTTTTAAGGATAAGGATTGTACCTTTATACAAATTATGGACAAAGAATATTGCACAACTTTAGGAGGGAAAGGAGGGAGGGAGGACAGAGTTCATCACATGACACATAATTCCTATACAAACATATAGCATCTCAGACATAGTCTAAACTAGTATTTTAGCTGATGGTTGATATTATCTAAAAACATAATTTAAACTATTTAATGCTGACGTTCTGACTTTTAAGACATCATTTCAAAACCAGTTCTTACGAGACCTTATCTATCCTGTGGTCATCGTGACAAAGAAGACCCTAAAGTAAAGATATTCCTCTGTCAGCTTTTTTTAAGTTTTAGTCATGTTAATGCTTTTTCCTCCTTCAAGGGGTGGAACGATAGAAGCACAGCCAGGTTTTAATTGCTGCCTGTGTCTTTGTTAGGAAAACTTACAGTCTTAATCATAAATGGTATGGTGAATAACAGTGAATACCCCAAGGTTTAGGCTGGGTTCACACTAGTGCGAATTAGATGTGAGTCTGTCAGGGCTGGGCACAGCCCTTCCTTCTCTGAGCTTGCTACTCAGCTGTCGGCTAATTGACAGCTCCTATCTCTCCACAGTTACTTAGCTGTTGCTGATATCCTGCTCGTCAGTCCTGCCTACTTAAGCCATTCAGTCCAGAGGAGCTCTGCATTCGACTTAGTCAACATCACAGATACGCTCTCCTGCATTCCTGTTAAAAGACTTGCTTGGCTGACATCCCTTCTGGCTCCAGATCCTGCTTGCTGTTTTACTACGCTCATCTCCGGTTCCTGAACTCTGGCTATGTTTTGACTACATTTGTAGTCTTTTACTTTTTTTATTAATCAATTGTAATTTACCTGTATTTCTGTCTTGGTCTGATTTCATGGTTTCTGACAGGGTTTCCCCGCATCCAATTCACACAGCAGGAGATTGTGTCCTGCTTTCTATGGAGCCAGTTCACATATCTCCACAGTGGCTCCTGTGCGATTTGCACAGGAGACCTGTGCGTTCTCTTGGTCTGTTTCAGGTCTGAATTCAGCCCAAAATTCGGACTGAAATTGTACCTGAAACGATGAATGAGGAGGCAATGGACTTCTGCTGTGAGATGCTGCATGTTCATATGTGAACCCAGCCTTAAGTTACCAACATAACAAGAAGAGAGCTTAAATCTTACAATTGGGAACCATGTTCCTGTGACAACTGTACAGGAGAGGATTTGCCTCACATTATGAAGACATCTTACGTCATCAGAGCAGGAAGTATAGGGAAATCCCCCTAATAGTATGCAGAAAGTCAACAAAAAAAATTCTATGACTTGTATTTTATGGAAATTAATACTTAGTGAGTGAAAATCTGCCATGGAAACTCAGAATTCCACAAATCATAAACTCCAAAAAAACATATTTGAGAGGCACTGGGATTTCAATGATAAATCTAATAGTACAAATGCAAGGAACTCTTCAGACAGGTTTACTGGCTCTGGTGAGGTAGCTCTCAAACAAGCACAGGCCTCGCTTAATGGATAACCTGAAGCAACTCAATGTATACAAATGGGCGTCAAACCACAAAGTAAGGGTCCAAAGAGCCCTTAACTTTTCATAATAACATTTTGGTAAATTATGGCGGCAACAAAACTCCCTCTTTTTCAAGGCTACAAAACAGACACAAATTAAAATAAGTAATAGAAATGAAACTGCAAACTTATAATAATGATGAAAACTGTTTATATAACTATAAAAAACAAAAAAACAAAAACTGCTGCTGTTGTTGTGAACAACAATCAATAAAAAAATGTGATCAGTCCAATAAAGTAATGTGTAATATAGTATAAAAGCTTTTTATCTTTTTGAGACACTACTTACAAAGGATTGTTTTCTTCACATTATTCATTTGAACACTTTAATGGACTAATCACATTTATTTATTTATTGTTGTTCACATAGTGTGGCAGATTTCGTTTTTTACTGTTTATACACATATGTTCTTTTTTTTTTTCTTTTTTTTTTTTAGCCATCTCAGTTCAACATTAACGCGGACTATGCTCCACATTTTCTGATTCATTGCGTCCATTTCAGTGTTTACATCATAGTGGCTTTATCTTGATTGCTGGTTGATCATTAGTCAACTTTTATTCCTTTATTGAATTTTTTCCCCTTTTTTTTTTATTTATTTATTTATTTTTTTATAATTTTGTAACCCCCCTCCTCCCCATCCAAACCCAGCTCCGATCTCTGTGACCGTTGGCCCCCCATGAAACTCGATTTTCAGCTGTTTTCATCTAGTTCTTCGACTTCAGCTCTGTGGGCGAAGGGCTTCTGCGAAGCTCCACGTCCTTTTGAACTTTGTCCATTTGTCCCATCTCTCTGCTGTATCTCCGGTGGACTCTTCCGGGTTTGTTCTAAGGGATTCCATGAGTCGGGTACTTTCAACATAATCTATCCACTCCCAAATTGGAGGGCTCTCTTGTTTCCTCCAATTTCTTGCTATCTGACGTTTGGCATCATTAAGCAGGTGCGGTACTAAAGAGTTTTGATAATTTTTAATAGGTACTTTGGTACCGTGGAAGAGGATCACCCAAGGATCCCCCTCCACAGCAACTCCAGTGGCCTCCTTAATATGGTCTAATATTCTGCTCCAATACTTTTTAATCTTGTCACAGTACCACCATAAGTGTGCCATCGTTCCCTTCTCGCTACAGCCCCTCCAACACTCGGCTGGGCCTCCTTGTGTGTATTGGCTTGTTCTAGATGGGGTTAAATACCACCTAGAAAGGCATTTGAAATTAATTTCATAGGCCCTGGAGTCAACTGCCGAGCTATATGTTAACTTGAAAATTTTTCTCATTGTTAAAGTGTCAATTTGAGTGCCCAGTTCCCTCTCCCAGTTTTGAATGTATGTAGGTATCTCCCTTCCTTCCACCTCCTGTAGAAGCTTATATATCTTGGATATTGATCCTTTTGTTTCAGATGCTGTAAAGATACACTCCCAGTGAGTCAGATCATTGCCTTCCCTTATTGGTTGGGGGAGGCTTCTGACAAAGTGGGTCAGTTGGAGATACCTCCATCCATTCATATCAAATAAATCTCTTCTACTTCCTAATTCAGCTAATGTGAAAATCTTCCCCTTGTGTATAATATCTTTCAATTGAACCCTATTGTCTTTTATCCAACCTCCTCCCAGTGCATTTTTCCCCGGTGCAAAATATGCATTATTTTTTAGTGCTATCAGTGGAGAATTATATTTGGCTCCAGTTGATTTGTAAATTTTATCCCAAATTTTTAGTGTATTTGTGGTCATAGTGTTTGTGCCTTCTTTCAGTGATCTGTACTTTGGAGGAATCCAAATGTCGTTTCCTAATTGTGAGTTGCAGAGAGTTATTTCCAAGTTTACCCATCTTTTTTTACTATTACTGTTGCACCATTCTGGGATTCTCGAGAGAACTGTAGCGTAGTAATAATTTACCACGTCTGGTACAGCTAAGCCCCCTCTATTTTTTTCCTTCTTTAATAGGTGGAGTGAGATTCTGTGCTTCTTATTTTTCCAAATATAGTTCATTAATATGGATTTTAATTTTTTGAGATACTCCTGAGGTAAGGGGATAGGGAGCATTTGGAATTTGTATGTAATTATGGGTAGTAACGTCATTTTTACGGAGTTTATACGGCCAAGCCACGAGAGAGGTCTTGAGGAGTAGTCCTTACTTTTTTTAGCTATCTCATCTAAAAGCGGGATATAGTTAATTCTGTATAACTCCTTATCGGAAACAGCTAGATTGATTCCGAGATATTTAATATGTTTTTTCCATGGAAAGACAAATTGTTCCTGTAGCTTCTCCTTCTCTTTTTTGGATACATTTATATTCAAAATAAAAGATTTGGAGCTATTAATTTTAAAATTGGATATCTCCCCGTATGCCTTCAAGATCAACATTAGGTTGGGTAAAGTTCTCTGAGGGTTATTTATGTAGAATAAAATATCATCGGCAAACGCTGCTGCTTTGTGTTCGTCACCGTCTACCATGATGCCTTCGACCTCTATGTTGTTTCTGACGGTCGCCAGAAGGGGTTCTAAAGAGAGAATAAAGAGGAGGAGGGACAGGGGACAGCCCTGTCTCGTCCCGTTTGCCATGCAAAACCGGGCAGATGTAGCTCCATTTACTTTAACCCTGGCCTCGGGAGCGTCATAAAGAACCCTAATCTTTTGTAGAACTTTTGGACCGAAGCCCATTTGGGCCAATGTTTGAAACATGAGTCCCCAGTCTACCCTGTCAAGCGCTTTTTCCACATCTACTGACAGGAATAGACCTGGGGACTCCGCCTCTCTAGTTCTCTGTATTAGCAGCAGCGTACGGACTGCGTTGTCGCGTCCTTCCCTCCCTGCCATGAAACCCGCCTGGTCAGGGTGAATCAGTGTGCCCAAGCACAGCTTGACCCTTTCTGCAAGGATCTTAGCATATATTTTGGTGTCAACGTTTAGTAGTGAAATTGGCCTGTAGCTTGAGCACACTGATCCATCCTTCCCCTCTTTCAGGATGACCGTGATGTCGGCCGTCAGGGAGTCTTTACTCATTTTGTATCTCGCACCTAAACCATTATAGTACGTGCATAATCTGGGGATTAATAGCTCCTGAAATATTTTGTAATATGATACCGAAAGGCCATCCGGCCCGGGACTTTTTCCGGAAGGCGAGTTTTTTAAAGCCCTTTTAACTTCCTCTTCTGAAAATGGCCTCTCAAGATCCTCCTGGTCCTCCAGCGGGAGCCTAGACGGTCCTGCCTTATCCAAAAAGGATTTTATTCTGTTTATTTTTTCCTCTTTTGTCCTAAAGTTTCGGTCTACTGAATAGACCCCCTCATAGTATTCTCTGAAGGAGTTTGCGATGTCCTTAGAGCAGAATTTAACCTCTCCTGTCTTACTTTGTATTTTCTCTAAAAAGTTTCTTGTCTTTTTTTTTTTGAAGAGTTTTAGCTAAATGTTTACTTGATTTGTCCCCCCATAGGTATCTTTCTTTTTCTATTCTATTAAAAGTTCTCTTCGTTTCCTGTTCTAGCAACTCCTTTAAGTCCTCTCTCGTGGCTATTAATTTCAGAAATAGTTCTTTATTTTGGCCCTTTGATCGTTTATGTTCTCTTTCCAGTAAGCCTATTTCTGCTTTAAGGTTCTCCATTTTCTTACCCTGTTCTTTTTTCTTCCAGGCCCCCTTTGAAATAAAACACCCTCTTATAAACGCTTTGTGTGCATCCCATACATATGATCCCTGGACCTCCCCATTATCGTTGTATCTAAAATATTGTTCGATTTCAGTCTTGATCTGCGCTACGATGTCTTTGTCTCTTAGAAGTTCTTCATTTAATCTCCAGTTATAATCCGGTACGTGTATATCAGGGGCATTGATCGTCACCATAACCGGGGCATGATCGGATAAGGTGAAGATCTCTATTCTAGGTTCAGAGACTTTTTCCAAAAGACCGTGGTCGACAAGTATGTAATCTATTCGCGAATACGTCCCGTGAGCGGGGGAGAAGAATGTGTAATCTTTGGTTTTTGGATTGTGGATTCTCCAGATGTCAACTAGTTGGTTGGTGTGGAGGTTTTGTTTTAGCATTATCTTCGCTGCATTACTTGTCCCCCGCACACGGGACGTAGAATCTAGGTCCTGGTCCATATGGAGATTTAAATCGCCCGCCAATATCACGTACCCCTTTTTGAAATCTCTTAACTTATTGAGAATCCCCCTGAGATAGCGTTCGGGCCTGATATTGGGGGCATAAATGTTGGCAAATGTATAGTTTGTCTGTCCAATAGAGCCTCTAAGAAACAAATATCTCCCCTCTGGGTCTACCAACCTACTTTCCAAGGAGAAGACTACCTCTCTTGAGAAGCCTATGGCCACCCCCCGTGATCTATTTATAATGGTGTCTCCATAAAACCAGGTTGGGTAATGGTAGGAATTAAGTTTTATATTTGCACCAAGGGAGATATGCGTCTCCTGGAGGAAGACAATGCCCGCCTTGTAGTTTTTGAGTTCTAGGAGTATTTTTGCTCGCTTGCTAGATAGGTTGAGTCCCTTAACGTTATAGGATATTAACTGAATTTTTATCATCGCGTCTCTTCCAATCGAGATTCATGATTTGTGGGACTCGGGTCACAGCAACACAAGAGCTTTCCCTCCCCGCCTACCCACCCACCCTTCTGCCCTTCCCTAACCCATACCCCCAACCTTATCCTCCCTCCTCCCCCCCTGACCCCTACTATGGTCTTAGAGACGTTGGGGGTCCGCCATTTGTGGATCCCCTCCGTACTCTCCATCCTTCAGGTGAGGTGGGACTCTGCTCAGGTCTATATCTCACCCGAACCCTGGGATAAAACCAGGGAAGCGGGGATTTAGCGGGCGGAAGTCAAATTGTTTTCGCCTACTCCAGGCTGCTACCTAGAGTGTCCGACCCAAGAGCATATGGGGTCGGGGACTCTATGCATACGTAATAGAACCAGCTTTACATTTGAGGGGTCATTGGTATAGCAAAATCTTCGCGTGGCTGGGATCCACAGAGGGAAAAAAAAAACAAATGATAGCCCACTCTAGGCCTCTCGTTACCACCTATTGCTCTCCCCTCAGACAGATGTTATAGAGTATTTTTATATTTCACCACAATGGCATTATAACTGGCTCAAAGTCCATTTGTTGTCTTAAATTTCCCGTCCGCCCGTCACCATGGGGAACCACCAACACCAGCAAGGGCACAGGTACAGAGACAGTTTCGCCTGGGGATCTGGTCACATAGAGCACAATTGCTGGCTTACCTCTTCCTGACGGTGTATGCAAACTGGAGAGTATACTCACGGCACCAGACCCCGCTGTTTGTAGTTGTTATTGGTCCGCTGGCTCACAGGTGGAGAGGGAAGAGGGGACGCGGGACCCGGATAGGACCAGGGGATCGGAGGAGGAGGCGGGCGGTCCCGCGGCTACAGGTCGGACTCGACATCCGCGTATCCTGTGTCTCCTCTGGTGCTTGTTGGCCCGCTGGTCGCCGTCTGGAGGCCGTTTAGTCTGGACCGGAGGGGCTGTCGGCCTCGGAGTCTCTCACCCTCCGTGGCGCGTCAGCGTTCTCCTCTCCTCCCGTCCATCGTCCTCACTTCCGCCCGCTGTGTCAGGCCCCTCCCTCCATGCTGCGGTCTACGTCAGCACGTCCTGCATCTCCCCGACATATGTTCTTTTGTGTTATTGCCAGCTGCTTTCTTTACATTTCACCTGCACAATTTCGACACCCCTCTTTTAGTATATAAATATAGAACATTGTAAAGAAATGTATGCCATTTTAAAACATACTGTATATACAAGTAGATGATCACAAAGTATACTGTTGTGTGTAGAGGGTTAAGTTGTAAATAAAAGTGATTATAATAAACCCTAAATTCATTAGAAGTCAAAGCTATCAAAAAAAAAGTATATTTGCAAAATAGCTAAGCATAAATAACAAAGAAACGTAATATATATCAAACGATTAAGCCATGCAAATAAGCTGCTCATAAATCAAGTGAAAGAACAGATAAAAGAGACAAGCTTCCTATGTGTGGGTAACACAATTTTTACAATAGCTATTATGTATCATGGCATTGGAAGAAACATGGCTGGGATAGCTGTACAAATGGCAGTGTTTTTAACCCTTTCACTGCCAGGCCCTGCATTCCACATTTAACCTTAGGTGGCCAGACCTTTTTTTGCAATTTTATCACTTTTTTATTTTTTCTCTTAGGCCGCGTACACAAGAGCAGACTTTCCCGCGGGATTGTCCGCGGGACTGGAGTCCGCCGGACAATCCGCCCGTGTGTGGGCGCTGGCGGACTTTTTCCTGCCAAAAGTCCGGCGGACTAAGTTTTAAGTTCAGACTTAAAATTGTCCACTGGACTCGCGAGTCCGGCGGACAATCCCGCGGTCTGTGCGCTAGTCCGCGGGACTTTTGAAATGAACGGACTTGCCGACACAAGATCGTAAAGTCCTTTCATTTAGAACGTGACTGCAGGTAGACGGGACTAGCGAAGGCAGTGAATGCCGCCACGCTAGCCCCGTCACCTGGCATGGATTTAAAGGGGAATCCCTACGCCGAAAAAACAGCATGGGGGTTCCCCCCCAATCCATCTCAGACCCTTATCCGAGCATGCAGCCCGGCCAGGAAAGGGGGTGGGGACGAGCGAGCGCCCCCTCCTGAGCCGTACCAGGCCGCGTGCCCTCAACATGGGGGGTGCCCTGGGGAAAGGGGGGCCGTGCACCCCCCCACCCCAAAGCACCTTGTCCCCATGTTGATGAGGACAAGGGCCTCTTCCCGACAACCCTGGCCATTGGTTGTCGGGGTCTGCGGGCGGGGGACTTATCGGAATCCAGGAGCCCCTTTTAATAAGAGGGCCCCCAGATCCCGGCCCCCTACCCTATGTGAATGAGTATGGGGTGCGATGTACCCCTACCCATTCACCTAAGGTGTAAAAGTGTAAATAAAAAAAACACACAATTTTTTTAAATATTTTATTGCACTGCTCCGGGGGTCTTCTTCCATCTTGGGGGGTCTTCTCGCCGGACTCCTCCGCTCCCGTCTCGTTCCGCCTTCGGGGGGGTCTCTTCTGTTCTTGCCGCTGTCGCCGCCTTCTGCGCCGTCTTCTCCTTCTTCTTCTTCTTCCTCTTCTTCTTCTTCTTCCGATGTTGACTCGTCGCTCTCTCTGGCCGGAATGGCAGAGACACGCTGTGTTGTGACTTATGTAGGGACAAGGGGCGGGGTCACATGCTCATGTCACATGGTGACCCCGCCCCCCATATGATGTCACAGTCCCAGCATCCTCCGGGACTGTGACATCATAGGGGGGCGGGGTCACCATGTGACATGAGCATGTGACCCCACCCCTTGTCCCTACATAAGTCACAACACAGCGTGTCTCTGCCATTCCGGCCAGAGAGAGTGACAAGTCAACATCGGAAGAAGAAGAAGAGGAAGAAGAATAATAATAAGAAGAAGACAGCGCAGAAAGCGGAGACAGCGGCAAGAACAGAAGAGACCCCGGAAGACCCCCGAAGGCGGAACGAGACCCCCAGACGACGGCGGCGGCGACGACGAAGAAGAAAGCCGGGCTCCTCTGCTCATGAAAGAGCTAGGTAAAAGAGCAGAAGGGAGCGGAGGAGTCAGGCGAGAAGACCCCCCAAGACGGAAGAAGACCCCCGGAGCAGTGCAATAAAATATTTTAAAAAATTGTGTGTTTTTTTATTTACACTTTTACACCTTAGGTGAATGGGTAGGGGTACATCGTACCCCATACTCATTCACATAGTGTGGGGGGCCGGGATCTGGGGCCCCTTTATTAAAGGGGGCTCCCGGATTCCGATAAACCCCCCGCCCGCAGACCCCGACAACCAATGGCCAGGCCCTTGTCGGGAAGAGGCCCTTGTCCTCATCAACATGGGGACAAGGTGCTTTGGGGTGGGGGGGCCGCACGGCCCCCCTTTTCCCAGGGCACCCCCCATGTTGAGGGCACGCGGCCTGGTATGGCTCAGGAGGGGGGTGCTCGCTCGTCCCCACCCCCTTTCCTGGCCGGCCGGGCTGCATGCTCGGATAAGGGTCTGAGATGGATTTGGGGGGGACCCCCACGCCGTTTTTTCAGCGTAGGTATTCCCCTTTAAATCCATACCAGGTGACAGGGCTAGCGCGGCGGCATTCACTGCCTTCGCTAGTCCCGTCTACCTGCAGTCACGTTCTAAATAAACAGACTTTCCGCTCGTGTGTCGGCAAGTCCATTCATTTCAAAAGTCTTGCAGACTTTTTCCCACGGATTGTCCACACGCTCGGAAAGTCCGGCGGACCTCCGCTGGAAAGTACGGCGGTTTGTCCGCTGGACTAGGTCCGGCGGACAATCCCGCCGGAAAGTCTGAGTGTGTGTACACCGCATTACAGATTCCAGACTTTGTGAAAGACCCCAGTATTAGTGGACACATACACAACATCGTGAATTGATGCAGCGACAGTGAACATAACAAAAGCATACAAAAAATGTGCCAAACATGAAGTCTGTCTTAAATCAAAGCCGATATATATTCAGATAAAAAAGATCTGCCACCATCCAGCAGATCCTTGTAGTGTAAAGAAAACACAGCGTGCTGTCAGAGCCGCTGACGACCTGGGATTGTACAGCGGTGTGATGTAAGAGTTGGGGCGAAATCTCAGTGCTGACTTAACGCTGCTGCACAAACCCAGGTCATCATCAGCTCTCTCGGTGAGTTTTCACAGTTTTTTAGCTGTTACATTGTTTTCATTTGATGAATGTCTCTCTTCTACAATAAACCTTTATTTGAACTACTACACGATAACTGGCTTTCTGTTGGCTCCTTGGTGAGCTCTATTTTTTCAAGTGGGAGTTGCCATTTTCTGCTGCCTAATAGAAGCAAATCAAGAGTGGAAGTGCATACACCAGGGGATAAAACAATGCTGTGATGGCTGTACTTGTTACAGCATATGCTTTGGTGAGTGTACATTTGATTAGGATGGTGGCACTTTGTGTTTTCATTACACTACAAGGATCTGCTGGATGGTGGAAGATCTTTTTTATGTGAAATATATGGATTTTAAGATAGACTTCATGTTTGGCACATTGAACATGGTTTACTTATTTGTTTTTTTGTGTATGTGTTTGTAATATTCACTGGTTGGCTTCACACTTATGTAATGGGGCATTACCAAAATTATGTAGGCATACAATTTATCACAACACAGTGCTGCTGACCATAGCTGAACACAAACATGTATGATTCCCAACATGCTGCTTCTTTCACTCATCAGCAGTGAGCTATAAGATCGGTGGTGATGCTCAGATTTTGTCACATGACTATGATCAGCAGCTTGGTATGCCGCGTACACACGAGCGGAATTTCCATCTGAAAAATATTGGTTGGTTTTTCCGACGGGATTCCGTTCAAGCTGGTCTTGCTTACACACGGTCACACAAAAGTTCTCGGAACTTTCGACCGTCAAGAACATGGTGACATGCAACACTATGATGAGCCGAGAAAATGAAGTGCAATGCTTTCGAGAATGCGTCGAACTGTCTCTAAGCATGCATGATTTTTTGCGCGTCCGAATTGCATACAGACGATCGCATTTTCAGGTAGGAACTTTTCCCGACCGAAAAATAGAGAACATGCTCTCAATCTTTTGCTGGCTGGAATTCCGCCAGCAAAAGACTGATGGAGCATACACACAGTCGCATTTTCCGACAAAAAGCTCTCATCAGAGTTTTGCTAGCAGCATTTCCAATCGTGTGTACGCGGCATAAGTCATTAATCTTAGCTGTGCATTTATTTCCCATTCTGGGGAACCATTCTGTTATAAGTTATGCTCATAGCAAAAGGGGAAATGCAGCTGACATAAGGCATACAGATCTGGCCAGCTGGAAGTGGTTCTGTTCTGCCGTATGTTGTACAAAAAGGCAAAGTGGTTAAAACACATGCAATAGCTGCATAAATTAGTATTTGTATACATGCGCAACAATTGTTTTAACTGCAATTATATCAAACTTAAAAAAGAATGTCTGTATAAGCGCTAACGAGCATGGCTCTCTGATTCCTACTGTTTAAAGGTGTATTGTAGTTGTACTGTCTACCCTCAAGTTGTAAAGTGCTGCGAAAACTGTCACGCTATAAAAAATCCTGTATAATAAAACAAAGGAGGCAATTGTTACCCGAAAGATGGGGAAGTAGACCAACTGTACTGTTCCCCTCCTGTCACTCAACTCAGCAGCAACAATGGTCTCCTCCCCAAGAATCCCTTGCCTCCTCCTTCCCTTTTCTGGTGCCTTTTCTGCATTTAAATAGCCACAGGCAGCATGCGTACGTTTACCTGCTGCTGATTACATTGTCACAATTGCTAAAATTCCCATACAAAAGAAGGTTTTGCACCAGATCAGAAACAAATAACATCGAGGGGGCGTGGCGACCGGACTCCAAGATGGCCGCTTAGCCCTGGAGCTCCGCTCGTCCAGCTGAGGCAATTACCGAGCCTCCACATTTCCCGGCGGTGATTTCTCCCCAAAGTGGGTCTGCAGCCTCCGGAATCTCCCAGGAATGCTCCGGTGATGGCTAGGAATCGCAAAAATCCACAACAACCGCAGAAGCTACCCGGTATTATGCCACGAATGGCGCCTCACAAAATGGTGGAGGCAGATCCTGTGACGGAGCGCACTCACAGGGACAAGGCTCGGCTCTCAAGGGACATCCCTCCACCACTACTCACCCTCAGAAGGCTCCCAGCGACTCCTCATCCGGCCCTAACACTCCCACCACAAGAAGCCCTGCTAAATCCAGGCAGAGGAGGGACTCACCACATAGGCCGCACTCAGCTGCTGCAATGGAGGTAAGCGGTTCACACACAGCCACCACTGGTCAGTTCAGTCAGAGAGGAGACCCCATTTCTGAATTTCCCACAGCTGACAGGCCTGTTTTTGAAACAGTTTTAAAAGACATGTTACTTTCTCTACGGTCATCACTTCAGGCTGATATGGTCAGAGGAATTAATGAATGCAGGAGGGAAGTTAACTCTTTGGGCCTAAGGGTGGACAGAGTAGAACACAAAATGGAGGAATTTACTGCATCATATAATATAATGGTGGAATCAAATGCAGCACAGGGGGAAGATATTGGATGGATTAAAGATAAATTATCAGACCCTGAGGACCGCTCCAGGAGAAATAACCTGAAATTAAGGGGTGTCCCTGAAGATGTACCCCCAAATCAGTTACTACCATTTGCCCAAGCCCTTTTCTCAACTTTTTTACCTCAGGCGACTGCACAAGACCTCATTATGGACAGGATTCATAGAATCCCCAAACCCTCCTTTCTAACAGCTGAAGTCCCTAGGGATGTTCTTCTGAGAATACATTTTTTCCATATTAAGGATCAGATTTTACAAGCATCTAGAAAACAAGAAAATATTCCTCCACAATATACCAATATTAGATTGCTTCCTGATCTGTCCAGGCACACTTTACAGCGACGTCGCAATCTCCTCACAATCACCAAAGCACTGAGGAACCATAACATACCTCACAAGTGGAAATATCCAGCCACGTTATCTATTACTCATAATGATGACACCTCCATGATCTCCTCTCTAGATGATGGTATAAAATTACTACGTAAATGGAATATACTACCTGACAGTAATATCCAATATCCTGCAACTGATGGGCCGTCGTTTATTCAAAATGAATGGCAAGTTGTCACATACAAGAAATCGCACAAAAAAAACGCAGAGGGAAACTATACTACGAATCAGCCTACCATATAATTGCCTCTTAGGATGAGTGACTTATACTCTTTATCCTATTCACCCCTGGTTACCAGTAGCAGATTGCTCTGCTCTTGGATCGATTATTTGATCCTTTCTTATGATATTATTAATTTTGTTGAATTTTTTTTGTTATTTTTGTATCCTGTGTTTTTTCCTTGATATGCACAGATCTTCTGCGAGCAACTTAAAGCCCTCTGTCAACCTCAGAAACCTGTGTGATGCCTGCCAGAAACTGGAAACGCTCTTGTCGGTCGAGGTGAGTACACTTTTGTCTGCCCTCCATATTTCTAACACTGCGGGTCAATGACGATCTCTTGCTTATCAATCAACGCTCATGGCTTAAACCACCCAGCCAAACTATTTTCCCTATGGAAAGAAGCCTATAAACATAAGGCAGATATTTTATGTGTACAGGAAACACACTTTCAACTTGATAATGCCCCGTCATGCTCCCACAAGGACTTTCCACATGTCTACTCAGCGTGTAATCCTCATAAAAAAGCTGGAGGTGTCCTTTTGGCCCTGAAGAACTCACTTTCTTTTCAACATAGGGATTCGTTTCTTGATGCTGCTGGCAGGTTACGTGGTCTGACCACGCGGCAATTTCTTTAACCATTATAGAAAAGGGTGTCTCCTCTTCACCTCCCATCTGGCGTTGCAACACTAGATTTATACAGGAACCTTCTTCTGGTAAGCTGCTGGCAACACCTCACAAATTTTTTCTCAGATAACTATGGCTCAGTTACTGATCCACATATTCTGTGGAACGCTCACAAGGCATACATGAGAGGTATTCTCATACAAATGGGGGCTAGGGCCAAACGGCAAAGATCTCAATAGCTTCAAACTGCACTCCATGATCTTAGAAATCTTGAAACACAAAATAAAAAATCTCCTACTTTACTAATATCTAGCAAATTATCTATCCTCAGGGAACTTTTATCCCAACAATATGACAGGCATATAAGACGCTTAAAACTAAATTTCTACCATAATGCTAATAAAGCAGGCAAACTGTTAGCCAATAGACTGAAAGCACTGCGCACTAAGACGAGAATAGCACACCTTAGACACCCCACTTTAAACCACAAAATCATACATCCTCAAGCAATAGCTGATCAATTTGCAGAATATTACGGTTCACTTTATAATTTACATAGGGATCCTGCTACAACTCAACCCTCTAGGCAGAACATAAATGATTTCTTGCAGCATATTCATTTACCTTCTCTCTCTACAGAACAACTAGAATCTCTTAATGCTCCCTTTACCACTGAGGAAGTTGAGAAAACTATTGCTTCGCTTCCTAATGGTAAGTCCCCTGGCCCTGACGGCTTCTCTAATGAATATCTTAAAGCATTTAAAGCATTTAAAAATTTTTTTTTTATTATCTCACCTCATCTTACACATTCTTTCAATAAAGCCGTGCCAGTATGCCTCCAGATATATCGCGAGATTTCGGAAGATGCCCGCACTGACTCCTGGGATCAATGACATAATCACCCGTGCCTAAACCTGGTAAGGAACAAGACACACCGGCCAATTTCAGGCCGATATCCCTACTAAATTCTGATACCAAGGTGTATGCCAAATTGTTAGCTACTCGCTTATCGCACATTCTTCCTTTATTAGTTAAAAATGATCAGATGGGATTTGTGAAGGGGAGACAAACTTCCGATGCCACTAGAAGGATTGTTAATATATTGTATCATGCTAAATTGCACCGAACGCCTTCTCTGCTGTTATCTATTGACGCAGAGAAGGCGTTCGATAGAGTCCATTGGACGTACATGGAAATGACGCTTATTAAGTTTGGATTCCAGGGTTGTATACTTCAAGCTATTTTGGCATTGTACTCTTGCCTCACTGCGCAGGTATACTTTGACAAATGCTTTGTCTTCACCCTTTGATATTAGAAATGGAACTAGGCAGGGTTACCCCCTGTCTCCTTCCATTTTTAACCTTATGATGGAGCCTCTTGCAGAAACCATATGGTCTCATCCACTAATCTCGGGTTTACAGTTTGGTAATACTAAACATTCCATTAACCTTTTTGCTGATGATGTTATCTTACTATTGACCAACCCAAGAATTTCTCTGTCACATGCTCATGATATCCTCCAAGCCTTCGGTAAGGTCTCATACTATAAGGTGAACTTTTCTAAATCTTTGATCCTTGCTCTTAAAATTCCACCCAAACTTAAACTTAATCTCCAATCACAATTTCCATATGCATGGAGCACTGACGGTGTTCCGTATTTGGGTATTGTTTTGAAGGCTAAAGTCTCTGAACTCGCTAAATCCAATTTAAAGACACTTATTGCCAAACTGGAAACCCAACTCAAAGATTTTTCAATGAAAGAAGTTTCATGGTTTGGTAGAATTGCAGCGTATAAAATGCTGATCTTACCTCAAATACTATATGTTTTTCGCTCACTGCCACTTCATATCCCACAACACTTTCTCAGAAAACGTACTACTATGTGCTGGAAGTATGTATGGAATGGTAAAAAAGCTTGATGCTCCAGGAACAATCTTATTTCACATAAGAGATTCGGCGGTGCAGGGTTACCTGACATCCATGACTATTACTGGGCAGTTAGATTGGACCAAATTAAGCATTGGTTTCAGACTAATGACCCGCCAGTCTGGGTAGATATTGAAAATTCATTGGTTCCACTACCTGTGTCCAATGTACATACTCTTTTACTGACTGATGGTTGGTCTGCCTGGGACTTATGTAGACTATCCCCCACAATTCAAATATCTTTAAAAGCGTGGAGACATATACTACCTACTACTCAAGATGACTTCACAGACTTGCCCTACAATATACCACTTTCTATTCTTGAGACGAAACTTCCAACTTTATCCGTAACTGACCTCATTAATAAAGGGATTACACTAGTATCTGACTTTTTCGATGGCACCCAACTTAAATCTGCTATGCAACTGACTTTGCAGTATAACCTCACTACTGACATGACACTTTGTACTCTCCAGAACATAGAGTTGCTCAAAACCTTGCCTCCTCCATTACTTACCATTCCATGCAAACTTTGGCAGTTTTACTCTCCAGGTAATAAAGACGTGGAAGGAATTTCCTATTTTTACAATCTTTTACATGATAAATTACAATTTATCAAGACACCTGCTATGCTCAAATGGGAAGCGGAACTCGGCTCTGACTTCTCGGAAGGACAGTGGCGTCACGCCTTCTCTGAAATTAATTCTGCATCTCATTGTGCCAAACATTGGGAACTTACCATTAAATTATCTAATAGATGGCACTATACTCCTTGTCGATTGGCGACTTTTTTTCCAGGTTTTTCTCCGAATTGTTGGAGGGAGTGTGGCCAGTTGGGCAATCTATTGCATATGCTTTGGTACTGTCCTACAGTTAAAAGTTTATGGAATGGTGTTTTTCAACACATATCTACTATTACGGGTATGCTCACTAACCCAGATCCTGCCTTGGGAATTCTTCATTTAAATATCGATAAGTTTCCTAAATCATTTAGATCAGTTATATCCCATATTTTACTTGAAACCAGATTACTGATTCTATGTAATTGGAAGTCTACCATTGCTATCAATGTATCAGATGTTACTTCTGCGGTACGTAGAAACCATACCTTTGAACGCTTGATAGCAATAAATACCTTTAAGTGTGCACAGTTTGATAAATATTGGTCTATATGGCCTATGGATCTTTCTCAGGGTGACTCCTAGTTCCTTCTCATGCTTGCTATGATTGCTCTATGTTCAATACTGAATATGTTTCTATTTTGTACGTATTGTATTTTTACCGTCTATTGATCTGTATTCCACACAGTGCATATGTTATTGTTTATTTCTTTTAATGTTTTATTTATTTTCTGTATATTTTCATGAAAATACTCAATAAAAATGGAATGATTCAAAAAGAAACAAATAACATCTACTTAGCATCTGCCATCTAATCTTTACTATCCCCCTTCACAATAAGTGCTTTCAGATATATGTTTATTATTTAATACAGATCCATTTAATTGTAGGTTCCTTCTATTCAAGTCCATATTCCATTTTCTAAGGCATTCTTTTATTACACAGACTTTGTTTTACACTTGATTTCTTCTAATGCTGTGATACATAATAGCTTCTATAAAATTTTTGTTATCCGCACATAGGAAGCTCTGTTCTTTTATCTTTTCGCTTATTTGATTTATGAGCAGCTTATTTTCAAGGCTTGCTGGTTTGATACATATTAGTTTTCATTCTGTTATTCACACTTAGCTTATGGTATTTGCAAATATAGCTTTTTGTATGGTAGATATGAACACTAGTGGTTTTATGTTTTATTATATCCAATTTATTTGAAACTTAATTCTCTACACACAACAGTACATTTTATATGATAATTCATGAAAGATGGTTTGATTTAAAATGGCATATACCGTATTTATCGCCATATACTGTAACATGCACAGGCGTATAACATGCACCTTCATTTTAAGAGGGAAGTTTCAGGAATTAACTAAAATTTTAAGAAGAACTTTCAGGCAAAATAAGGGTCAGTGCCCATCAATGCAGCCTCACCATTGCCCATCTGCAGCCTGATCAATGCCACCTGGAACCTCACAATTGCCCATCAATGCAGCTCGATCAATGCCCATCTGCAACTTGATCAATGCCCATATGCAGCCTCTCCATTGCCATGAATGCAGCCTGATCAATGCCCATCTTCAGCCTCACCTCAGATTACTGCTGCCTCAGAGGTGACAGGGAGGGAGGCGGGACGAGCGCCGTCAGATTGCATACAGCGAGAATCTCCAGTTTACTTGGCGGCCTCTTTAATACAAAGGGGTGATCTGAAGAGGGCTATGCCCTTGCAATCTGACAGATTTGCAGTGTTTTTGCAAAGAAAAGTGGGCAAATATTGCCAAGTCAAGTCAAAAAGACTGCTGTGCTGTAAGTGCTGTAATAAAATAAAAAGGTGCTTCAACAAAGTATTAGTTTAACCGCTTCACCCCCGGAAGGTTTTACCCCCTTCCTGACCAAAGCACTTTTTGCGATTTGGCACTGCGTCGATTTAACTGACAATTGCGCAGTCGTGCGACATTGTACCCAAACAAAATTGATGTCCTTTTTTTCCCACAAATAGAGCTTTCTTTTGGTGGTATTTGATCATCGCTGCGGTTTTTATTTTTTGCGCTATAAACAAAAAAAGTGTAAGTTTAGAAAAAAAACGCAATATTTTTTACTTTTTGCTATAATAAATATATAAAAAAAATAATTTTTTCCTCTTTTTAGGCCGATATGTATTCTTCTACATATTTTTGGTAAAAAAAAATCGCAATAAATGTATATTGATTGGTTTGCGCAAAAGTTATAGCGTCTACAAAATAGGGGATAGTTTTATGGCATTTTTATTATTAGTTTTTTTTACTAGTAATGGTGTTGATCTGTGATTTTTATCGGGACTGCGGCATTATGGCAGACACATCGGACAATTTTGACACATTTTTGGGACCATTGGTATTTATACAGCAATCAGTGCTATAAAAATGCATTGATTACTGTAAAAATGTCACTGGCAAGGAAGGGGTTAACACTAGGGGGCGATCAAGTGGTTAATTGTGTTTTTTAGTGTGTGTTCTAACTGAAGGGGAGATGACAGATCGCTGTTCATAATTTGTATGAACAGACAATCTGTCTCATCTCCCCTCAGAGAACCGGAAACTGTGTGTTTACACACACAGATCCCGGTTCTCCATGTGTCAGCAGCAATCGCGGTAGCCCGGCAGTGATTGTGACCACCGGGCACTCGCATCGCCTCCAGCAGCACGCACGCTCCTAGTGGCCACAGGGTGAAGCGACATAACATAACGTTGTTTCGCCCCGCTGTGCCATTCTGCCGCAGTACAACTGCGGCGGATGGTCGGCAAGTGGTTAAGGGTGTGCACACTTATGCAATCACATTATTTTAGTTTTCTATTTTTACTTCTTGCCACCTAAAAGATTTTAGTTTGTTGTTCAACTGAGTTGTACAGTTTATAGGTAATTTTAAAGGTGGAAAAAGTTCTGAATGATTTATCTTTGTCTCATTTTTTTTTACATTATAGAAACCTGACATTTTAGACGTTTTATATCCACTGTATATAACAAGTAACATACAGTATATAATCAGTGTCAGTCAACTATTCATGCACAAGCAAATATACTGTTTTTCTTTCTTATTTTATTTACATTGGGTATTCTCTGCAAAGGAAATTTTCATCACATTTGCTAACCTCTGAGGAAAATCCCCTTGCAAAGTGAACAGCTTATTTGCCGTTAATGAATCATCCTCTTTAGGTCCTGTAAAAATAAAAACATAAAAAACAATGGTATATATTTTTGCAAAGTAAATTAGGAGAAACTACAAGTGAAAAATAGCTGCTGCCTTAAATGTGTAATAAGAATACAATACAGTATAAAGTGCAATTAGACCTATAAATTAAATATAAATAGGAAAAACTAGTAGCGCTAGTGCAATAAGTCACAAAAATGTGCTAAATAAGTATGAATCACCCAGTGACAAGTGACGCAAAAAAAAAGATGGTTTGATTTAAAATGGCATATACCGTATTTATCGCCATATACTGTAACATGCACAGGCGTATAACATGCACCTTCATTTTAAGAGGGAAGTTTCAGGAATTAACTAAAATTTTAAGAAGAACTTTCAGGCAAAATAAGGGTCAGTGCCCATCAATGCAGCCTCACCATTGCCCATCTGCAGCCTGATCAATGCCACCTGGAACCTCACAATTGCCCATCAATGCAGCTTGATCAATGCCCATCTGCAACTTGATCAATGCCCATATGCAGCCTCTCCATTGCCATGAATGCAGCCTGATCAATGCCCATCTTCAGCCTCACCTCAGATTACTGCTGCCTCAGAGGTGACAGGGAGGGAGGCGGGACGAGCGCCGTCAGATTGCATACAGCGAGAATCTCCAGTTTACTTGGCGGCCTCTTTAATACAAAGGGGTGATCTGAAGAGGGCTATGCCCTTGCAATCTGACAGATTTGCAGTGTTTTTGCAAAGAAAAGTGGGCAAATATTGCCAAGTCAAGTCAAAAAGACTGCTGTGCTGTAAGTGCTGTAATAAAATAAAAAGGTGCTTCAACAAAGTATTAGTTTAACCGCTTCACCCCCGGAAGGTTTTACCCCCTTCCTGACCAAAGCACTTTTTGCGATTTGGCACTGCGTCGATTTAACTGACAATTGCGCTGGTTAAGGGTGTGCGCACTTATGCAATCACATTATTTTAGTTTTCTATTTTTACTTCTTGCCACCTAAAAGATTTTAGTTTGTTGTTCAACTGAGTTGTACAGTTTATAGGTAATTTTAAAGGTGGAAAAAGTTCTGAATGATTTATCTTTGTCTCATTTTTTTACATTATAGAAACCTGACATTTTAGACGTTTTATATCCACTGTATATAACAAGTAACATACAGTATATAATCAGTGTCAGTCAACTATTCATGCACAAGCAAATATACTGTTTTTCTTTCTTATTTTATTTACATTGGGTATTCTCTGCAAAGGAAATTTTCATCACATTTGCTAACCTCTGAGGAAAATCCCCTTGCAAAGTGAACAGCTTATTTGCCGTTAATGAATCATCCTCTTTAGGTCCTGTAAAAATAAAAACATAAAAAACAATGGTATATATTTTTGCAAAGTAAATTAGGAGAAACTACAAGTGAAAAATAGCTGCTGCCTTAAATGTGTAATAAGAATACAATACAGTATAAAGTGCAATTAGACCTATAAATTAAATATAAATAGGAAAAACTAGTAGCGCTAGTGCAATAAGTCACAAAAATGTGCTAAATAAGTATGAATCACCCAGTGACAAGTGACGCAAAAAAAATCCTAAATTAGTAATATGATCCAAAAAGCAATCTTCATAAATTCTTGAATCGTCCACCACACCGTATGCTTGTGACACCTCTTCCTCTGAAGAGCACACTCACTGACTTACAATGCCTACCACTCTCGTGTTCGGCTTCAGCATATTTAACCCACACCTGGAGAAAAAACGACCATCCACTTGATCCACGTATTAACCACTTCAATACAGGGCACTTAAACACCTTCCTTGCCAGGACAATTTTCAGCTTTCATCGCTGTCACACTTTGAATGACAATTGCGCGGTCATACAACACTGTACCCAAACTACATTTTTATCATTTTGTTCCCACAAATAGAGCTTTATTTTGGTGGTATTTGATCACCTCTGTGGTTTTTATCTTTTGCTAAACAAATAAAGACTGAAAATTTTGAAAAAAATTAAAGCTTTGGTTTTGTTTCTGTTATAAAATGTTGTAAATAAGTACGTTTTCTCTATCACTGATGGGCACTGATAAGGCGGCATGGACGAGCACTGATAAGGCGGCACCGATGAGGTGGCACCAATGAGCGGGCACTGATGGGCACCAGCGATGGGCATTGATATGCGGCACTGATGGGCACTGGTAGGTGGCACTGATGGGTGGCATACTTTGCAGCACTGATGGGCATTGACAGGCGGCACTGGTGGGCACTGAAAGGATGAAAAGATGGGTACTTATGGGTGGCACTGATAGGTGGCACTGCTGGGCACTGATAGGCGGCACTGCTGGGCACTGATGGGCATTGATACATGGCACTGATGGGCACTTGTGGGTACTGATACACGGCACTGATATGAGGCACTGTTGGGCATCCCTGGTAGCACTGGCAGTGGTAGGCATTGTCAGTGGGCACAGATTGGCAGCTGCCTAGGCATTGATTGGCAGCTGCCTGGGCACAGATGTGCATTTCCCTGGGGGTCTAGGGGGGGCATACATGGTGGTCCAGTGTGGTGGCGTCCCTGGTGGTCCTGGGCGGCATTATGGTGGTCCTGGGTGGGATCCGAGGGGGGGCTGCGCTGATAAACAATAAGCACAGACCCCCCCTGTCAGGAGTGCTGCCGATCGACTCTCCTCTACTCGTGTCTGCCAGACGCGAGTGAGGAAAAGCCGATCGCAGGCTCTTCCTATTTACATCGTGATCAGCCATGTTTGGACACGGCTGATCACGTGGTAAAGAGTCTCCATCGGAGACTCTTCACCTAGATCGGTGTTGCGGGGTGTCAGACTGACACCCCGCAACAATGATCGCCCCTGAGGACGTGAGGACGCCATATGACACTCGGTCAGGATATTGAATCCACTTTGCCGCTGTCATTCTGCTATATGGCGGGCGGCAAGTGGTTAATTAGCAAGGTGAGGCTAAAAAATAAAAAAAATAAAAAAATGTGAAAAAATAAAATAAGTGCTCCACATAGCGTGATAAAGTTTCAACCAGTTTAATTAATCACACCAATGCTCCAATAGTTAAACTTACATTTCACATAGTGAACAAAAGCCTTTAGTATAACACACAGCAAACAAACTTCAGTGGTTCAATGGTGTACTGCGGCCTCGACTGACCAGAAGTGTGCGCACAAACGTAATACCTTACCCACTCCTAGGTCTCTGCTCTCAGTGGCAGTGTAGCTTCACAGTAGAGCGGCGTCTCACGTCAGTACAATTGATTGTCCTGTATCCACGCCCCAACATGTTTCGTCATTAAAATTTCCTCATGGGATTAGCTACACAATCCATCAATCAGTTCTTTTATAGTCAGCCCTTTCTAGTCACGTGATCGTAACATACACGCACACGCAGTGCGGGATACCATTGGCGCACGCATACTGTGCAAAGATCAATACGCGCATGTGTGTGTGGTTATTTCACACACGCTATGCTTAGCACAAATCGTGCACGCCTCCTGCATCCAGGTCACTCTGCGCACACATGTGTAAGTCTGGTATAAACACATGCAGCATGTCAGACAATCTGTCACAGTCTGCGCACATGTGTGCACACTATACTACGTCAAAGCGCACGCGCGCGCATACTCCATATCCCCACGGTCGCATTACTCCAGGCGGAAATCATCTTAGTCACAACTAGATGGTGAGTGGGCTAAAAGTTCTATATCACAATAATGAGAGCTAAGTTCCACTTTGTTGTGAATATCAAAGCCCTAACGCCTTTACTCTTAAAGTGAAGGTGTGTACAGTATAAAAAAATATATAAATAAAATTATAAGAATATAGGAATTAAACATTGAACACTTTAGAGGAGAAACAACATCTTAACTAATCATTAGTTAAACATAAGTGAACATTACTATATATTATTAATACTAACCATGTAAAAGCATACATTCATGGATGAGCTTCAAGTCTTTAAATATTATTACTAAACTAAATGATCTATAAAATATAAATAATTACACTGAGGCAGTTATAGCAATATGATCTGTCAGATACAGGTTCACAGTAGCCTAGAACCTGCACATGAACTAACCCAATGCTTCCATCAGGTGACCTGATAAACTGCCATACAGCCTCAGAGGTTACTACACTGGTGTCAAGGTTTAATACAGAACACTTGCACTTACCGAGAACAGGTTCACTGGTGTAATCTCATCGTGTCAGAGCATGGTTCTAACCACTGCATACATCAGTGCATAACTATTCTCATTTGCAGATATATCCTAAGTCACGCAATCAGTGACAGCATCTCAACATAATGGGGTGCATGTAATCGATGGTAAACATAATAGTCTGAGCCACTATCATTATGAAAGGGCTTTTTTATAAATATGTATATATAAGCAGCATGTAAAAAATCGCATAAAGAGATGTAGCGCCATAACCCCTGCCGGGCGGCTATGTATTTTCTGGGCTTACCGATTACCTCCTCCTTGTAGCTCGTCGTTCATTGTCTAGGGGTTCCCAGGATTAGTACCCAGTAATTTCAGAGGCCAATACTCAAAGTCCTTTTGATGATTTTTATTTTGCAAAAAAACTTTCAAACATAACACAGTCTCTCAGTTAGGAATAGAGGGTATGGGTGATAAAGCTCAGGCACTTCAGAACTGCTGGCATTAAATAAATGTCTCCTTAAATAGCCCAGAGAGTAGCCACTCGCAACTGGACTCCTCACTGTTGGATAAACCCTTGTCTGTAGATCTAGCAGCCAACAAGTGATTCAGGATTAGCACAGTCTCTGCCACAGACTAGGTTGTGAAACTTCAAGTGGAAAAGTCTCTGCCACAGACTATGTTGTAACCGAAGGATGGGTTAGGAACTTTTCCTATGGTACCTGATTCTTCCAGTCATTTTGGTGATACCGTAGGAAATGCGGATTCACCAGTGTCCATACATCTCAGCTCCAAGGCTCTTACCGCCAGTAACTAGCCAGTTCCGAGGCTTAGGAATGGACGGATCCCCACCCCAGACCATGAGGGCCTCTGGGGCTGGTCAGGGTAACCAGGCTTATGGGGGCAGTAGACACTCCTGGGTCCGGACCAGAGCCAGGAATCAAAGAGCAAGCCGAACCCTGAACACGTGACTTCAGCATCTTAAATACCCCTTCCCGGAATACACAGCGGGCCAGATGCACCCACTGATTGGCTCCGAGAAAGATTGGTACCTAATACGTCCAAGCAGACTGCGTTCTCAGCCCGTCACATATGCTCACCTCACCTATGACCAGGCAGAACTCCAGTACAGCCCAGCCAAACTGATGCCAAAGTTTAAACCTAGAACAATTAACCCCCAGGACTCAGTTACAGTTCTGGGAAAAACTAAATTTACAGCATAGCGCACACTTTAGAAAAGTGTCGGCGCTACAGAGAAAATCGAGTATTAAGTCACATAACGTTAATAAGAATTAATTAAAAATGTATTAATTCAGTAATTAATTAATCAAAAAATCATTAATTAAAAGTTTAGTATAGAGGAGAGGTGACCTCTTCAAGAACAGAACCGCCAATCCCAGTAGCGCCCCATGCCCAGTTAAAGACACAAATGATAATATATATATAAAATATCCGGCAACTAACTTAGGTTGCTGGAACATATCATTATATATAGAATAAAAAATTATTAATAAAACAATCCAAGTCTAGCTCTATGTTTAACCCCCTAGGGGTCAAACTCATCATCAAGAAAATCCAGCGAGTTTCCCTTTGGAATAAGTCTCTAACCCTATTGGACCCCCTCCAGGAGGGGTGGATCACATCTATCTCACAAAAATTGTAGCAAAGTGGGATCCTTACTGTGTTTCTCTTTGTAATGATACACTATGGTATTGGAAACCTTTCCTTATGTTAGCCAAATGCTCTGCTATCCGGACTCTTAATAATCTCTTAGTTCTTCCCACATATGGTAACCCACATGGGCGCCACATAAGATATATGACATGTGAGGAGTTGCAGGTGATGAATTCCTTAATCTGAAAGGATTCACCATCCCTGTTCGAGACCTCTGTCCTCCCCCTGTTGCTTATTTGAACGGTCCTACAGCAGATGCACTTTCTGCAGGCGAAAAACCCTTTCAAATCAATTTTCAAAATTTGTTGATTTGGAGGGTCTAATAGTTTCTTCACTATCCGATCTCCAAAATTTGGGGCTCCCCTGTATATAAATTTCGGTTGGTTTTTCAAAACCTCCCCCAAGTGTCTGTCCCTACACAGTATATGCCAGTGTTTCTTATATATAGTTTGTACTTCTTTATATTGGCAATGAAAGTCGGATATGAAATTCAATTGATGTTGGTTGTTTATAATCAATGCCTCAGATTTCTTCGTTAAACACATTTCTCTTGGCATGGGGCGCTACTGGGATTGGCGGTTCTGTTCTTGAAGAGGTCACCTCTCCTCTATACTGAATTTTTAATTGGTGAATCTTTGATTGATGAATTTTTAATTAATGATTTTTTGATTAATGTATTTTTTAATTAATTAATTCTTATTAACGTTATGCAACTTAATACTCACTTTTCTCGTTATGCAATTTTGTACGCGCTGCTTATATATACATATTTATAAAAAAGCTCTTTCATAATGATAGTGGCTTAGACTATTATGTTTACCATCGATTACATGCACCCCATTATGTTGAGATACTGTCACTGATTGCGTGAATTAGGATATATCTGTAAATGAGAATAGTTATGCACTGATGTATGCAGTGGTTAGAACTATGCTCTCACACAAGGAGATTACACTAGTGAACCTGTTCTCAGTATTAAATGTGCAAGTGTTCTGTATTAAACCTTGACATCAGTGTAGTAACCTCTGAGGCTGTATGGCAGTTTATCAGGTCACCTGATGGAAGCATTGGGTTAGTTCATGTGCAGGTTCTAGGCTACTGTGAACCTGTATCGGACAGATCATATTGCTATAACTGCCTCAGTGTAATTATTTATATTTTATAGATTATTTAGTTTAGTAATAATATTTAAAGACTTGAAGCTCATCCATGAATGTATGCTTTTACATGGTTAGTATTAATAATATATAGTAATGTTCACTTACATTTAACTAATGATTAGTTAAGATGTTGTTTCTCCTCTATAGTGTTCAATGTTTAATTCTTATATTTTTATTTATATATTTTTTTATACTGTACACACCTTCACTTTAAGAGTAAAGGCGTTAGGGCTTTGATATTCACCATACAAAGTGGAACTTAGCTCTCATTATTGTGATATAGAACTTTTAGCCCACTCACCATTTAGTTGTTGTGACTAAGATGATTTCCACCTGGAGTAATGCGGCCGTGGGGACATAGAGTGCGCACGCGCGCGCTTTTTGATGCAGTATAGTGTGCACGCGCGTATGCAGACTGTGACAGATTGTCTGACACGCTGCATGTGTTTATACCAGACTTACACATGCATGCGCAGAGTGACCTGGATGCAGGAGGCGTGTGCGATTTGTGCTAAGCATAGCGCGTGTGAAATAACCACACGCATGCACGTATTGATCTTTGCACAGTATGCGTGCGCCAATGGTATCCCGCACTGCGCGCGCACGTATGTTATGATAACGTGACTAGAAAGGGCTGACTATAAAAGAACTGATTGATGGATTGTGTAGCCAATCCCATGAGGAAGTCTTATAGACGAAACATGTCGGGGCATGGCTACAGGACAATCAATTGTACTGTTGTGAGACGCTCTACTGAGAAGCTACACTGCCGCTGAGAGCAGAGACCTAGGAGTGGGTGAGGGATTACCTTCGTTCGCACATTTCTGGTCCACCGAGGTCGCAGTACACCATTGAACCATTGAAGTTTGTTTGCTGTGTGTTATACTAAAGGCGTTTGTTCACTATGTGAAATGTGAGTTTAACTATTGGAGTGTTGGTGTGATTCATTAAACTGGTTGAAACTTTATCACGCTATGTGGAGCACTTACGGTATATACTCGAGTATAAGCCAAGTTTTTCAGCACATTTTTTTGTGCTGAAAGTGCCCCCCTCTGCTTATACTTGAGTCAAGCATTTTTCTGCTGCAGAAAAATACATTTTCCGAACCGACTTTGGGGCCCCGTATCTTGGGGCCACTTGGTGCTAGGAACCCCAAATTTGGTGTGCACTATGACATATCCAAAGCTGGAGTTCCTAGCACCAAGTGGCCCCGAGATACGGGGCCCCAAATTCGGTTCGTAAAATGCCATTCTCTGCTGCATAAAAGTGCTTGACATTTTCTGAACCGACTTTGGGGCCCCGTATCTCAGGGCCACTTAGTGCTAGGAACCCCAGCTTGGATATGTTGTAGTACTAGTTTCACTGGGTTTGCACACTAAATTTGGGGTTCTAGGTGGCCCTGAGATATGGGTCCCCAAATTTGGTCAACTGTGTCCATCTGCAGCAATGTAATTTCAGGACCCTTTGGGTCCAGAAACCCCAATTTTTGGCTGCAGCTCGAGAGCATCTAGGAACCCTTAACTACCGAGTTTGATGTATGGCTGCAAATGGGCACAGTGAGGTATGCAAATGGACACAGTGAGGCTGCAAATGGGCATTGTTGAGCGTCTTTTCCACTTACAGTAGCTGCGCATTTCTCACCCTAGGCTTATACGTTTTCCCATTTTTTTTTTTGGTAAAATTAGGTGCCTCGGCTTATATTCGGGTCGGCTTACACTCAAGTATATACAGTATTTTTTTTTTCACATATGGAGTCACCTTTCTAATTAATACGTGGATCAAGTGGATGGTCGTTTTTTACCACAGGTGTGGGTTAAATACTCTGAAGCCAAACACGAGAGTGGGAGGCATTGTAAGTCGGTGAGTTTGCTCTTTAGAGGGAGAGGTGCCACAAGCACGCGGTGTGGTAGAAGATTCAAGAATTTATGAAGATTGCTTTTTGGAACATATTACTAATTTAGGACTTTTTTTTGTGTCACTGGTCACTAGGTGAATCATACTTATTCATCACATTTTTGTGACTTATTGCACTAGCGCTACTAGTTTTTCCTATTTATAATTAATTTATAGGTCTAATTGCAGATTATACATTGTTACATTTTATTTAAGTAGCAGCTTTATCTTTCACTAATATATTTAGTTTTCACTAATATATATTTATTTTACTTGGCGCAGTGGGGGTAGAAGATATAGAGGGTGGATTAACACTTTTTATATATATATATATATATATATATATATATATATATATATATATATATTTTTTTTTTTTTTTTTTTACCAACAGTACAGAATACAGTATGAAGACCAAATAAAAGAGAAAGCACCTCTCATCAATATCACCAATTTATCATAAATACAAAAAGCCTAAAAACTAAAAAGTTTTTTCAAATATATAAGTAACATACAGTTACTACAATCAGTGTCAGTCCCAATAGATGTCCTTTTAATCTTGCTTCACTACCACTCTTGTCCAAAAGTACATCTGTGCATTCCAACCCACCACCTATAGACTGCAGCTTACCGATCATGGAGGATATGATCTCTCTAGAATAGTAAAAAATGCCTGAAATCACATGCACTGTGACATAATCTTCACTTTATAGCTACAGCTTTCCAACCAGCTTGAAGCAGTTTGCATTTTTTTGTAGAGCTCTGTCTCTTCAACTAAGATAAACCTTATTACTGATTGTCAAGCTCTATTTCTCATGCATCGGGGGCATGCTGGACCTCTAGAGAAAGACCACTGCTTTGACACAATCAGCAAGGGTCCTTCTTTGCAGTATACTGGCAAGGAATTGAGTTTTCTATTCAGGCTATACCTGTTTTCTAGATATCCTACATTAACAGCTTCTCACCCAGCCTATAGAAAAATGACAGTCGAGCGGGAGTGCTACAGTTCTGGATGGATGTCATATGACGTCCTCCCTGTCATGCACCTCCTACTGGCCCTAGAGGCCGTGCTGCAGCATGATTTGCCAGATCATTGTACCAGGATGATGCTGGTACCATGTGATCAATGTGACCATTCACAGTGATCACCTGACAGTTGTACACAATGAATGGCTTACTATTGTGATGATCTCTGTGATTGAGAAGTATCAATATTCCCATTGCTATCAAAAAACATGAAATCAGACTGAGACAGAAGTATAGTTAAATCACGCTTGTTTAATAATAAAAGTAAAAAGAACAAATGTAGTCAAAAAATAGCCAAAGTTCAGTAACCGGAACGGATAGTAAGCCAAGCCAGGAGTCAGGGATCAAAGGAGTGAAACAGCAAGCGGGATCTGGAGCCAGAAGGGATGTCAGCAAAGCCAGTCTTTAAACAGGAACGCAGGAGATAGTTTCTTGTGATGTGACCAAGGTGAAGGCAGATCTCCTCTGGACTGGACGGCCTAAGTAGGCAGGACTGACGAGCAGGATATGATAAACAGCTGGGTAACTGTGGAGAGAGATGGGAGCTGGCAATTAGCCGAGACGGGTCGGCCAATCGGGTGACGGGTCTCAGTATACGATTCGGTTGGCCGGGAGGAGAATCAGGAAGACAACAGCGAATATTAATTTGCAATTGTCACACTTGGGGCACCTTTATTAGCCACTTGACCACTGGGCACTTAAACACCCTTAATAACCAGACCAATTTTCAGCTTTCGATGCTCTCACATTTTGAATGACAATTACTCAGTCATACAACACTTTACCCATATGAAATTTTTGTCCTTTTTTTCACACAAATAGAGCTTTCTTTTGGTGGTATTTAATCACCATTGTTTTTTTTATTTTTTGCGCTATAAAAGAGAAAAGACTGAAAATTCGGTAAAAAAAGAATTTTTCTTTGTTTCTGTTATAAAATTTACCAAATTTGTAATTTTTCTTGATACATTTTGGCCAAAATTTATACTGCTACATATCCTTGGTAAAAATAAGTACAAATTGGGGTATATTATTTGGTCTTTGTGAAAGTTATAGAGTCCACAAGCTATGGTGCCAATATCTGAAAATTGATCACACCTGAAGTACTGACGGCATTTCTCATTTCTTGAGACCCTAACATGCCATAAAAGTACAAATACCCCCTAAATTACCCCTTTTTGGAAAGAAGAAATTCCAAGGTATTTGGAAAGAGGCATGGTGAGTTTTTTGAAGTTGTAATTTTTTCCCACAATTCTTTGCAATATTTTTTTTTTCACAAAATTGTCATATTAGCAGGTTATTTCTCACACACAGCATATGCATACCACAAATTACACCCCAAAACACATTCTACTATTACTCCTGAGTATGGCAATACCACATGTGTGAGATTTTTACACAGTGTGGCCACATACAGAGGCCCAACATGCAGGGAGCACCATCAGGCGTTCTGGAGCACCCAGGCCAATTCTGACATTTCTCTACTACATGTAAAAATCATCATTTATTTGCTAGAAAATTACATAGAACCCCAAAACATTATATATGTTTTTTTAGCAAAGACCCTAGAGAATACAATGGCGGTTGTTGCAACTTTTTATCTAGCACGGTACTTGCGCAGCAATTTTTGAACGTGTTTTTTTTGGGAAAAAAAAGTTTTGTGCTTTACAAAAAACAAAACTGTAAATTTAGCCCAATGTTTTTGCATAATGTGAAAGATGAAGTTACGCCGAGTAAATAGATACCTAACATGTCACCCTTCAAAATTGCACACGCTCGTGGAATGGCGCCAAACTTCGCTACTTAAAAATCCCCATAGGCGGCGCTTTAAAAATTTTTACTGGTTACATGTTTTGAGTTGCAGAGGAGGTCTAGGGCCAAAATGATTGTTCTTGCTCCAACGTTCGCAGCAAAACCTCACATGTGTGGTTTGAACACCGTTTTCATATGTGGGCAGGACTTACGTATGCGTTCGCTTCTGCATGCGAGCACACGGGGACAGGGGCGCTTTAAATTATTTTATTTTTTTTATTGTTTATCTCACTTCTAGGCTGGAAAGCCTGAAATAAAATAAAAAAACGATCCTGGCTTCGATCATAGCGAGCATTGCATGGTATCGCAGGGTATCGCATGGTATCGCAGAATATCGCAGGGTATTGCAGGGTATAGCATGGTATTGCAGAGTATCGGAGGGTATGGCAGAGTATGGCAGAGTATGGCAGGGTATGGCAGAGTATCGCAGGGTATGGCAGAGTATCGCAGGGTATGGCAGAGTATCGCAGGGTATGGCAGAGTATCGCTGGATATTGCAGAGTATTGTTGGGTATTGCAGAGTATTGTTGGGTATTGCAGAGTATTGCAGGGTATTGCAGAGTATTGCTGGGTATGGCAGAGTATTGCAGAATATCACAGGGTATTGCAGAGTATCGCAGGGTATGGCAGAGTATCGCAGGGTATGGCAGAGTATCGCAGGGTATGGCAGAGTATCGTTGGGTATTGCAGAGTATCGTTGGGTATTGCAGAGTATTGCTGGGTATTGCAGAGTATTGCAGGGTATGGCAGAGTATTGCAGGGTATGGCAGAGTATTGCTGGGTATGGCAGAGTATTGCTGGGTATGGCAGAGTATCGGAGGGTATGGCAGAGTATCGCAGGGTATGGTAGAGTATCGCAGGGTATGACAGGGTATCGCAGGGTATCGCATGGTATTGCATGGTATCGCAGGGTATCGCAGGGTATGGCAGAGTATCGCAGGGTATGGCAGAGTATCACAGGGTATGGCAGAGTATGGCAGGGTATGGCAGAGTATGGCAGGGTATGGCAGAGTATGGCAGGGTATGGCAGAGTATTGCAGGGTATGGCAGAGTATTGCAGGGTATTGCAGAGTATGGCAGAGTATTGCAGAGTATCGCAGAGTATTGCAGGGTATTGCAGAATATGGCAGGGAATGTCAGGGTATCGCAGAGTATTGCTGGGTATCGCAGGGTATGGCAGAGTATGGCATGGTATGGCAGAGTATCGCAGGGTATGGCAGAGTATCGCAGGGTATGGCAGAGTATCGCAGGGTATCGCAGAGTATCGCAGAGTACTGCTGGGTATCCATCCATCCATGCTCAGCCCTCCCTCCATACCCTGAAATACCCAGCAATACACTGCAGGCTATTGCTGTGTATTGCAGGGTATGGAGGGATGGCTGAGCATGGATGGATGGATCGGTGGTGACTGCAGAGCAGGCTGTGGGCACTACAGATCCCACCCACAGCACTGCTGCCACCGATCCCTCCCCCTCTCCTCTCACACTCTACCGATCGGAGGACGCCGGTTTGCTTACATGTGATCGCTCCGTCATTTGACGGAGCGATCACATGTAAGCAAACCGGCGTCATTTGGGATTCTGGGAGGACGTCATAGTACGCCCTCCCACAGTTAAGCAACCGCCCTGTAGCCGTTTTTCGGCTATGGGCCGGTTGTAAAGTGGTTAAAGCCTATTAGAGCTTCTGGCTCTAATCACGTGCTCAAAAGAAAAAAAAACCCTCATTGGAATCCATGCGTCCGGCGCCCTGCATGTAGATTAGGGGGCCAGACGCATGGATTAGGGGGGCAGCCACAGGGTACAGTTATACTTTATACTAATATGGAAAGTAGAGACCTGTAATGTTCACCCTTCTGGTCATGTAGGACATTACAATGAGTATTCAATGTCATACCCTGTAATCACAACAACCCAAGAACATAAGCACATTGGTTTTCTTCAGGACAATCTCTGACTATAATATCATGTTGTGATGATGTGCAATCACTTTATGCTAATATGAAAATTAGACACCTGTTATGTACACCCTTAATGCAATGTGCGGATATTACAGAGAGTATTAAAAGTCAGACTCTGCAAACAAATTAGTCCAAACACATAAGCACATTGGTTCCCTTCAGGGCATCTCTGGCTATAATGTTATTTTGTGATACATGTAATAACACTTGTGTATTGTTCCCTAATTTGAAATGTAGAAGCCTGTAATGTGCTGTACGTCCTAATTTATATGTAACACTATTTTCTTAAGCTGGCATGTTTAACATAGTGTATGAAGAACATTACTTTGTGCACTATGCATGCTCAACCCACAAATGTGTATTTTTTTAAATTTATTTTTAATAAAGCGATACTAATGTAGAACATCTACACAACATAGAAAACAAATTGCCTGCTACTGACACTGAAGAGTGGGTAATGTTTTCAGAGATTCTTTGCATCGCTCCATTACATAACATTGCAAATAAAATCGAAATGCACTGCTGCTCAACTTTGCAATTATGTTTTCAAGAGAATTAAACTTTTACTTGGATAGGTTCTAAACATTAAAAAAAAAAAAAGGAAACAAGCCATGCTCTGACAACATCAAATATTTCAGACAATTGACTTGCTCTCATCTGTTGTTATAAGACACAGTCAGGGGACTTTAATAAAGCAGTAATGACACTTATGGCAGTGAGCCTAATTCAGGCAGGCATTTGCACCAGTTCTGGTAACATTGCCAACATGTGTGACAAATTCAAGTAGTGATAACTACCACCAATTTTCAGATTACACGAAAGCTCAGAGTGAAGCATAACTGTGCTGGGAAGTTGCCATGAATGTGATATCTGATTAAGAGAAAGAATTAAAAGTGTTTGTCACCTGAAAAAAGCCATGCTCTCACAATTGGAACCTATTAAATAATTAATTCTTCCCAACGCACATGTATCAATATCTCTAGAGCCACTACTATAACAAATAAAGATACTACACAAATAAGTTTGAACTGAATAAAAGCAAATACAAACTTTAGCAGCGCTAATTGTTTAACATTCAGATCAACATATACAAATGTACTTCTTTAACACTCTGTGAGCATGAGAACTGTGGGCCTGTTCCCAATCTGGGTTTAATGGGTTGTTGCAAAAATCCTATTTCCCATCACCACACCTCGTGCTGGAACCCATTACTAATTAGTGATGGCTCTGGGATGTTATTGAGATCTCGTTAGATGCCTGGTCTAGCATATACCTCCGGATGATGTTTATGTGAATAAGAACAAAGAGATTAGGATTGTGAAGGCATGTATAATCAAGCACACACAGGGTTAAGAAAAGAAAGCTCTATTTGTGGGAAAAAAAGGACATCGGTATCATTAGCAGTAATCAGCATGGATTCATGAAGAATCATTCTTGCCAGACCAATCTATTAACCTATGAAAAAGTGAGCTGCCATCTGGATAAAGGAAGGCCTGTGGATGTGGTGTATCTGGATTTTGCAAAGGCATTCAATACAGTTCCCCACAAACCTTTACTGTACAAACTAAGGTATGTAGGCATGGACCATAGGGTGAGTACCTGGATTGAAAACTGGCTACAGGGGCGAGTCCAAAGGGTGGTGATAAATGGTGAGTACTCGAAATGGTCTGGTGTGGAAAGTGGGGTCCCCAATGATCTGTCCTGGGACCAATCCTGTTTACTTCATTCATAAATGATCTAGAGGATGGGATAAACAGCTCAATCTCAGTATTTGCAGACGATACAAAGATAAGCAGGCCAATATCTTCTACACAGGATGTGGAAACCTTGCAAGAAAACCTGAATAAGATAATGGAATGGGAAACTACATGGCAAATGAGGTTTAATGTTGAAAAATGTAAGGTAATGCATTTGGGTGCCAAAAATATGAACGCAAGCTACTCGCTAGGGGGAGATCCTCTGGGGGAATTTAGGATGGAAAAAGAACCTAGGGGTCCTAGTACATGACAGGCTCAACAATGACATGCAATGCCAAGCTGCTGCAAGCAAAGCCAACAGAATATTGGCATGCATTAAAAAGGGGATTTTCCCACTCTACAAGACTCTGGTCCGGCCGCATCTTGAGTATGCAGTCCAGTTCTGGGCACCAGTCCTCAGGAGGGATGTGCTGGAACTGGAGAGGGTCCAGAGAAGGTCAAAAAAGCTAATAAAGGACTAAAGGACCTCAGCTATGGGGAAAGACTACAATCATTGAACTTCTTCTCTCTGGAGAGGAGACGCTTGAGAGGGGATATAATATCAATGTACAAATACCGTATTGGTGACCCTAGCATAGAGAAAAAAATTAGTGAACGGGAATTTAAAAAGATACGTGGCCATTCACTAAAACTCAAAGTGAAGCGGTTTAACATTAAACTGCATAGAGGGTTCTTTACTGTCAGAGCGGTAAGGATGTGGAATTCTCTTCCACAAGCAGTGGTATCTGTAGGGAGCGTCGATAGTTTAAAAAACATACAGGGGTATACAATGTACTATTGACATAAACACGCACACATACACACTATAGGTTGAACTGAATGGACTGGTGTCTTTTTTCAACCTCACCAACTACAGTATCTAACAAAAGTGAGTACACCCCTCACATTTTTGTAAATATTTTATTATATTTTTTCATGTGTCAATACTGAAGAAATTACACTTTGCTACAATGTGCATTAGTGAGTGTACAGCTTGTATAACAGTGTAAATTTGCTGTCCCCTCAAAATAACACAACACACAGCTATTATTGTCTAAACCGCTGGCAATAAAAGCTAGTACACCCCTAAGTGAAAATGTTCAAATTGTGAACAAAGTGTCAAAATTTGTGTGGCCACCATTTTTTGCAGCACTGCCTTAACCCTCTTGGGCATTGAGTTCACCAGAGCTTCACAGGTTGCCACTGGAGTCCTCTTCCACTCCATAACACATCAAGGAGCTGGTGGAAGTTAGAGACCTTGCGCTCCTCCACCTTCCATTTGAGGATGCCCCACAGATGCTCAATAGGAATTAGGTCTGGTCTACATACTTGGCCAGTCCATCACCTTTGCCCTCAGCTTCTTTAGCAAGGCAGTGCTCATCTTGGAGGTGTGTTTGGGGTCATTTTCATGTTGGAATACTGCCCTGCGGCCCAGTCCCTGAAGGGAGGGGATCATGCTCTGCTTCAGTATGTCACAATACATGTTGGCATTCATGGTTCCCTCAATTAACTGTAGCTCCCCAGTGCCGGCAGCACTCATGCAGCCCCAGACCATGACACTCCCACCACCATGCTTGACTGTAGGCAAGACACACTTGTCTTTGTAATACTGACCTGGTTGCTGCAACACACGCTTGACACCATCTGAACCAAATACGTTTATCTTGGTTTCATCAGACCACAGGATATGGTTCCAGTAATCCATGTCCTTAGTCTGCTTGTCTTCAGCAAAATGTTTGTGGGCTTTCTTGTACATCATCCTTAGAAGAGGCTTCCTTCTGGGACGAGAGCCATGCAGAGCAATTTGATGCAGATGCAGTGTTCGTGTCACGTACCTGGTGGTGCGAGCCCGAGATTGCAGGGAGAGGCCTCCCTTGCGTCTCCCACTCCTGGTCCCCTGGCGTGGGAACAGGAGAGCCAGGAGTGAGGAGGAGCACGGGTGCCTGGCAGGATCAACAGACCGGTGAGCAGGAAGCAGGTTAGCAGAGCTGGCAGGATCTTTGGCAAGCAGGCTCACAGGTAAACTGGATAGCAGAGCTGGCAGGATCTTTGGCAAGCAGGCTCACAGGTAAACTGGATAGCAGAGCTGGCAGGATCTTTGGCAAGCAGGCTCACAGGTAAACTGGATAGCAGAGCTGGCAGGATCTTTGGCAAGCAGGTTCACAGGTAAACTGGATAGCAGAGCTGGCAGGATCTTTGGCAAGCAGGCTCACAGGTAAACTGGATAGCAGAGCTGGCAGGATCTTTGGCAAGCAGGCTCACAGGTAAACTGGATAGCAGAGCTGAAGCAGGCTCACAGGTAAACCGGATAGCAGAGCTGACAGGAACTTTGGCAAGCAGGCTCACAGGTAAACTGGATAGCAGAGCTGAAGCAGGCTCACAGGTAAACTGGATAGCAGAGCTGACAGGAACTGGACAGCGGCTTGGCAAGCAGGTTCACAGGTAAACTGGATAGCAGAGCTGAAGCAGGCTCACAGGTAAACCGGATAGCAGAGCTGACAGGAACTTTGGCAAGCAGGCTCACAGGTAAACTGGATAGCAGAGCTGAAGCAGGCTCACAGGTAAACCGGATAGCAGAGCTGACAGGAACTTTGGCAAGCAGGCTCACAGGTAAACTGGATAGCAGAGCTGAAGCGGGCTCACAGGTAAACTGGATAGCAGAGCTGAAGCAGGCTCACAGGTAAACCGGATAGCAGAGCTGACAGGAACTGGACAACGGCTTGGCAAGCAGGTTCACAGGTAAACTGGATAGCAGAGCTGAAGCAGGTTCACAGGTAAACTGGATAGCAGAGCTGAAGCAGGCTCACAGGTAAACTGGATAGCAGAGCTGAAGCAGGCTCACGGGTAAACCGGATAGCAGAGCTGACAGGAACTGGAAGCAGGAAACAGAACCACTGAATGGGCTGGAGACCAACAGGTGATCAGGTTCGTTACAGGAATCAGACTGCAACTGGACAGAGACTTTGCAGGGAACCAGAGTTCATCAAAGAAGTCAGGTAATGAATCTGAACTGGGAGCAAGGTACAATGGATCAGGCAGGAGAATGGTCATAGGAAGCCGGGGTCGGGTACAGGCAGAAAGCTGGATAGTCTATGGCAAGCCGGGTCAAGGAACAGATATAACAGGATCAGGTTTAATTACACCACAACGCTGTAGAGCAGACAGCAAAGACCGTCTGCACAGGCCAGGCTTAAATAGGCCGGCTGGTGCTAACTAGAGCGCGCGCCCGTCTCCCAGTGCGCGGTTGTGCACGTGCCCGCGCCCGGGCTCGCATGCGCATGCGCAATGGAATCTGAGGGCCGGGACGGCCCGGGTTTAAGTTTCTGGCAGGATCTTCATGACAGTTCGGCATATGGTCTGATCACTGAAAGGCTGACCCCCCCACCTCTTTTACCTCTGCAACAATGCTGACAGCACTCATACGTTTATTTCCCAAAGACAGCCTCTGGATATTATGCTGAGAATGTGCACTCAACTTCTTTGGTCAACCATGGCAGGGCCTGTTCTGAGTGGAACCTGTCCTGTTAAACCGCTGTATGGTCTTGGCCACCGCGCTGCAGCTCAGTTTCAGGGTCTTGGCAATCTTCTTATAGCCTAGGCCATCTTTATGTAGAGCAGGCTTATCCAAAGTCCGGCACGTGGGCCAATTGTGGCCCATGTTCCGGTTAAATGTGGCCCCCCCTGGTAATTTGGATATATACTGTATTTATTGGCGCTGCCTCAGAGGGGACAGGGAGGGGGCAGGACAAGCACTTTCAGCTTACATACAGGAGAATCTCCTGTTTACTCGGTGGCATCTGTAATAGGAAGTCCCGTCTGCTGGGCTGCTATTGGACAACTGTTCTGTCTATCATAGGAGGTGGGACTTGTGTTAAAGAGGCCACCATGTAAACCGGAGTTTCTCCTGAATGTAATCTGTTGGTGCTCATCGCCCCCTCCCTGTCCCCTCTGAGGCTGCAGATGGGCATCGATCAGGCTGCACTGATGTCAATGGTGAGGCTGCACTTATAGCAATGGTGAGGCTGCATTCATGGCAATGGTAAGGCTGAATTCATGGCAATGGTAAGGCTGCATTGATTGCAATGGTGAGGCTGCATTCATGGCAATGGTGAGGCTGCATTCATGGCAATGTGAGTCTGAATTCATGGCAATGGTGAGGTTGCATTCATGGCAATGGTGAGGTTGCATTCTTGGCAATTGTGAGGCTGCATTCATGGCAATGGTGAGGCTGAATTTATGGCAATGGTGAGATTGCATTCATGGCAATGGTGAGGTTGCATTCATGGCAATGGTGAGGTTGCATTCATGGCAATGGTGAGGCTGCATTCATGGCAATGGAGAGGCTGCATTCATGGCAATGGAGAGGCTGCATTCATGGCAATGCTAAGGCTGCATTCATGGCAATGGTGAGGCTGCAGATGTGCACTGATTAGGCTGCATTGATGGGCACTGACACTTATTTTAAGTTTTTTCCTGAAACATCCCACTTAAATTGAAGGTGCATGTTATACATGAGATTGTTGCAAAAATCCTATTTTTTGCACTATAATCAAAAAAAGACCAACACTTTCGAAAGAAAAATAAAATGTTTTATTTTCTGCTATAAAACATATCCAATAAAAAAATAAATAAATAAAAAGAATTGAGTATGTATCCCAGTAAGCTTATATTGATTGGTTTGCGCAAAACTTATAGTGTCTACAAACTATGGTATATTTGACTCATACAGTGACTTATAGGACCGCAATATTGCGGCAGTCAGTTGGATGCTAACTGATGCTTTTGACACTTTGCAGATACCAGTGACACTAATACAGTGCTAAAAATATGCACTGCCACTGTACTAATGACACTGGCTGGGAAGGAGTTAAACATTTAGGGTGATCAAAGGGTTAACTGTTTGCCTAACCAGTGTTTTTGTGTACTGTGTGTGCAGCTTTCACTAAGGCCCCTTTCACACTGGGGCGGGGAGCCACGGTGACGGTAAAGCAGCGCTATATTTAGCGCTGCTTTACCGTCGTTTTAACTGCGGTTTTCGGCCGCTCGCGGTGCGGTTTTACCCCCCGCGAGCGGCCGAAAAAGGGTTAAACACCCCCGCAGAGCGCCGCCGTAGCGGCGCTTTGCGGCGGTATTGCCGCGGTTTTACCGCGGTGTCCCATTCTAATCAATGGGAAGGAGCGGTATAGGAGCGGTGAACACACCGCTCCTATACCGCTCCTAAGATGCTGCTAGCAGGACTTTTTTTGTCATCCTGCTAGCGCACCGCTCCAGTGTGAAAGCCCGCCGGCTTTCACACTGGAGTTAAAGGGGCCGGATTTTTTCATGCGGTGAACAGGCGCTATTTTTAGCGCTGCACCGCATGAAAAACGCCCCGGTGTGAAAGGGGCCTAAGGGATGTGATGGATTTTCTTTCCCTGCAAAGCAGGGAAAGAAAATCCATCACATCCCCACTGTCAGGACAGAGCTCTGCAATGTTTACATATGCAGAGCTTCGTCCAGCCTCTATTCTTGACGATTAGCGGGTGACAGCGGACATCCATTGGCCGACAGCTGCAGATCGTCTTCGGCTGTGAATAATCAGTTATACCAGTTTGGTATATCTAGACTCAGGACTACTGTAGCTCTTCTTGTAATTAAGTCAGCATTCCAAAAAAAATACTCAGAACTATTGTTTGGCAGTGTGCGAGTGCAGGAATTACTAGTAATGACTGGTCAGATGCTGGAGTATTTTTTTGTTGTTTTTTTTTTTTATGCAATTTGGTTGGAATACTTCTCAATGTTTTATTCTTAATCATTTCTATTTTCATATGAGATTTGCTTCCTGATGGGATTTCCTTTATTTTTTAGTAAAGGACAAAAGAAAACACTTCATCTATTTAATTTGACAGGTTACCGTGCAAGAATCTTTACAATATAATTGTAATGACACCTTTTAAATCATCTTGCACAGATTTCTTCTCTTGTGGTTTATTGACCATGCTTTCATTGCAGTCTTTGATGATCATCATGAATTTCTTTATCCTCTTGTGTATCCTCCTGCTCACAGTCTGTGTCCAGACTGGAAGATTTTTTTAATCAAAATGAAAACAATATAAAGGTACAATATTTTTCAAGGTATTAGTTAAAAAAAAAAAGAAAATTGGGCTTTGAGGGCTGGAGTGTGGTCAATAGCAACTCTTTGTCTTTGGAATCTAGATGTTCCCAGTCCTTGTCCATCATACTTGATACCTCCTATAGTTTATTCTTCACGTCTAAAAATTTTGGTTATGCAGTATTTTTAATAAAAATTTAAACTGAAGTTGGAAGCAAAAGAAGCCCCATAATTGGTGTTAGTGGCAGCAACTCTAAGCATTGGTGTTATTGACCACAATAATAACAGAGCTCTAGTGTAAGTGGCCACAATATAAACTCCCAGCATTCATGTTAGTGGCTGAAGTAGCACCTCCCAACATTGCTGTCAGTAGGCACAATGATCATTGGTGTCAGAGGGCTGCAATATTAGCCTCCAGCACTGCTGTCAGTGGCCACAATAATAACCCATAGCAGTGGTGTCAGTGACTGCAATGAACACGTGCATACACACATACTGTAGATGAAATTAAAGTAGAACTATAGGCAAAACTTTTTTTTTATTTTGGGTAGCGTAAGGGAAGGTTATAACCCCTGTCGGATTTACTTTTTTTGCCATCTGTGCCACATTAGGGAGATTTCCCTTTATTTCCTGTTCCACAGGCAGAAAAAAGGAAGTGAAAGAAAAATTCCGGCAAATTGGGGAAAACTTTTGGGGCAACACAGGTAACCAGAATTAGTGTCCCCATTGGAAGATTTTCCCTCTTTTACTTTTCTGGGGACAATCCAAAATGTGTGATTTTCATTTACTTTCAATGATAATGGTAAATAGGACACATAGAGAGGGTGAATATCTCTAATGGGGGTACAAACAGCAATACAAAATAGATGTTCTAATCCATCACCACTCTATCCAAAACTAAAAAAGAAGGTTTGCCTTTAGTTCTACTTTAAGCCCATGTCCCTTGCCCATTAAAGTGGTTCTAAAGGCTGAAGTTTTTACCTTAATACATGCTTACTTACCCAAGTCCGAACTCGATTCAGTTCTGTGCATGAGAGCAGCAGCTCTGCCTCCTGTTCTCTCCCTCCCAATAGGCTCAGAGACATCACCGGGAGCCAGTGAAGAGAGAGCAGGGGGTGTGTCAATGGACATACAGAGCGCGACTCAGGAGCAAGCCTGCACAAGCAAGCGGCTTGCTATGGGGGCACTTGTCAGTGGGAAGGAGCCAGAAGCACCAGTAGGGGACACCAGAAGAGGAGGATCGGGGCTGCTCTGTGCAAAACCACTGCACAGAGCAGGTAAGTGACATGACATGTTTGACATGTTTGTTAGTAAAAAAAAAAATATAGGTTTACAAGCACTTACACTTACTTTCTATGACAAATCAGGATGTATGCAGAGCATACAGCACAACTTGCTTATCAAGACCCTACATTTAAAATCTTTTGTCCAGCTGAGCTTTTCTCTTATTTTTAGGCACGTGACCCTTGACACATGTGATTTATTCAGCTGAGCTCCCAATGAAACGGCACAATTTGCCTACCACTGACCACTTAAAAAAGCAGATATTTTTCCTTCCACCGACCACAAACGCAAAAGGGAAATTTTCCAGTGACCAACAGTATAAGGTGGCAAATTTCCTTTGGCCACCAATGTAAAGGGACACTTATTGGTTGACCACCAATTTTACAAGGCACTACAATTTACACCACCTGTGTTACTTTTCTGGCCATTATTATTCCTATTTGCTTGATTTCATTGAGAGGGTGTTAAAAAAAATTATCGCTGCTTCTGGTTGTGTTGGGTGAGTGAGTAGCAGACCAAATCAGAATCTGTGACCCGTATGATAGACCAGACCCTCTCAGTAGAGTACTGATGGGGGCCAAAGGGTTTAATTCCTATTAGCACTGGCCTACTCTTTTGAATGAGGTTAACCTATTTTTTGGGGCTTACTTGTAGAAGAGCAAACCAGCTACTACGACCACCCTACCATCCAAGATTCATGGTGGCCATAGGACTTTGTTTCCTACTCCATTATTTGGGATGATGTCATATCATCTCCTGAGATTCTTTGATGGAGTCTTCCCAGTTGTTTAACCAGCAGCAATTATTCCTGACCAGCACCAGAGTGCTAACTCAGTCTGCACTCAGGAGAAGTTTGGTAGGTGCAATATTTGTTGTTTCATTCATTCTCTTGATACATTTGTTGCGCTATGCAGTGGGCCTATGGCTTGTGTTGTTTTGGTGTTTACTATGCAACTATTTACCTAAGCTACCTGCCTGGAGTTTGCATGTTCTCCCTGTGCCTGCGTGGGTTTCCTCCGGATACTTTGGTTTCCTCCCACAATCCAAAGACATGCAGGTAGGTTAATTGGCTTCTGTTCAAAAAAAAATTGTCCCTAGTATATGAATGGGGACCTTGGATTGCGGGCTCCTGGAGGGTGGGGACCGATGCGAGTGTGCAATGTACAGGGATAGGGACAGTTGTAGACACTCACTCAGATTGAACTGGATGGACTGATGTCTTTATTCAACCTTACTAACTATGAAACTATGAAACTATGAAACTATTGCACTCCAGTTCTTTAAGCCCAATAATGCACACATGATATATAATGTTAACAAATAGATTCATATGCAATTCAATGAACACAGCTCTAACATTTGCATGATACCAAAGTATATAGTTTGTTCTTATTCAGCCTTACCCCAGGCATACACAAATCTTGCCTGTCAAGCTATGTTTACTATGGGATTATGTTCCTTTTATCTGTAGTGTGCAGACACTGATTGTCACAACACCTGGTGTTCTGGAATAGAAAACCTTTTTCTAAAATCATTTCTCTAATGCTGACAGGAAGGGAGGCAGATTGGATCATATTCCCATAACTACATGTTCTGTCTCATTTCGGTTACATTTTAAACAATAGTAAAATGAAACTTTATTTTTTTTTTCATTACAGCTGCCTATTATTATAGCACTATAGATACATCCACTAAAGACAACGGAGAACAAAACTAGATAGTGTTGTCATTTTTTTCCAAGTTCCTGCTGGCTACTGTCCAATCCATCAGGCTAATAAGAATGGCAAACATGGGAAGGAGTTGCAGAATGACAGTTCATTCTATCCACTTTATGATTCAGTTCTTTACCTCCAGGCCAGAACAAAACAAAATCTTAACAGCTTTTGATGCCGATCCTCCATAAAGATTGATAGTACTTATCTCCTTCCAGAGCTTGTTAAATATATAAATGATGCAGGTAATGCAGAAATCATTGTCGTACACTTTTTATTGTATGTGTTGACATTTACGTCTATTTTTTCTTCCCTAATTATTATTACTGCCATCCCCTGTTCTAGCACAGTGCAGCACATAAAATATACATATTTAACATGAGTGCATTAAGTAACTGAACGTTGGAGTCCCTAAATGATTTACTAGCTGTAAAGGACATCAAACGAATGAGATTAAGGATTTGAAGGCAAATTAAATAACATTTTAATAAAGTAATTATTTCTCTACAAGTACAAAGCTATTATGAGGCCAAATGTGTGAACAGAGAGTTGAACAAAGTGAGGCTTACTATTCATGACAGCCAAGCGATAAGTATTCTTAGCTATATGGAAACCTTAAGGCTAGAGCTACACAGACGACCATTAATCTCAGACACTGAAAAAAATTCTCAAGAGAAAAAATCACTCATGAGCTTTATCTTGTAGAAAAAAAAAATCTCTCAACAATCTTGTAGATTTTAATCTGATAGAGTGATTGTTAAGCAAATAAGTTTCTTATTCCTGTCATAGACAGGAGAAAAGATAATTGCTAATAATGAGGAGTCTTGGTGTCTGTGATGACTTTACCCACTTTAAGCCCACGCCAATATACTGTGGCAGGGCGGCCCTCCTGCACTAAATCACCTGTACGTGATTTCGTGCACAGGGTCTGGGGCGTGCGCACGCACCGCTGGTAGCTCCCTCCAGCTGTGATTGGACATAGCTGGAGCCAATCAGCGGGTCCGACGGATGTGATGTCTGCCAGGACCCGCCAATCGTTCTGAGGAGAGGCAGAATGGCGGTCTGCCTATGTAAACAAGGCAGATCGCCATTCTGCCAGAGGGGAAAATTGAGATCTCTGTTTCCCCCCAGTCAAAGCATCCCCCCCCCACAGTTAGAAAGCACTCTCTAGGTAGGCACTTAACCCTTTGATCGCCCCTGATGTTAACCCCTTCCCTGCCAGTGTCATTAGTACAGTTACAGTGCATTTTTTTTTAGCACTGATCACTGTATTAGTGTAGCTGGTCCCAAAAAAGTGTCAAAAGTTTCAGTTAGGGGTCCGATTTGTCCGCTGCAATGTCACAGTCCTGCTAAAAATTGCTGATAATCGCCATTACTAGTAAAAAAAAAAATTATTTCCATTAAAATATCCTATAGTTTGTAGAAGCTATGACTTTTACACAAACCAATAAATGTACACTTATTGGGATTTTTTTTACCAAAAATATGTAGCAGAATACATATTGGCCTAAATTAATGAAGCAAATAGATTTTTTACATTTTTTATTGGGTATGCTTTATAAAAGAAAGTAAAAAAAAAATGTTTTTTTTCCCAAAATGGTCAGTCTTTTTTTGTAGTTCTCAGTATGCTCTCCTCCAATGACCAGACTTGTTCTGACCCCCCCCCCCCTGTTGCACAGCCATTCACTGGGAAGCTCAGTGTACTGCTCCTTCTCCTCCCCCAGCTATTATGCAGCTGAGAACAGAGGGAATGTAATTACTTATTAAAAAAAAAGGAAAAAAAAGGCATTTATAATGTTTTTTTTATAACTATACACAAATGTTTTCCCTTCAGTTTCTGTTTTAAACGGAATGGGTTGTTATACAAGGTGATTAATTACAATCAATTACAATTTTACAGAATACTACAATGGCTGCAGATTGAAATGGAAAGGTAATTTTATTAACATTAAATTACAACATTGCTATATTATTTTATTTATAAAAAAAATTTGCTGCAATTTTTTTCATAAACATGGAGTTAGCCTTTAAAGTTTATGACTGGGCAAAATAAAATAAAAACATATGTAGTAGCAGTACATTTCTGTCATACATGCACATTCCGCATGTTTTGTCTCTATAAGAACACTGCAAATACAGAAAAAGAACAGTTGATCCACACTTTTTAGGACATTTGTGTGGTCATATAACGCTTTACCCAAATTAAATTGTTATCATTTTTTGAGACAGATAGAGCTTTTATTTGGCGGTATTCAATCACTGCTGGGTTTTTTATTTTTTGCTTAAAAAAAAACAATAAAAGACCCAAAAATGTGAAAAACATTTTTTGGGGGTAAATAAGTATTTTTTTCTCCTTCACTGATGTGTGCTGATGAGGCTGCACTGATGTGCACTGATAGGATGCACTGATGAGACAGCACTGATAAGACGGCACTTAAGGACACTGATGAGGTGGCAATGGGGGGGGGGCAATAATATGCAGGACTGATGGACACTGATAGGCAGCACTGATAAGCGGCACTGTTGGGCACTGATAGGCGACACAGATAGGCATCACTTATTGGTGGCACTGATGGGCATTGAAAGGCAGCACTGATTGGCATCATTTTGGTCACTGACTGACATCAATGATGGGCTCTGAATGGCATCACTGATGGGCACTGTTGGGGCTGCACTGGTAATCAGGGCACTGATAATAAGTGCCCTGATTATCTGGGCAGGTCTTCCCTGTGAGGAAATACCGCTGATCGACTCTCCTCTCCTCACAAGCTGTCAGTATATAACTGATTGAACTGCGCCCAAACCCACCCACTTGTGACACTAGCGAATCAATATTCGCTATTGTCTTCCAGCTTCTCCTTCCAGCCAATCAGAACAGGAGGCTGATCGGGCTGACCCGGGAGGAGAAGCCGATGAAGCCGTGGAGGGGCGAGGGCCCATGGAGGGGAGAGTGCGGAACCCCCCAAAAATGTTTAGCAACAGCCACTACTGCTTGTTGGAAATCATCTTATTTACAGCTCACTGAGGGCCCATTCACTCTGTTGCATTGCAGTAGCATGTGCCAAGCACAGTGCAGTATTTTGACATTAATTTTGTATGGCATCCTGACGCATCAATAGAATACACCCGTGAATCAGCAAAGTATAGTGCTACACGTCTGGTCATACACAGACTGTTAAAAGCAGAGCAAGAAACTGCTTGCAGTTGCCCAGAGGTGCACAGAACATTTTTTTGTACAGCTGGTTCAAAGCAGTAAAGCAAATGTTGAACTTTATTTTATTTTTTTTACTTGAATACCAAAATGTGTACACAGGTTTCTAAGAATAATATTTTAATAATATAAGTCTTTTAAAAGACACATTTTGTGGTTGAGGCTATCACTGGACCCCCTGTTCTCCCTCTTGCCCCTCCCTTTCTCTTTCTTTCTTTACCCAGTTAACTATTCTCTCGTCCATTGTGAGTTTTAAATAATGTTTTGCACTTCCAGTAGTGTGGAGCTTTTAAGCGAGGTTATCCCTGAGAGTCGAGGTCCTCAACAAAAGACGTCTATGATTATCTCCTGCATTCAGCTCTGCTTTTAATAGCACTTTAGTGTTGTTTTGTTTGTGTATTTTTTCTTGTAATTTTTTTATTTGTTATCTTTTGGTATGGCACTACGACTTGAATGTCAAATTGTACTGTTCTGTCATTCTTTATATTCAATAAACTTATCGAACAAGAAAAGACGAATTTTGTGACAAAGTGTAGAGCTCACCGCACATGTTGCAATCTGATTATACAAGATTAGGTAGGTCTTCAGATTACATAGTTTTGGTAAATCTCAAATTGGTTGTAGAAAGATTGTACGGACAGATTGTAATGTGTATAACGACTTTAAATAAAATTACTGTATTTAATCTTCTATTACAACAAAAGTTCTGTTGATGGGATATAAAATGTGTATCTGATATAAAAGGAAAAAGCTGCCTTTGTAAAATATAGTACTAATATATATAGAAGCAATGGGGGTTATTTACTAAAGGCAAATCCACTTTTCACTACAAGTGCACTGCAAGTGCACTTGGAAGTATAGTCGCTGTAGATCTGATGGGGACATGCAAGGAAAATAAAAAACAGCATTTTAGCTTGCACATGATTGGATGATAAAATCAGCAGAGCTTCACCTCATTTCAGAGCGTCCCCTCACATCTACAGCGATCTACAGCGCCTGCACTTACAAGTGAATTTGCCTTTAGTAAATCAACCTCAATATGTTTGAACAGGAGACTGTTATTATGGAAAAACAAATGAGGATTTAAAATCTAAAAGGTTATGGGTACTGAAATGCATTAAAACAGAGTATTGTAGTGAAATTGGAAAAAATTTGAGTGGGATTACAATACACTAAAATATCCCTACATTCGGATTTGCCATAACATTTATAATGCAATGCAGCACACGTGTTGTCTTAGTATATTGGGGTTCATTCAAAATGAATAGCACCACAATGCAGTAATGCATTAAATGTGTGATGTGGCAATGCACATAATGTGCATTATCGCTTGCATTTCCACAATGCAAAATTGTAAATGCTTCATTTAAAACAGATAGGGGAGGATTTACTGAACCAAGAGCATGCAAAAGCTGGTGCTGCTCAGCACAGAAACCAATCAGCTTCCAGGTTTTATTATCAAAGCTTACAGTAATTGAACAAGCTGAAGTTAGGAGTTGATTGGCTACCACGCACAGCAGCTCCAGTTTTAGTAAATATCCCCTCATAGTTACCATATATAGTTTTATGTCCTTTGCCAAGGTCATTTTACTTTGATGTTCCTTCATATTAGTCCTCTGCTTCAACATCACAGCCAGCATGGTCTATGTCAGTGGTTCTGAACCCGGTTCTCAGGCCTCAACAGGCCATGTTTTGGGAATTTCTCTTAGATAAAATAGCTGTCCAAAATACCAAGCCATTGACTCTGATTTAAAGCACCTGATAAAGGAAAACCTGCAAACATGGCCTGTTGGGGGTATTTGAGAACTGAGGTTGAAAACCACTGCTCTATGTAATGCCTTTTTATAAAAACCAATAAAAATTATTTAACAAAAATTCTAAATGGGCTCCAAAGGAGAAAAGCCAATAGCTAATTATGTTAACTTGAATTCCAAAATGTGTAAACCTCTTTCTATGAATATTATTTGATGATTTAGCACACGTTTAATAAATAATATTGAATATGATAAAGCAAAGTCTGAGGACCTTTTCACTTCCTTTTGCAGAAAGAAATTACTGTTATCAGAACATATGGTGGAAGATTGTTGGCAGGTGGGTTGCACCTTAGAATATCAAGACAGATGTGCACAGCACCTGTTCTATATGACATCCTGTGTGGAAATGAAATGTATAGGTCACTTAATGCCCTTTTTTGTTAAGCTCCCTTAAAACTGGGTCATATCTACATAAAACAAAGTACAACTGCTGTTTCCTCATTTTGGAAAGGTGAAATATAACCAGAATATGTAAATAAGCAAGTATGGCTTCTGTCGTATACAAATTTCTGAAAGTATACAAAGGAATGATACACCAAAATGTACAGCTGAGAATATTCGAACAACAGAGGCATGGGTTCATGATATATAGGTAATGGCTATACATGATTCAATTGTTGATGAAGAAATTATGTTAATGTCACATATTTGAAATTTAGAAAAGCCTTCATATTTCCTAATTCCTTTTTTTTCAAATATGCCTGTGGCCAATTATAGCTCAGGGGGTTTAGTACACGCCCCACACTATAAAAGGCCGCTGCGCCGGCGGCCTCGTGTAGTGTGTTCCAGCGTGTCAGTGACATTATCTGCTGTGATCCATTCTGCAGTGCTGCTGAGTCTGACATTATCTGTGCTGTGATTATTCTGCTGAGTGCTGCTGACTGCTGACATTATCTGCTGTGATTCTAGGGATTAGTGTGTGCGTGCTGTTAGTACAGTATTGCAGTATCACATTAAAACACCTTTTCCCTTCTGGCCTGTTGTGTCATCTAAGGCAGTCATCTGTGGCTAATGAATTGCCGGTTCCCGTAACACAGAGAACAGTCATTCATTGAAAGTCATTGATAAAAAAAGTCATTGATAAAAAACAAAAAGACAAAAAAAAAAAGTGTGGGGGTCCCCCCAAATTCAATTACCAGGCCCTTCAGGTCTGCTATGGATATTAAGGGGAACCCCGGGCAAAAAAAAAAATGGCGTGGGGTCCCCCTCAAAATCCATACCAGACCCTTGAGGTCTAGGATGGATTTTAAGGGGAACCCTGGCCAAAAAAAAAAAAAATGGCGTGGGGCCCCCCTCAAAATCCATACCAGACCCTTATCCGAGCACACAACCTGGCAGGCTGCAGGAAAAGAGGGGGGGGACAAGAGCGGCTCCCCCTCCCTCCTGAACCATACTAGGCCACATGCCCTCAACATTGGGATGTTGATGAGGACAAGGGCCTCTTCCCCACAACCCTGGCTATTGGTTGTGGGGGTCTGCAGGCGGGGGGCTTATCGGAATCTGGAAGCCCCCTTTAACAAGGGGGCCCCAAGATCCCGCCCCCCCCCCGTGTGAAATGGTAAGGGGGTACAAAAGTACCCCTACCATTTCACCAAAAAAGTGCCAAAAATGTTAAAAATGACAGGAGACGGTCTTTGACAATTCCTTTATTAACGCACGGGGACGTCATGGGGACTTCCCTATGGCTTTCCCCATGACGTCAGAGGGGGGCAGGGTCACCAGGTGGCCCCGCCCTCCGTTATAAAAGACGTGTCAGACGCAGCGAAGCCTCACACAGCGAGAGCCTGCCTTTGCGCAGAATATGCGTACAGGGGGGAGACCAAATGTGCAAACCACCAAAGGGGAATCAATATAAATAATAGTATCTAAATAGGAATATTTGCCGCAGCCACCATTAAAGTGTTCCCACACCAATAGTAAATGAAAAAAGTAAGAAATGTGGCGCTTGCAAGATGAAATGAACAATGACAAAGATAACAATATAATTAAATTGCAATAAAATTTAATTATGTAGGATAAGATAGATAATGGTAAGGATAATGACATGTATATAGAAATAATATAAAAATATAAAATTAATATAAAAATGGAGCGCTTTGAACAATTAATTAAAAGTTATAATAAAAAGATCCTGATAAAAATAATTCGTAAAAATTCTATGAAAAAAATGTGGCGCTTACGTCCAGGCCAGGGAACCAATCCTAAGGGGAGGGAAACTCCAAAGAATGGTTCCACAGAAGCGTCTACTAATTAATGTCAAGGTTCCAGCATGTATAGCAGCAACGTATTGGACCGTACTATATCAATACGTATGGGATATATCCAAAATGATCAATCCAAAATGAGGAGATACATGAAATAATAATTAATCAATAAATTCATGAAGTGAATGGATTTAAATAAAAATATACTGATAAATGATGAAGTGTATAAATAAATACACGTGATAAAAATACCCAGCAAGATGCGTGAATCAATGAGAATATTCCGTGAATAGTACGCAAATACCTACGTACTAGGAAATGTGCAAAATACAATTAGTGCAAAAAAATATAATTAGTGCAAAAAAATGCAAAAAATAGTGCAAGAAATGCAATTAGTGCAAAAAAATGAAAAGATAACAAGAAACGTGCAAACAAGCATGTGAAAAAACAAACACAACCATAAATAAATGTGAAAGTCCAAATAGTGACTGTGTTAATTAATAAACGTCCAGTGCACTCTAAACTGCTGTGCTAAAATAGAGTGTCCAGTGCAATCAGAATTGCCATTAACGATTAAACTCCCATACACGATGCAATCGACAACTCCTGTGTAGTGGCTCTTCCTAATCAGAGTGCACTCTTTATGTAGTGGTGGTGATCTCTTCCATGCAAGAAAGTGCCGGTCCAAATTATTTTCCCCAGCCTCTTACCTTTAGGCAAGAGGGGAACAGCCTTTCAATATCAGGGAAAAGACAGATCACCTCCGTTGGGCTTCTCCAGATAGATATCCTTACTGCCCTCTTACACTCTCTCCATAGATCCCGTGGACATGGGGGCAGAAAGAGGGAGACATTCCATTGTGTAGTATTCAAAATAAATTTTATTAAGGATAAAATGAACTTACAGTTGATGTATATAAATACAAGCAGCGGTATTGAAGAGTACGACCCCGGCCGAGATCGCACTTTGGTCACCTGACTCTGACTCCTCACGCGTATCGTCACGCCCACGTGACTTTCTCAAAGGAGATCACCACCACTACATAAAGAGTGCACTCTGATTAGGAAGAGCCACTACACAGGAGTTGTCGATTGCATTGTGTATGGGAGTTTAATCGTTAATGGCAATTCTGATTGCACTGGACACTCTATTTTAGCACAGCAGTTTAGAGTGCACTGGACGTTTATTAATTAACACAGTCACTATTTGGACTTTCACATTTATTTATGGTTGTGTTTGTTTTTTCACATGCTTGTTTGCACGTTTCTTGTTATCTTTTCATTTTTTTGCACTAATTGCATTTCTTGCACTATTTTTTGAATTTTTTTGCACTAATTATATTTTTTTGCACTAATTGTATTTTGCACATTTCCTAGTACGTAGGTATTTGCGTACTATTCACGAAATATTCTCATTGATTCACGCATCTTTCTGGGTATTTTTATCACGTGTATTTATTTATACACTTCATCATTTATCAGTATATTTTTATTTAAATCCATTCACTTCATGAATTTATTGATTAATTATTATTTCATGTATCTCCTCATTTTGGATTGATCATTTTGGATATATCCCATACGTATTGATATAGCACGGTCCAATACGTTGCTGCTATACATGCTGGAACCTTGACATTAATTAGTAGATGCTTCTGTGGAACCATTCTTTGGAGTTTCCCTCCCCCTTAGGATTGGTTCCCTGGCCTGGACGTAAGTGCCACATTTTTTTCATAGAATTTTTACGAATTATTTTTATCAGGATCTTTTTATTATAACTTTTAATTAATTGTTCAAAGCGCTCCATTTTTATATAAATTTTATATTTTTATATTATTTCTATATACATGTCATTATCCTTACCATTATCTATCTTATCCTACATAATTTAATTTTATTGCAATTTAATTATATTGTTATCTTTGTCATTGTTCATTTCATCTTGCAAGCGCCACATTTCTTACTTTTTTCACTGCCTTTGCGCAAAGCGGCCCAAGAATAGACGCCGACGCCATGGAAGAAGATGCCGGATGAGAAGAGCAGAGCAAGAAGATGCGGATCGGAGAAAGATGAAGATGGAAGAAGAAGATGCCGGAAGGAGAAGATGAAGAAACCGAAGGATGAAGAAACCGAAGGATGAAGAAAGGAAGAAGGAAGAAGACCAGAAGAAAGAAGATGAAAGAAGATTTTAATAAAGGAATTTTCAAAGACCGTCTCCTGTCATTTTTACCATTTTTGTCACTTTTTTGGTGAAATGGTAGGGGTACTTTTGTACCCCCTTACCATTTCACACAGGGGGGGGCGGGATCTGGAGTTCCCCTTGTTAAAGGGGGCTTACAGATTCCGATAAGCCCCCCGCCCGCAGACCCCCACAACCAATGGCCAGGGTTGTGGTGAAGAGGCCCTTGTCCTCATCAACATGGGGACAAGGTGCTTTGAGGGGTCACAGACCCCCAAAGCACCCTCTCAATGTTGAGGGCATGTGGCCTGGTACGGTTCAGGAGTGAGGGGGGGCACTCTCGTCCCCCCTCTTTTCCTGCGGCCTGCCAGGTTGCGTGCTCAGATAAGGGTCTGGTATGGATTTTGAGGGGGGCCCCACGCCATTTTTTTTTGTGGCCGGGGTTCCCCTTAAAATCCATCCCAGACCTCAAGGGTCTGGTATGGATTTTGAGGGCGACCCCACGCCATTTTTTTTTTGGCTGGGGTTCCCCTTAATATCCATCCCAGACCTCAAGGGTCTGGTATGGATTTTGAGGGGGACCCCACGCCATTTTGTTTTTGGCCGGGGTTCCCCTTAATATTCATAGCAGACCTGAAGGGCCTGGTAATTGAATTTGGGGGGACCCCCACGCTTTTTTTTTTTTATCAATGACTTTTAGTTTATCAATGACTTTCAATTAATGACTGTTCTCTCTGTTACAGGAGCCAACAATTCATTAGCCGCGAGTGATTTTAAATAGCTTTTTTTCCTGTAAAAATGACACTTTGTGCAGGGACAGTTCTAAGCACGGGAAACATGCTCCCCTTCACAGGCATACTATACACACCCCCCAGGTACAAAATTTAAAGGAATATTACACTTTTATTGTTTATTGTTAAGCATTATTAAAATCACTGCTCCTGAAAAAACTGCCTTTTTTAAAAAAAAAAATAGCATTGATACATGTCCCCTGGGGCAGGACCCAGGTCACCAAACACTTTTTATGACAATAACATGCATATTAGCCTTTAAAATTAGCACTTTTGATTTTGAACGTTCGCGTCCATTGTAATTAATTAATAATTAATAGGGTTCTAATGTTCGCACGAACTTTAGGTCCGTTCGCGGGTTCTGGTGCGAACCGAACCCGGGGGTGTTCGGCTCATCCCTAGTCACAACAGACAATAAACATACATGGTGGCAATTAGGAAAAAGGTCCACTCTCGGTCCACAATGTGGATCACCTGGTGATGTCACAAAAGACAGGTTAATGTATTATTTTACACATACAGTATTTGATAGTCAACATTCCCAGTCCTGTTTGATTATGTATAAGATGCTGCCTTAATTTTTTAATCAACATTTTTTTGATGGATTGTCTGTTCCCTGACCACATTAATTAAAGAAAAAGAAGGAAGGTACTGAGGTACCCGAGAATGGGAATCAGTGGGTAAGAAAGTGAAAGATAGAGGGGGAGGAGGGAGAGGGGTGAGGGGGGGGGGGTGTTGTTCCACCCAGGGGCGATGGATGTAACGATGGTGTCACTCTGGTTACTCTTCAAGAATTTAGTAAGGACTTTCCTTCATCAGAGAGCAGGAACATGTTCCACAGCCTCCAGACCTTAGAGTGTTTTTCTTGTTTGTGTTGTTTCCGTGAGAACTAGGTCCTCTAGTTTTTTAATTTCTTCTACTATACGCAACTACAGTCCAACAGATGGCGTCGAGTTTTGTTTCCATGTTACTGGAATAAAAGATTTTGCTGCATTGAGCAGATGTGACTCAATAGATTTTTTTGTACGTCTGTGCCGGGATTATGGTGGCGTGTAACAGGAAGAATGCTGAGACTTTCTGAACCGTGTGATCAGTAAATGTTTGAATGACTGTCTCTACTGTTGTCCTAAAGTGTAGTAGTAGTGGGCAGGACCAAAAGATATGGAAGATTGCCCCCTTGTCTGTTTGGCATCTCCAGCATTTATCTGAAGTAGTTGGGAAGAATATATGTAATAACTGGGGTACCTAGGAGATGGTAGTAGGTAGGAGATGATAGTGCTAGAAGCAGAATAGAATCACATAACATGTTTGCAACTTAGCAGATGTTTTTTTAATCACTGTATTGCACTATTGAGGAGCATAATACCTCACTGTTGTGTTTGAAAATGGTTCCAAGTCCTGTTTACAGAATTATTTTGCTTGGAAGAAAATCTGACAATCTACTGCAGCCTTATAGATATTAAGCACACCAATATTACTTGAGAAGGCCATGTTTTCAACATTATCTTACATAGTTAGTCTGGTTGAAAAAAGTCCATCCAGTTCAACCAATAGAAGGGAAAAAAAATTATATAATCCAATATACACAATCCTATACTCACAGTTGATTCAGAGGAAGGAAAAAAAAAAAAAAAACAATAAAGCATAATCCATTTTGCTCCAGCAGGAAAAAAAATCCTTCCTGATCCCCCAAGAGGCAATTGGATACTCCCTGGATCAACTTTACCTACAAATATTAATATCCGGTTATGTTATGTGTATCTAGGAAAGAATCCAGTCATTTTAAAACAATTTACAAAGCTAGCCAGAACCAGCTCTTGAGGGTGTCTATTACACATTTTCACAGCTCTTACTATTAGGAAGAAGTTCTGTATTTGGAGATTAAAAGTATTTTCCTCTAGATGCCCTCTGTGATGACCTTAAAGTGAATAACTCAACATTGAGTTCCCTATATGGACCACGTATGCATTTATGTGCCTTGAAAAAGTATTTATACCCCTTGACATTTTCCACATTTTGTCATGTTACATCCAATAATGTAAATGTATTTTGTTGGGATTTTATGTGATAGACCAACATAAAGTGGCACGGAATTGTGAAGTGGAAGGAAAATGATGAATGGTTTTCAACATTTTTTACAAATAAATATCTGAAAGGTGGGGCGTACATTTGTATTCAGCCCCCTTTACTCTGATACGCCTAAATAAAATCTAGTGGAACCAATTGCCTTCAGAAGTCACCTAATTAGTAATTAGAGTCCAACTGTGTGTAATTTAATGTCAGTATAAATACAGCTGGTACAGAAGAGGTTTGTTAAAGAGTCTTAGTGAATAAACAGCATAATTTTTCACTTCAGCAGGAACAGGGAAGCGGGTCAATGTTGATGGGAAGATGGATGGAGTCAAATGCAGGGCAATCTTAGAAGAAAACCTGTTAAGCCCCATACACACGGTCGGATTTTCCGATGGATTCTGTCCTATCGGACAATGTTGTCGGAAATTCCGACCGTGTGTAGGCACCATCGGAGAGTGTACCTCGGATTGTCCGACGGTCAAAGTCCTATCTCCTGCTGGATAGATTTTTCGACAACAAAGTCCGATCACACCAAATCCGATCGTGTGTAGCGTAGTCAGACGGACAAAGTGCTACACATGCTCAGAAGAAATTCTGTGACGGAAGCGCTCGGTCAGGTAAAACTACCTTTCCTAATCGACACAGCACATTCGTCACGCTGCAATGTTAAAATGTCTTTAATGCAGCGCATTCTCTTTTTCTTTACAATGCAAGAAGAATGACATGTTTTAGCTGCTCCTATTCACCCGCACTTCTCCCAAACTTAGTTCTTTATTAGTTTTCAGGATTTCTAGACTACATGTTTATTTTTACTCAGATAGTAAAATAATCTTTGTTATATTTTTTGGATGATTTCTCATTTTTTTTTTTTTTTTTGGAATACAGATTTTAAGGAGATTTTTATTTTTTTTTTTTGAGGGGGGTTGTGTGTCTCAACTTAGCAAAACAACATTATTAAGATTTCTAGGTTAAATTTACTAGGAGTTTGTTTGTTGTTGGTGCCCTTTGTTAATTATACTTTATGATTAGTGAAATGTACCTGCGTACTCACAAATAAACTGTCATTGTAGAAAAGTAAAACACATGACACAATGATTTTTTCAAATCAAAAATACCTTTATTTAGGTCTCAGCAACAAACCAAAGAGGAACGCAGCGATGAAGAAACTTGGGGAATTTGCAAAGCCTTGGACCCCCACGGCAACCATCATTTTAGAAGCGTCTAAAATTGGGGGCCTGAGGAGTACCTATCTAAATAATAAGGGAGTGCAATCTGGTCCTGAAGTCCAAAACATCCGGAACTGCAGCAGATGCCATCTAGGTCCCCAGGCTCTGGTACTACGAGAGGCTCCATCTTCTCTCAGACCAGACTGAATCCAGGTCGTCACTCTATGGTCTACCTTGTACGCTTCCTTCCATGCTGTGGTGCTGGTGGGGTGGCAGAAGGAGGAGGAGGAGGCGGAGCCTGGTCACTATCGCAAACATGTGTGAGTGGGGTCATCTCCCCAGCCATCCCCTCATTTAGGACCTTGAGGATGAGCCCCTCACACATGCTGCGTTGCCCCGCCTCCATACCCTTCATTTTATTGGCAACCAAGGAGCCAAAGGCCTCCTCGTAGGTGGGTGTGGCATATAGGGAGGCTGAAGCATCTCTGATCAGCTGGAGCGCTGACTCTCCCACCTCCCCCATCCTTCTCGCCCTTCTGTAGGGAAGGCGGAGGGGAGGGACTTGGGAGACAGTCAGGCTCCTACACCTACCCCCCTGTTGGCTGCCACTACCCACCTCTTGGCTGCCACTAAACCCTGCCTCCTCCTGACTGCCACATTCCACAGCCACCTCCTGGCTGAGGTCTTCCTGTGTATGAAAAAGGGACATAGTTTCAGTTATTTGTTCATCAAACACACACAATTCTCATCTAGTGACTGTTGCAAAATGTTTACAAATAGAAAACCATACAATTCTCAGCCCTGCAGTTTAGATTCTTGCCCCAACTGTCTCCAACACTACTGTCAGTTGATATGTCAAACACATTAGGAACTAAGCAATTGGGGATCCTGAATTAAGTGAACATCATTCATTATTCCCAAAAATGGTTACAAAACTACTATACCTGCCACAAGCTGGGCTCCTCCACATCTTCCAGACTGGAAGGCCCAGGTTGCTCCTCGGAAGCCTCATCAGGGGTGGCGTGCATGGAAGGACGCGTGCAAGGAAGAGTCGAGAGTGACTTCCTGACATTAGCCTGGTCTTTGAGAAAGTGTAGCCTCTCATAGTACCAGAGCGTGGGGACATAGATCTGATCTGCTGCAGCTCCAGATGTTTGGGACTTCAGGACCTTATTGCGCTCCCGGAAATAGGTACTCCTCAGGTTGGCAATTTTTATTCTTAAGGTCTCCACGGTTGCCGTGGGGAACCTTGGCTTTACAAATGCCACAAGTTTCTTCATGGCTGCTTACCTCTTTGGTCTGTTGCTGTAGTCTCGGTGTTTCGCCTGCCATAATAGGGGCATTTCCCTATATTTATCAATGAAGAGGGGGAGAAAACTCACATGGTTGAAGCGCTCCATAATCTCTGCAAGACACAACACCACACAAAACACTATAAATTATGTCAGGCTAAACTCTCCTAATCTTCTCCATAAAGAAGCCTCAAGGTCTAATCAGTCTAGGCTAGTTATGTACCAACGTCAAATTGTACCTTCGTTATAGCAATCGTCTCGTGCATGAGCTTTCTCTCCCCTCGTCTCACAGATCGTGGCTACGACACAGGCGTGTGACGTTTTATATACAGTGCGCATGCGTCAAACTCCACCCGCCCCTGATGATCTTTCTCATCTATTCCCCACCCCTTCTCTTTACGGCGCAGTGGGGAGAGCACATGGCGGGGACACAGCAGGTGCGCCCGAAATATTGCAGCAACGAGGAGGAGGACGAGGAAAGGCCGGAGGCAGAAACGTCCCGATCCCGGAGCCTGAAATTCAAGGCCTCCAATATGTCATTTGGAGAAATGGAGATGGTGGACATATTAAAGACTATGATGGGAAGTATGGGCCTTACCTCAACCCCAATGTCCGCCAAGATCATGTCTAAAGTTGTGAGGAGGCACAATCATTTTGGGGTACAACGATCCAAGGAGCAACTGAGGAAACGCTGGTCAGACCTGAAACTGAGGGAGCCCGATCAGTACAGAAAGATCAAGCGAGTTCTCAAAAAAGTAAGTAGTTGTGTTGTGTGTTTGATTTCTTGCTTGCATACTGCTCCATGTGTTTGTATTTTTACAAAGTTGTACATTAGAAAATGGCCACTTTCATGTTCGTCTGTCCATTCGATCGTACTGAACCTCGATCTTTCTGCCACTGTCATGTTCGTGTGTGTGTCCATTCGATCGTACTCAACCTCGATCGTTCGGCCACTTATAATACGATGTTTGGTGTTTTTTTTGGGAAAAGGAAGTTTGTTCTCACTAGAAATGTCATCAAGAATGTAAAGCCAATTTATTCAATGTAAAGGAGAGGCCACCCAGTAGCTGTTTACCCATCTGGACTATAGAGCACTAGTGCTGGGACACCCAAACCCACTTTTTATTATGCTTTTCCACACATGTGCTCCAGTGGATACTTGATGGGGGTCTCCATCAGACAAACATTCAACCAAAAAGCTATAAGTTTATCACCTTTACAAAGTGACTACATTCATGTTGGTGTCATTTGTAACTGGCCAACCAAAAATATTGTCCCTCACTTTCAAGCAATGTTTGTCATGTCCTATTTCTGCCCTCAATAGATTGTGTTGCTAAATCTTCCTTTTGTACATTCTCATAGGGGAGCGAAAACTCGGGACGTCTGAGGAAAACCCAAAACCAACACCTCCCAAAGAAGGGGAAAGACCAGAAGCAGAGGAGGAGGAGGAGGAAGGAGAGATCATAGAAATTGGAGAACTTGTCACCACAACAGTGTGGGAGAACACAGCTACTGGTAAGCTAATCAATGTATGCCTGCCTCATTTCCAAGACCCTTTTTTTTTTTTTTGGTTGTTTTTAGGTGACGTGGATGTTGTGGAAGAAGAATCACACTTTACCACAGAGAGTGCCCACGTACTCATCGGGGAGATAATGGTCTGCAATCGAGATCTAGATGACATAAAGCAAAACATCAATGATGTTCAACAAAAATTGAAGAACATCATTGATGTTTTAGGAAAAATCTGAAAACGCACCAAGTAATAAACACACATTTGTGGCTGCTCTGAACACATTTGCAACTTAAGAACTGTGTTAAATTTGGAACATGCACACATTGTGTCCACATGTGCTAGCTCCCATCATGGTGGATGAATGACAATGTTTTTTTGGGGGTGCAACCACTTTACGAACTACTCAAGTGGTTGTGGTGAAGGGGTTGCACCCCCAAAAAATGTCCATTCATCCCCATGATGGAAAATGGCACTTTTGAAAATTCTAGGCATGTGTTTGACCATCTAATGACCATTTTCAGACCCAAATTGTGTGCATGTTCTAAATTTCCAGTTTCCAGGGGTGACCCCCCATGTGATGAAGGCAAGATCAAACACACTTTGAACATATAGTATGTCTGATCTTGTCTTCACTTTAGAAAGTTGAACTTTCATAGTTCCTAGGTTCTGTTTTGCTCCATGCCTGGTTTTACCAAATGCGGAATGTTTGTAAACAATGTTGTAAATAACCAAGATCTTGTCAGTTTTGGCAAGAAGTTTGTAAACGCACTTGTGAATGTGTTGCAAGTAAACTTTTTTTAATTTTCTAAATGTGTGGCTTCCTTATTTAAAAACAAAAAAGCATTATGTATGTCAAATGTAAAGGATTTGGGGGGCAATGGGTGTTATTTACTAAAGGCAAATCCAGTTTGCACTGCAAGTTTCTTTTCAAGGGCACTTTTGCACTGCACTTGTAGAGCATTGTGGATTTGACTTATGTAAATGACACCCACAGTGATTTGTTTGAAAACACGTAGCACACCATTTTTGGGAATACACACATTTCTGGCATGGTGATGAAAAGGAGTATTTTGGGTGTCAGTTATGCACTACAAACCTTCTCTAGACCAAAGATTAGGTATCAAACACACAACATGAGAAGAATCTTTTTGGGAAGAAGAGACTGTTACCTCCTTTTGCCCAGAAAGTGCATTCCCACTGTTGAAGCTAAAGGGAAAAAATTTCAAGGTCAAATAAGTAATAATACGGAAATGACAAGAAATCATAGGTTGGTTTAAAAAAATATATTTATTAAATAATGCCTCTCACACATCGTCAGGCAGAGCAATGGCCCCCTTACCCACAAAGTAGTCCATATATTGCTCGCGGACCGCGCGGGCATTTAGAGGGGGCAAGCCCGGACGTGCCGCTTGAAGGGCTGTGAGGTCGGCATTGGAAGGGCCCTCAACATCTGGGCCAACGGTCACCACATAGTTGGTGTTGTGTCTTTTCAAAAAGTTGTGCAATATGCAAGAGCAAGAACTATGTGGTTGAGTTTGTATTCCGCCAAGTTAATAGCCGTCAAAAACAGGTGGAAGCGGCTGGCCAGGATCCCGAAGGTGTTCTCCACCACTGGCTGTGTATGACTGCCTGCAATGGCTACAGACTCTTCTGGCCTGCTTTAGTACATCTTGCAACCCTGGGTACGTACTTAGGAAACCACCATATTGAGCACATGTGCCAGGCATCACCACCAGCTGTATAGAGACTTGGGGACACAACAAGCTGCAGCACCGAGCCCTGTCCTGCCTCCTTTCGAGTTGCAAGCAGCGTTACCCAGTGTGCTGTAAATGAAATATATCGCCCCTGCCCATGTTTTCTGGACCACGTGTCAGCAGTAAGGTGGATTTTACAGCTGACTGCCTTGCCTAAAGATGGCAGAACATTCCCTTCCACGTGATGGTAGAAAGATGGAACTGCCTTACCTGAAAAGTTGTAGCGACTGGGAACCTGCCATTGTGGTACAGCACATTGTGCAAATTCACGGAAGGGGGCAGAATCCACCAGGCTTAAAGGCAGAAGTTGGAGAGCCAACAGCTTTGACAAGCTTGCATTCAGATGCTGGGCATGTGGGTGGCAGGGACTATTTTTTTTCCCACTGCAGCAGATGGGGCAGAGAAATTTGCCAGCTACAAACTACAGCTGGTGGTGTGTTGCTGGCAGATGTGCTGCTAGGACCTGGGACACCCTGTGCTATACCATCATCCCTATCAGTGGAGGCTGCTGAAAGGTAATGACTCAGTATCACAGGGGCAGACTGAAGTGGGTAAGAAGGAGTAGGAGGGACAGATTTGTGCCCCTTTTGTGTGACTTTTAAGTGCTCTTGCCAATGACTAAGTGGTTGGACGTTAAATGCCTTGTTAAGCATGTGGTACCCAAATGGTTGGTGTTTTTGCCACGTTTGATGTGTCTGAGATACAGTTTGCGGTTAGCAACAGTGTGATCTGCTGCAGATGTACTGAAAAAGGCCCAGACAGCTGAGCTTTGTGGGCCGGGAGATAACAGCTGCAGAATTTGATGGAATAAGGTGGCTGTTCTCTACCCTTTCTTGATGTCGGCCTCCTTGGGGTTGTGCCGTCTTACCTTCAGTTTCCTCCACTGCTCTATCTGGCACCCAAGTCGCATCGGTGACCTCATCATCATCATCATCTCCATCTCCTCCATCTTCATCATTACCACTGGAGACAACTTGGCAATACGCTGCAGCTTGGGGAACATGAATGCCAATTTGTCCACCAGTGTTCCTCCCTCTCTTTAGGCTCATGTTCCTGTCATCCTGTCATTTGACGCTGTGGTCAAATAACTGGGGCTATGGCAGGAATAGATGTGGACAAGGAGGCAGGTTTATCCACTCTGGTAACTGCAGGGGACTTCACACTTGTCTCTGCTTGCGTGACAGAGGATTAGGAAGGTTTAGTTAGCCAGTCCACCACCTCCTCTGCATGCTGTGGCTGGATAGCACGGGCAAACTCACTAAACAGAGAAAATGATGCCCTGCTTGAGGACTGACCACCACGTCCACCTTTGCCTGTGGACACATTTGTTGATGGCCCCCTTACAGTGCCAAGGAAACATCTGCCTCTCCTTGTTGTCCTCCCAGACATTTATTGGGAGGGAGGGGGCGGTGCTTATAAGCAAATGTAAAGAAAAAGTTGAAATCTGTACATAGATACACTTTAAGCAATGTAAAGAGGTGTTTGGTGCACTTTAATTTGAGTACTCACACTACACAGACACACTCCACGTATACACTATAATATACTGCAATATAATGTGCCAAACGTTCAGTGACGCATAGAACTATATGATGTTAAACTGGCAGTAATGCACACAAAACTATATGGCTTAAACTAGCAGTAACGCACACAAAACTATATGGCGTTAAACTGGCAGTGACGCACGCAGAATTATATGATGTTAAACCGTCAGTAACACATGCTAAATGATATGGCGTTAAACTGGCAGTAATGCACACAAAATGATATGGGGTTAAACTGGCAGTAACGCACACAGAACTATATGGCGTTAAACTGCCAGTAACGCACGCAAAACTATATGGCGTTAAACTCGTAGTAACGCACACAGAACCAGTGTTGGTCATCTTACTTTAAAAAAGTAATTAGTTAAGTTACAAATTACTTCTCCCAAAAAGTAATTGCGTTAGTAACTCAGTTACTACATTGGAAAAGTAATTAGTTACGCAGCAAAGTAACTGACTTTTTTTTTAAATATTCTATACGTGTAACTAAGGGGCGGGTCTAGTATTACTGTAACCAAGGGGCGCATTTATTATTATTGTTATATATCGTGTAACCAAGGGGCTGCTCTATTATTACTCTAACCAAGGGGCAGATCTGTTATAGCGTGTAAGCAAGGGGCAGATCTGTTATAGCGTGTAAGCAAGTGGCGGGTCTATTATTATTATATCGTGTAAGGGGCGGATAGCTACAGAAGAGGGCGAATGTTAAATTAATGGGCATAGCTCGATATATAACAATAATAATAAATGCGCCCCTTTGGTTACAGTAATATTAGACCCGCCCCTTACTTACACGATAGACACCCCTTGCAGAGTAGCACGAGCATCAGGAGCGTGCGGCATCGCCTCGTACAATTACATGTTAACTGCACCTGCGCGGTGTAGAGTTCACTCAGAGCTGTTTCGTTTCGGCAATTTTCGGAAGCTCCGTAGTCCTTCGTACTGCGCAAGCCCTGCGCCTGCGCAGTACAGGGGGTCCTTATCCGGCTGGGGAACTTTTTCGGAAAGACACCGGAATTACACTACTGCCATCTAGTGGCGGTAGATGTAATTGGGGTAACTAAGCCAAAGTAATGGGAACTGAGTTACCATGAGGGGAAAGGTAATCAGTTAGATTACTCGTTACCCTCTAAAGTAACTGCGTTAGGTAACTCAGTTTATTTTAACTCAGTTACTTACATCACTGCACAGAACTATATGGTGTTAAACTGCCAGTAACGCATGCAAAACTATATGGCGTTAAACTGACAGTAACGCACGCAAAACTATATGGCGTTAAACTGGCAGTAACGCACACAGAACTATATGGCGTTAAACTGGCAGTAACGCACGCGAAACTATATGGTGTTAAACTTGCAGTAACGCACACAGAACTATATGGCGTAAAACTGGCAGTAAAGCATGCAAAACTATATGGCAATAAACTGGCAGTAACGCACGCAAAACTATATGGCTTTAAACTGTCAGTAACGCACACAGAAGTAAATGGTGTTAAACTGGCAGGAATGCACAAAACTATATGGCGTTAAACTGGCAGTAATGCACACAGAACGATATGGCGTTAAACTAGCAGTAACGCACACAAAACTATATGGCGTTAAACTGTCAGTAACGCACACAGAACGATATGGTGTTAAACTGTCAGTAACGCCAGCGAAACTATATGGCGTTAAACTGCCAGTAACACATGCAAAACTGAAAATATAAGGAATTGCGCTAATCGTGAAAAGTAAAGCAGCTGCTCAAAATGTTATACCACATTAAACAATAAGAGATTAGACATGGAGCTGCGCTATATTAAACTAATGTTATAAACGTGATGGTGATACCGTAATAATCACACAATGTGAACATATAAGTGAATATGTGTAATGTATAAACACAATGTCTTAATGTGGGTATAAATACCGATGACTAACATAGACACAAATATCACCTCTACCATCAATATAAAAACAAATCTTCAAATTAATGTATCCAGAAAACACTTGATATAAGTGACAAAAAAGTGCTTATAAGAAAACAGAAAAACAAAAAGAAATACACTGAACCAGTCTATGTATATTAAAAATCCATAGCTGATAAAGTCCTAAATAAAAAAGTTCCAAGGATGATTGCAACAAAAACTCAAAGATCCTCCATGTGATAAACGTGATTAACGATTTCACAGCATGCTTGTGAAGTGACTGAACCACCACCAGAAGTACACGGTGCCTGCTTACCAGAGCAAGGTGGTCCCTTGTTATAGGGGACCCCTGTACACAGATGGCCTTAACCCCAGCCAGGGATCGCGAATCCTGGAAAATCCTTATCCTGCAGTGTATGTTGGTTACTAGGAAGTAAACCAGCTCACGGACAGCTCGGTATCAGGATCAGCAGAAATACAGCATGTATCGGTACCGGAGGGAGAAATGAAGCGCTCACATAGCATAAAATCTTTGGTAAATGTATTTGTATAAAAAACAAGTAAACACTTACAGTGTTGACGATAATAGAAAGCGGCAGAGTAATGCGAGCCGGCCGGTCTCGCTCAGCAGCCCGTGGTTCCGGGACTACAACGTAAGTGAGGTGACGTCAGGGCGTCGCTCCTCCTCCGTACGCGTTTCGTCACAGATAGGACGTCGTCTCGGGTTCAGTGTATTTCTTTTTGTTTTTCTGTTTTCTTATAAGCACTTTTTTGTCACTTATATCAAGTGTTTTCTGGATACATTAATTTGAAGATTTGTTTTTATATTGATGGTAGAGGTGATATTTGTGTACGCTTTGTCTATGTTAGTCATCGGTATTTATACCCACATTAAGACATTGTGTTTATACATTACACATATTCACTTATATGTTCACATTGTGTGATTATTACGGTATCACCATCACGTTTATAACACATGCAAAACTATATGGCGTTAAACTGTCAGTAACGCACACAGAAGTAAATGGCGTTAAACTGGCAGGAATGCACAAAACTATATGGCGTTAAACTGGCAGTAATGCACACAGAACGATATGGCGTTTAAACTAGCAGTAACGCACACAAAACTATATGGCATTAAACTGTCAGTAATGCATACAGAGCTATATGCTAATAAACTGGCAGTAACGCACGCAAAACTATATGGCGTTAAACTGTCAGTAATGCACGCAAAACTATATGGCGTTAAACTGTCAGTAACGCACGCAAAACTATATGCGTTAAACTGTCAGTAACACACACAGAAGTAAATGGCATTAAACCGCCAGTAATGTGCGCAAAACGATATGGCGTTAAACTGGCAGTAATGCATACAAAATGATATGGCGTTAAACTGACCGTAATGCACACAAAACTATATGGTGTTAAACTGACAGTAACGCACACAGAACTATACGGCGTTAAACTGGCAGTAACGCATGCAAAACTATATGGCGTTAAACTGGCAGTAACGCACACAAAACTATATGGCTTAAACTAGCAGTAACGCACACAGAACTATATGGCGTTAAACTGGCAGTAATGCACACAGAACTATATGGCATTAAACTGGCAGTAATGCACACAGAACTATATGGCGTTAAACTGGCAGTAATGCACACAGAACTATATGGCATTAAACTGGCAGTAACGTACGCAAAACTATATGGCATTAAACTGCCAGTAACACACGCAAAACTATATGGTGTTAAACTATCAGTAATGCACACAGAAGTAAATGGCGTTAAACCGTCAGTAACACGCGCAAAACGATATGGCCTTAAACTGGCAGTAATGTACACAAAATGATATGGTGTTAAACTGGCAGTAACCCACACAGAACTATATGGCGTTAAACTGGCAGTAGCGCACACAAAAGTAAATGGCGTTAAACTGGCAGTAACACACAAAACTATATGGTGTTAAACTGGCAGTAATGCACGCAAAACTATATGGCTTTAAACTCGCAGTAACGCACAAAAAACTATATGAAGTTAAACTGGCAGTAACGCATGCAAAACTATATGGCGTTAAACTGTCAGTAACGCACAAAAAACTATATGGTTTTAAACTGGCAGTAACGCACGCAGAACTATATGGCATTGTTTTGCTGCTCATATTCACACAGACTTCTCACAGACTTCTTTCTTTATTCTTTCTCATGTTTCCCATCAATTGCACCTCCACAATTGGGAAAGTCCCAACAGGTGGCAAAGTGGGAAGCCACAGTCTGCCATTCCTGTGGCGTTGAAGGAAACTGTGGAGTCAAACAAGAAAAAAAAATTAGTAATTTTGCACATCAACATTGCAATCAGATTAGACACAAACATTTTTGTACAACATCAGTATAACATTTTTTGAAATGAGTATTTAAAGTCAAAAGTATAAGGTCCACTTATCAGATTCCTCACCCCATCTGATGGCCCATTGCAAAAATTTAGGGGGGGGGAATGTTTTGGACAGGTAACCCTCTCCACTTCATTGAGAGCTGAATGCAAAAATAATATGTGTTAACTTTGGCCAGCTCCTCCTTACTTACACTATTGGCAGCCCACTGGACATTTGTGGGCACTGACTGGCACAGATTGGGCATCATTTGCACATGTGGATGGCCAGGGGGTACATACCTGCCCATCCACATGTTGCCCACTTCCCTGGTGGTCCTAGTGGAGTCCCTGGTGGTCCAGTGTGGGCATCTGAGGGGGGGCTGCGCTGATAAACAATCAGCGCAGACCCTCCTGTCAGGAGAGCCGCTGATCGGCTCTCCTCTACTCGCGTCTGTCAGACCCGAGTGACCGGCTTTTCCTGTTGACATCGTGTCCAGCCATGATTGGACACGGCTGATCACGTGGTAAAGAGCCCCTGCCGGAGGCTCTTTACCGAGATCAGTGTAGCGGTGTGTCAGACTGACACAGACTGACACACTGCTCCACCGATCGCCGCCATGCGCGCCCCCACGGGCGTGCTGCGGCATGTTATCCTGAAGGACGTCATATGACGCCCAGTCAGGATAATGAAACCACTTCCCGGACGTCAATATGCTATTGACCGGGTGGGAAGTGGTTAAGGACACAAATAACATGGGGTGTTTAGGGGAAAGCACTACTATGGAGCTGACAAAATACTAGCTAAGTGACTAGGCTATAGGTGTATATGGGCCCAAAAGAGCATACTGCGGAGGTTAGTAAAGGCAAATATGCATGAAGGACAAAAAAGGAACTTAAAAAGCTTCCAGCATGCATAAGGACAAAGGGGCACAGCATATTACAGCATATTGCAATCATGGTAATTAGGGAATGATGAAAGAAATACAATACATTAGCAAACATTAAATACATAGAATGTGATGTTAAAGGAGAAAACTTACCTTCATATAGTCCTTCTGCAGGACCTGAATTATGGCAGAACAGGTCTCTGGGATAATGATCCCCAGAGCCTGGGGGGAGATGCCTGTCGAGAACTCGAGGTCCTGAAGGCTTCTCCCCGGCGCCAAGTACCGCAACGTGGCGACTAGGCTCTGCTCCGGAGTAATGGCTTGCTTCATGCAGGTATCCTGCCTGCTGATATAAGGGGTCAGCAAAGCCAACGGACGGTTAAAAACGGGGTCTGTCATCCTGAGATAATTCCTGAAATCATGAGGATTATTCTCCCGGATCTCACGAAGCAAAGGCATGTGCGAGAATTGGTCACGCTGGAGCAACCAATTCTTTCTCCATGAACTCCTCCTCGCCCTGTTCATGGACTGGGCTTGGGTCAAAGTTAAAAGCCCAACACCAAGCCCCTGCACAGCACGAACTCTACGACGAACTCTACGATGAGTACGTACAGGCAACATGGCTTCAAAACGGTCGGTTGCAACGAGCGGACAATAACGGACTGAAAATCAAAGACGGTACTATAAATAGCATGCAATGACAAACAAATGCAAACTGACTACACGCACTGATAAGCAGATACGAACCCACAAGCACAAACTGAAGAGCAGTAACGATCTGAAGCACAAGTCTGAAAAGAAGCGAATCGCCTCTAACCAAACTTCTACTAACACGCAATAAACTCGAGATCAGCAGAAGGAGCCCAAAGGGTGCCACACGTGGTGCTGAAGTTCCCTTTTATAGTCCCGTTGTATGCGGTGTACGTCACCGCATTCTTGACAATCGGAAATGTGTATGCAAGACAAGTTTGAGCCAACATCCGTCGGAAAAAATCTGATGGATTTTGTTGTCTGATCGTGTGTATGGGGCATAAGTCTTGGAGAGCAGTCCTTATCCTTGGAAAATGTACTTTCCTAAAGTGAAGTGTTTTTATCTTTTCAGTTTGTGTTTGTTGCTTATAACTTACATTAAATTAACTCATGTTATACCCAGATGTACTTTTATATGAACATTAGTAATAAGCTCTGCATGGTTTGAGATTACCAAGTCCAGCAGAGCATCCCCCACTGTCCCAAACCTTGCAGTCCTATCCATCTGTGCAAGAAGCTGAGTCTCCTCCTCCTCAATAACATTGGGTGGCCTATAACAAACTCCAATGATTAACTTTGAGCTATGCATATCCATATGAAGTTCCACCCATAATGCTTCAGCCTCATCACACTCACCATCAACAAGGTCCTCTTTCACACTTGCTTTGAGATCCATTCTCACATAGAGACAGGTACCTCCACCTTTCCGTTTTGCCCTGTCTCTCCTAAAGAGAGCATAGCCAGGAAAAGTAATAGCCCAGTCATGTGAAGTTGAGTGAAGCCAAGATTCAGCATTACCGATTGAAGTGTTACTAAACACAGGAGTCGGCATTCACTATATCTTGTCTCCAACAGTACACAGAACATGGAAATGCAATTATTTGAGTAACTATAAACTGTTAAATACCTTTCTCATCAGCAGTATATAACAATCTGTGACTTCTATCAATGTCTGGCTGAGCACTGGTTAAAGCTTGTAGGAGGAGTTTTCATTCTCCTCTGACTGTCCTATGAGGCCACATGACCCCTGACCCTCTGTTTATACAGTGCTGTTTGGCCCTGTGCTGATCACATGCAAAAAAAAAAAAAAAACTCTCTAGCAATAAAAGAATAAATGCAAAAAAAAGCACATTTATTATTATTATTTTCTGGACCAGATCTCCATCTCCATAGCATGGTCTCTGGTACCCCCATGCTTTATCATCTTGTCGAGTGGTCGATGTTAACCCCTCAACGCCCATGAGGAATGAGAGTGGGATCATTGGTGTTTGTATGACACTTTTTATTTCTATCAGCTTCTCTTTTGAAACAATAAACTATAGCCGTATTTATGGTTTCATTGACTTCTGTTGATTCCCCACCTGACTATTCAGTCCATTGAGCGCTGTTCCCCAGGTTATCTTTTCAGATGTTACATTCTCCACATGTCATTGATCAGCTGCACTAGTTTTGGATGTTTTATATTTTATATTTATAATTTCTTGGTTGCCCCGCACTACCTTTTGATCCAAATTCTTTTAGCGCTCAAGGACCTATGTTTCTTTAAAAAAAAGACACAAGTCTATCGAATTTAACTAACCAAATTTAAAGCAGTAGTAAACCGATGCGTTTTTTTTTTCTTGCAACCTACAAGGCAATGTCATAGTGTGCTAGTATGCATCTCCAGCGATGCTCTATCCCTGCTGAAGGTGCTTCTATTTTCACCCAGTCTTCCTTCCGAGTTCGGAATCCCGGTGTGTGAGTGGCCAGAGCTGTGATGACGTTTCTCACAGGACTCTGAAGGAATGACCACCCGGAGTGATGTTACCAGCTGAATCTACTAAACGCTGCACATTTAGCAGATATTTACAGTACCGATAAGTAAGACTTATTATAGGCTTACCTATAGGAGAAAATTATGCATGGGAGTTTACTCCCACTTTAAACAAAAACCTGCATCCAAAACAATATTTACTAAAAACAACATTTTTAGATTAAAAAGACCATAATCTACATCATTTATAACATGTAGAGCAGAAAAAAGTTTACTGGCAACTATGTAGTGCTTAGGACCTATTTAAATTGTATCTGCTCAGACAGGCTCGTACATTACACATTATAGATTTTTTTTTGATGTGAGGGATGTAGCACTAAGCTTTAGGCCCATTGTGCTGAGAGTAATTCTTGATGTCATACATTGCTACATTTTTTAAAACACATTATATTGTGAAGAGCTACACTTTAATATTTATTTTTTTGTGACTTATTTATGTCAAGTTTTTATTAGGGGGGCAGGATATTATATGGTGGTTACTATACAGTAAACATAGTGCTGTTTGTTTAAAAATGAAAATCACACTTGTTTAATAAACTATTTTGGTTACTGAACTGTTAGTATTGTATTTTTTTAACATGCTTGCCTACTAAAAACGCTGCTCTATTTTAAGTGGTATATTATCCACAAAGCACTAAATGAATAATCTTTCTACATGTTACTATAAAAAAACATGTATGTGTGTCAGAAGACGCCTGGGGCTCAAGGTAGCCTTAATCTGCAATTAGCTCTTCAAATGTCTTTCATTGTGAATAGTTTAAAATTTACTTTTTAGGTCCCCATGCACACTGCTTGCAAAAAGCATTAGTTACCTCTGTGTCAGGCATTTTTCTCACAGGTTGGTGAGACACCAATATCTAATTGGAGCCATAAGAAGATAATGGTTGTACTGCATTTGTCAAACTTATCCAAGAAATAGCATAAACTAAAATTGTGTTCTATAAAATGGATGAGCTGAAGGTATCTGTTAAAGCATGCAGCCTAACAGGCCAGGAAAGGGGGAATGAGTGTGTGCCCTCCAGCCAAACCATACCGTGCCACATGCCTTCTACATGGGAGGAAGTCCCATGTTGATGAGGAAAAGAGCCTCTTCCCCACATCCTTGGCCCAATGGTTGTGGGGGGTCTGTTGGTGGGGGCTATCAGAATCTGAAGAAGCCTTTCACTATAGGGGGCCCCCATGAAAATGAGTATGTGGCACATAATACCCTTCCTCATTAACACATACAGCATAGACATTTTTTTTTACCAAATCCTTTATTCAAAAAAAAAGTTCAACAATGTACATTCATCGTCATCCATTGATGTAGTTTACCTACATGCACCCATGTACATGGGTACCAATGTAATGGGTGTTGAATTAATTATGATAAATTGCACCCGACGCCTGCTCTATTGCCCAACAGACATGTCCATCCAGTTCAACCATAAAAAAAAAAAATAATAAATAAAAATAAAAAATATCGTACAATCCAATATACCCAATTCTATACCCACAGTTGTTCCAGAGGAAGGCAAAAAAAAAAAAAAAAAACAGCAGAGCATGCTCCAATCTGCTACAGCAGGGGAAAAAAATCCCTTCCTGATCCCCCGAGAGGCAATCGGATTTTCCCTGGATCAACTTGACCTATAAATGTTAGTACCCAGTTATATTATGTACATTTAGGAAAGTATCCAGGCCTTTCTTAAAGCAATCTACTGAGTTAGCCAGAACCACCTCTGGAGGGAGTCTAGTCAACATTTTCACAGCTCTTACTGTGAAGAAACCTTTCCGTATTTGGAGATGAAATCTCTTTTCCTCCAGACGTAAAGATAATCATAATAAATCATAAATCATATTTGGTCAGTGATGTAACCCTTCCTTTTTTTTACATGGTTGGGAATTCTCAGCCAATAATTTAATAGGGGTAACATCACTGGTTTCTAAGAATGCAGCAAGTGTCTGCACCACTTCCTTAGCAACCATTAACAGGAAGGAAGGTATAATATATAGTAGCAGTAGAAATATTGCTACTATATATTATGTTTAACTTCTGCTGAACAATCATAAAGTCCAGCATTTAAACAAATGGACAAGCAGCCAAAGTTTTGTCCCAACCTTGAGCTCATCCTTATTTCCAAAATGAAATGCAACCACTGTGTCATGTCAGCTAGAAACTGGGTAAACCTTAATTTCTCAAGCAACAAAAATATATAACAAGACAACAAAATTTAAAAAGATCCTCTCGAATTCTTGTTGTTTAAGCATTACCACATAGTAGCTATGGATTCCGTACAGTGTGTTAATATTGCCAATGTAGCCTGTAACAGCTATATGTGCTTCAAAATACATATCTCTAAAACATTATTAGAGAAGAAGAGATGTATTGGAGGTCAAAGAGAATAACTCATCATTCTGCATGTCATATGTCAATGCAATGGATATTGCTATTTACTAATTATAACTGCAAGAAGAGATAATTGTGACACCTAGTAATTATAAATAGCAACTGGTTTAACAATGTAACCAATTGTTGGGTTCTCCCCAATTTAAAAAAACAACTCTCACATGTTACTATTACAAACATGTAAGTTGACAGCAACATATAATATATTACAGTGTATTATGCATATCAAAGATACTGCATATGTAGATATTTATCCATCCAATGTGTTTCTCAGAATAAAGTCAGCTTTCTCAAGAATGCATATGTAGAGCATCTTGTGAAAGAGTAAACATTTTCATGAGTAATACAAGAAGATAATGTGGCTAAAATCTGTTACCTGTAGTAATATGTTCAGTCCTTAACATATTGATCATATTGGTAATCACATGCTAAAAACCATCAACCAGTGTATCATAAAAACATATCCAACATACAATAACCTAAATGTTTTCATATTAACATTTAAGAGTGTTTTTGTAAATGAGGAGAACACAATACATAGACAACTTGTTAACCTCCCTGGCGGTATTCCCGAGTGTGGCTCGGGTGAATTTTCAGTACCAAAAGCGGTAACCCCGAGCCACACTCGGAATTGCATCACAGGATCCATGCAAAGTTACTTACCTTGTCCCCAGGATCCTGCAATGTCTCCCTGCATTGTGTGCGAGCCGTGTCTCTGCTCGATTCATCACAGCGCCGAGCTCCGTTCCCTGTGAGCGTTGTGACGCACGGGGACGGAACACGGTGCGCTATAGCGTTAGAAATAGTGCCTGCAATCCGCCCTAAAACAGCTGCACCATTGTCTGCAGTGTGAAAGCCCGGGGGCTTTCACACTGCAGCGGTGTGCTGGCAGGACGTCAAGAAAAGTCCTGCCAGCAGCTTCTTTTGAGTGGTGAAGGAGCGGTGAACTCACTGCTCCTTCACCACTCCTCCACCGCTCCTCCACCGCTCCTCCACCGCTGCTCCCCATTGAAATCAATGGGGCAGCGCTGTAATACGGCCGGCAAAACGCTGCTATTGCGGCATTTTGTGGGGGGGTTCAACCCTTTCTCGGCCGCCAGCGGGGGGTAAAAGCGTCCCGCTTGCGGCCGAAATGCGCCGCAAATCCGACGGTTTTACCGCCGACGCTATGGGTGGTGTGGTGTGAAAGGGGTCTTTCAGTGTTTTTGATTTGATTACATTATTGAATCATTTTTATTATTATTATATTTATTATTTGTTATAATTATTTATAGTTATTTATTATATTATAATTTATGATATCGTGTTTCAAACTTTATCATATCCGGGATGTCTACTAGATCTTGTTTAGACAGATTTAAGTGTGTTATTCCTAAGAATTAAAGGCCTACAATATAAAACGACAAATTTCCATGCAAAACAATTGTACCGCTTTGAGCATCAAAAATCTGAAATAATCATACCGCCAGGGAGGTTAAAATGTCCCATCCTTGCTTTTACACTTTTTATTAGCTGTACATTTTATTGTGACATTAGGCTTCACCTTTGCTGTAAACCAGCAGTTCTTCATGCACAGCTGTTCCAGTGGCATAAAGGAACCATACCTTGATATATTATGGTTCTGCTCACTATCCTTAAGTAAGGAATCAAAAGTTAAGATGCATATTCTTGCTGTAAATTATTTGACCTATTCTCTAAATTTATGCATTGGTTCTTTCACATTACCATGTTTGTTCATTTTATTTTTTCAGCCTTGCTCATACCCAGATAGCAAGGATAACTTGCCACTGTGGCAGCATTAAATTGTTATGCCGCGTACACACGATTGGACATTCCGACAACAAATGTTCGATGGGAGCTTGTTGTCGAAAATTCAGACCGTGTGTTTTCAGACCGTGTGAGCTTTGTTGTCGGAAATTCCGAAAAAAATATTCCGATGGAGCCTCCATCGGAATATTTTTTTCGGAATTTCCGACAACAAAAATTTGAGAGCTGGTTCTCAAATTTTTCGACAACAAAATCCACTGCCTGTAGAAGGGAATTCCACATCCTTGCCTCTCTTAAGCCCCATACACACGGTCGGACTTTTTCATGGATTCTGTCCGATCGGACAATGTTGTTGAAAAATCAGACCGTGTGTATGCACCATCGGACAGTGTACGTCGGTTTGTCCGACGGACAAAGTCTTATCTCCTGCTGGAAAGATTTGCCGTCAACACGGTCCGATCACACCAAATCCGATCGTGTGTACGGTTGTCCGACGGACAAAGTGCTACGCATGCTCAGAAGAAATTCTGTGACGGAAGCGCTCGGTCAGGTAAAACTACCTTTCCTAATCGACACAGCACATTCGTCACGCTGCAATGTTAAAATGTCTTTTAATGCAGCGCATTCTCTTTTTCTTTACAATGCAACAAGAATGACATGTTTTAGCTGCTCCTATTCACCCGCACTTCTCACAAACTTACTTCTTTATTACTTTTCAGCATTTATACACTACATGTTTATTTTTACTCAGATCGTAAAAGAATCTTTGTTATATTTTTAGCATCATTTGTCTTTTTTATTTTTTATTTTGGGAATACATATTTGAAGGTTTTTTTTTTTTTTTTTTTTGGAGGGGGGTTGTGTGTCTCAACTTAGCAAAACCACATTATTAACATTTGTATTTCTTGCTTAAATTTACTAGGAGTTTGTTGGTTGTTGGTGCCCCTTGTTAATTCTACTTTAGGATTAGTGAAATGTACCTGCCTACTCACAAATAATCTGTCATTGTAGAAAAGTAAAACACATAGGCAATGATTATTTCAAATCAAAAAGACCTTTATTTAGGTGTCAGCAACAAACCAAAGAGGAACGCAGCCATGGTGAAACTTGGGGAATTTGCAAAGCCTTGGCCCCCCACGGCAACCATCATTTTTCAAGCGTAGAAAATTGGGGGCTGAGGAGTACGTATATTAAGGGGAGTGCAATCTGGTCCTGAAGTCCAAAGTATCCGTAACTGCAGCAGATGCCATCTAGGTCCCCAGGCTCTGGTACTACAAGAGGCTCCATCTTCTCTCAGACCAGACTGATTCCAGGTCGTCACTCTCAGGTCTTCCTTCCACGCTTCCTTGCACGCTGTGGCTGTCGTGCTGGTGGGGTGGCAGAAGGAGGAGGAGGAGGAGGAGGCGGAGCATGGTAGCTATGGCAAACATGTGTGACTGGGGTCATCTCCCCAGCCCTACCCTTATTTAGGACATGGAGGATGAGCCCCTCACACATGTTGCGTTGCCTCACCTCCATACCCATCATTTTTGTGACAACCACCGAGCCAAAGGTCTCCTCGTCGGCGGGTGTGGCATGTAGGGAGGCTGAAGCCTCTCTTATCATCCTGAGCGCTGACTCTGCTGCATAACCCCCCCTTCTCGCCCTTTTGTAGGGAAGGCGGAGGAGAGGGATTTGTGAGTCAGTCAGTCTCTGAGGCCTAGCCCCCTCTTGGCTGCCACTACCCACCTGGTGGCTGCCACTAACCCCTGCCTCCTCCTGACTGCCACCTTCCACAGCCACCTCCTGGCTGAGGTCTTCCTGTGTATGAAAAAGGGACATAGTTTCAGTTATTTGTTCATCAAACACACACAATTCTCATCTTGTGACTGTTGCAAAATGTTTACAATTAGAAAACCATACAATTCTCAGCCCTGCAGTTTAGATTGTGGCCCCAACTGTCTCCAACACTACTGTCAGTTGATATGTCAAACACGTTAGGAACTAAGCAATTGGGTATCCTGAATTAAGTGAACATCATTCATTATTCACATAAATGGTAACCAAACTACTATACCTGGAACAAGCTGGGCTCCTCCACCTCTTCCAGACTGGAAGGCCCAGGTTGGTCCTCGGAAGCCTCATCAGGGGTGGCCTGCGCGCAAGGAAGCGTGGAAGGAGGAGTCGAGAGTGGCTCCGTGACATCAGCCTGGTCTTTGAGAAAGTGGAGACTCTGATAGTACCAGAGCTTGGGCACATAGACCTCATCTGCTGCAGTTGCAGTTTCTTCCGACTTCACAACCTTCTTGCGCTCCCTGATATACGCACTCCTCAGGCTGCCAATTTTCTTTCTTATAGCATCAACAGTTGCCGTGGGGAACCTTGGCTTGACAAATTCCACAAGTTCCTCCAGGGCTGCGTGCCTCTTTGGTTTGTTGCTATAATGGGGGTGTTTACCCTGCCATAAAATGGAAAATTCCCTGTATTTGGCAATGAAGAGGGGGAGAAAACTCATGTCGTTGAATCCCTTCATAATCTCTGCAAGACACAACACCACACAAAACACTATAAATTATGTCTGGCTAAACTCTCCTAATCTTCTCCATAAAGAGGCCTCAAGTTCGAATCAGTCTAGGCTAGTTATGTACCAACGTCCAATTGTACCTTCGTTTGTAGCGATCGTCTCGTGCGTGAGTTTTCTCTCCCCCTCGTCTCCCAGATCGTGGCTACGACACAGGCGTGTGACGTTTTATATACAGTGCGCATGCGTCAAACTCCGCCCGCCCCTGACGATCTTTCTCGTCTATTCCCCACCCCTTCTCTTTACGGCGCAGTGGGGAGAGCACATGGCGGGGACACAGCAGGTGCGCCACAAATATCCCACCAACGAGGAGGACGAGGAAAGTCCGGAGGCAGAAAACGTCCCGATCCCGGAGCCTGAAATTCAAGGCCTCCAATATGTCATTTGGAGAAATGTTGGAGATGGTGGACATATTAAAGAGGAGCGACTATGATGGGAAGTATGGGCCTTACCTCAACCCCAATGTCCGCAAGGCAAGATCATGTCTAAAGTTGTGAGAAGGCTGTACAATCAGTTTGGGGTACAACGATCCAAGGAGCAACTGAGGAAACGCTGGTCAGACCTGAAACTGAGGGAGGCCGATCAGTACAGAAAGATCAAGCGAATTCTTCAAAAAAGTAAGTAGTTGTGTTTTGTGTTTTATTTCTTGCTTGCATACTGCTCCATGTGGTTTGATTTTTACAAAGTTGTACATTCCAAAATGGCCACTTTCATGTTCGTCTGTGCATAAAAATTTAGCTTGCTAGGTGGTAACTAGCCTGGCTGATTGATAGGGGCTTCACTGACCTTTTCCCTAACTCTGAATTTGATGCACTTCTCTTCTGTCACTAGGTGGCATTGTTGCCTGTGACAGTAGAATGATACGGACACAGGGAATACAGACTAGGAGTGAATAGGTTGAATCAGCCAATTAGCAGGGGTCTCTTTGTTTCCTTGGCCTGCTGGGAGCGCCTATTTATTTGGGAGGAGTCGGGTGATCGGAGTTCTGTGCCACCTGGACGGCTGTCTAGGTGGACGTGTGTTTTCGAGGCTTCGGGTTGCTAGGCCTGAAGCCTGAGGCCTATCCCGGGAGCACCTGGCTGCTAGGTAATCTGAGACCGATCAAGGTTTGAGAGAAGCAGTGCGGGGTTGGGGCTTTCGGCTGGGGGCCCAACTGAGTTGCAGAGGTTCCACCGGATGGGGAACTGCATTGTTGCCAGTGGTGAAGGAGAAGCAGTTGCCACATGTGGTGACCTCTCCTGTTACCAGAGCCAAGTGAGGATCAAGGTCAGAGATAAAAGGAGACACAGTCGCCATTAAGGGACAATCACTCTGGTTATCAGAGGCCAGTTATGGAAGTCTGAAGAAGTACTAGAGCAACTTTACCAGAGATGGTGAACAAGTGGGAAAGCTTCAGTAGAGTGCCAAGCCAGGGACCCAGTGGGTTAGCAGGGGTGACACTTGAGGAGAACACAGCAGGTTAGCTGTGGAAGAGCTCAGGGGATCCAATGACGACTGGGATCTTAAAGTCTAGTGAGAGATCGGGAGCTCAGTGAGTGAAGATCTACAGTAGGATACTGTGAGATGTGAGAAAAGATCTATAACGGGTTACTCTGAGTTACGTGCATGGATCTCTATTGACTGTTCAAAGATCAGTTGCCATAGGAGACATCCAGCTTAAAGGCCCTCTACCTGTATAGCTGTCTGCCTATTATTTTGTTTTGGAGTCAATTGCTATTGCATCTGCCTAAGGATGTCCTGGCTCTAAACTCTCTCTCCCTCAGTTCTTATTAAGAGACAATAAATCTCTTTTATTCACATTCAAAAAGTGACTGGTGCCCATGTTTTCAACTTGCATTATACCCACCATGTCTAGTAACCCATAATGTGAAGAAGTATGTCAGCTCTCCCTCATTCTGGAGGTCACCATTAGGCCTTTGGGGGTCAGGGATGCCGCTACATAAGTAATCAGAGTTCAGCTGAACAACAAGTAAGAATACAACCACGAAATACAGCCTTTCAGCTGTAGAAAGTCGTTTAGACAAGCAAGTACACAAATTGCTTGTCTGACCATTTAATGGTTTAATTTGATATAATTAATGTTCTTCTTCCAGATTACCTTTGACAAGTGCATGTACATACAGTAAGACAAATTTTTTATTGGTCGAGAGATTGGCCAGGAGCTCAGCTAATTCAGCAAATAGGAATTTGTTTAATCCCATTAGATTCTACAAAACTTTTCCATCCTTGCCCTGTGATTTCTTTGCTCTTTCTGGTCGAAACTAATTTTGGAATTTACTTCTTTAACTTTTAGATAATGGAATGAAAGTTCTGTAAACGACAATTTTCTAACAGATCTCTACACATGTAATGCCAGCTTAATTTAAGATAGACTTACAGTTAAAAAAAAACCCTACTGCCTTTCTGATAAGCCTGTTAAATTCAAAGATGTTAAAATACAACATAAAATATCAGTGAACATTCCACCAGGCTCTGTGATGTCTACTAAAGATGCATATCTGAGTGTGGAAGAGCCACTGATTGACTCTCCCTAAATATAATATCTCATTTTGATCACATGACAGACCATCGTGGAACCTGGAGCTGCACTCATGGAAGGACATGTATTTTGTTTTTTTAACCCTCTATAAATTTGATGGAACAATATGAGCAGGAGAACAAAATATGTTAAGCTGCTTCAACCATGAAAAAGATGCTTAGCAGTTAAATTTAGGCCATGGTGATTCTAGCTTCTATTGTAAATAAACACAGACTCACAGCTTTAATTTCATATTGATGAACAGCTAAGAAGATAAATTAGCTCAAGCAATCATTTAAATATTAACCAGGCACCTTTTCCATCTGTCTTGGAAGATTTAATACTGTATGTTTGGAGTTTCAATATTGCAGCGTTAGCACAGTCATTCCAATATACGGATGAGATGTGACAAGTGCCAATGAGAGGGTGATTCTATGAATAGAGAGCAATTTATTTTTCCTGAGGGCCGTCAGTTATAAATAGATTCCAAGGAGCCCCCAAGGTCCTGGCTGACACAAAGTAAAAAATGGAAAGAAACATCCACATTTTGTTTCTTTTTAAGGTCATGTGTTTTCTAAGCAGGGGACAATGAGGTCTATATAGATTTATATTAAGTGGTTAATAGGCTCTCTTTCCCTTGCCAGCAATAAATAAAGTAACCTGCGGAATGTGGTCCCTCATAGCTTTTTTTTGTGTGCCAAAAGACCTTGTTTTACTAAAGGTTATGAACAGCTTTTACCATGCATGTGGAGATGTGTGCACATACTGTGCATTGAGTTTAGTAACTAGTGTGGTTTACTATGTGGTGTATGTGTTAGTGTCCAAACATACACCAGCAAAGCAAAGGCATGCCTAAATTAAAATGTGATTTTCTCTAATGACCTTTGGTTTTTCTGTTAGGTATTTTACATATGAATCTTCTATAGAAATAAATCTGCATGAACTGCACAATGATATAAATATTGGCAACAGAAAAAGAAAAACATAAAGAGTAACAAAACTCTAGTACATGCTGTGCTGGAGGTATCACAGCATACCTGCCCAGATATGGCCATTGTGTCCATAGCCAGCATATGTACACATGTAAATGCTGCCTGCTACCTCTGAAAAGGTTGCCAATGATTAGTGCATGTCTACTGTATATGGCAGAGAGCACTTAAAGTTATCAGCTCACATGATTTTTATAGGAATCAACAAGTATTATATTTTTTGCACCTATTGAACAGTTATAACAAAACACTTTCAATATCACAATTAACAGACCAAAAAGTAACAATAAGAGTTTGTTGTTAGGGATTAAATTCACTTTAACCTCCCTGGTGGTTTTCCCGAGTGTGGCTCGGGGTTAAATTTCAGTACCTTTAGCGGTAACCCCGAGCCACACTCGGGATTGCATTGCAGGATCCTGGTGCAGTGTACTTACCTTGTCCCCAGGATCCTGCAATGTCCCCCCGCTGTGTCTGTGGGCTCCGTGCTCCGCCCCGATGTCCTGTGTGCCAGGCTCTATTCCCTGAGAGCGGCACGATGCATGAAGCGGAGCCCGGCGGGAAATTCAAAGAATTGAAAATTCATAACACATACAGTACACTGTATTCTTACAGATTACATTACTGTATGAAATCATTTAACATCCCGTTTGTCGCTAGTGCTTTGTCCAGTGCCATGCATGTAGTTTTATATTATATATACTGTTCTTTCTGCCTGGAAACTTGAGATTGCCCATAGCAACTAAAAAGTGTTTTTAGACCAGCTAAAAAACATAGTGATAGTAAATTAGATCATTTGCAGAATTGAGCGATAGTGAATCGTGGGAAATTCATTTTATTATTATTATAATTTATAATTATTTATAGTTATTTATTATATTATAATGTATGATTTTGTGTTTCAAATTTTATCATACCCGGGATATCTACTAGACTCTTGTTTGGACAGATTTAAGTGTATTATTGCTAAGAATTACAGGCCTACAATATAAAACTCCAAATTTCTATGCAAAACAATTGTACCGCTTTGAGACGCAAAAATATGACATAATCATACCGCCAGGGAGGCTACGATCTATAGTCTTAGACAAGTTAACTGGTTAAGTTACACATAAATGTGCATTGAGTTTAATAGGCCAATACACTTGAATAGTTTGCCAAAGCACCAGACTGAAAAAAAAAATGCACCTGTGCTATTTTTCCTTAAACAACTCACCATTATGCCCCATACACACGGTCGGACATTCCGACCACAAAATCCGTCTGATTTTTTCTGACTGATTTTGGCCAAAACTTGTCTTGCATACACACCGTCGCACAAAGTTGTCAGGGAATCCGATCGTTCAGAACGTGGTGCTGTAAAACACGTATGTCGGGACTACGAAGAGGCCAGTAGCCAATAGCTTTTGTCCCCAAATTTATTCTGAGCATTCGTTGCACTTTCTGCATCGGAATTCTATACACACAATCTGAAATAGTCCTATCAAATTTTGTTGTCGGAAAATTTTAGGTCCTGCTGTCAAACTTTTTCTGTCCAAAATTCAGACGCAAAAAGTCCGCTAGAGCCCACACACGATCGGATTTTCCGACAACATAATCCGATCTGACTTTTTCCATTGGAATGTCCGACCATGTGTACGGGGCATAACTCTGGTGCATTGCATTAGTGCACTGGGTGCCATTGAAAATAAAATTTCACCCCAATGAACTAACACGTGCAATGTGAACAGGCCTTCATTTTGAATAAATGTAAAGATTTGCACTTGGCAGCTCTTGACAAAATAGTCAATATTTGGTTAACAGGACTCTACAGGTAAATCTTATTTTACCAGATGGGACATAGAGGATTTAAAGGCATCATAGAAAAGCTCATCTAAATCTGAAATTGACTTCCATTTTTACAATTACTTGCTGTATTGATTATGAAATGTGAAGTAAACAAAAAACAGATGCAGTACAGTGTAATTTATAGTTATTTACTATAATAATATAATTGCAAAGGGAGAAATTAAGGAAAATCCTGGTAACAGTCACCCTAAAATGATTTCATTTGAATTGTAAAGAACAAACACAAGCCGGAATGACAAAAACAGTGAATTTTAAAAGCCAATCTTTCAATGTTGAGGGCCAGAAATAGTTTGTAAGGAAATATTGTCAACAAACGACACAGAACCCAGTTTATTCCTATAGGTACAAAAGACAAAGAATTAAAGTAAAACCTATGTGGTTTAAAGGGGAATAAAAGGCAAAACCTTTTTATCATTTTGAAAAGATTAAGGGAGAGTTATAACCACTGTCTTTTTTGCGATCAGTGTCCCATTAGGGAGATTTCCCTTCACCTTCTGTCTCAAAGCCAAAACAGGAAAATAGAGGCAATACCTCCAAAGCAAGGAAATCCCTGGTTGTCATCAGCAATGGCACAACTAGTGTCTCTATTGGAAGATTTACCCTTTATTTGTGTTCTGGTGACAACTATAAATTTTGGATTTTCCTTTACTCTCAGTGATAACAGGAAATAGCAGAAATAGAGAGAGTAACTTGCCTTAATGGGGACACAGACAACAATAAAAATTTGATAGATGTTCAAATCCCACTCCACACTATCCAAACCTAAAAAAAAAAAGCTTTGCATTTAGTTATAAGCTAAAAAGTTAGGGTTAAAGCAATCTATAGATAATGCATAAAGAGCATTACAACATCTAAAACTGAATGAACACATCATTTGAAGATTACAGAGGATATACCTAGAGTTTATTCAAAAGGCAATTAGACATGTGGTTGAAATGGATGATAAGCTAAAAAGAAAGAAAGAAAGACCAATCCCACCAAAGAAATAGTTTAAATATAACAGCCAAAAAGATAGCTAACCTATTAAATATCTACTTTAGCTCTGGGTATACAAAGGATCATTTGTATACCCAGTTCAGTGCCCCCACAGCAAGCTGCTTGCTGTGGGGGCACTGAACAGGAGGGAGAAGAAGATGGGGATCCAGGCTGCTCTGTGCAAATCCACTGCAACAGAGCAGGTACGTATAACATGTTTATTATTTTTATAGGCAAAAAACGGGACTTTACAATCACTTTAATGTCTTTAGATGTGGTGGTTTCACTAGTTTTCGTATTTTTACCCCTTTTTTCCCCTGGAAATCCTATGAATAACACACTTCCTGTCCCTGGTGCTTCATTAACCCCTCCATTGTATTTAATTAAGGAGCTATGGTTGTCACTTAGGCCAAACATTAAATGTGTCTACCTTTGTTCATATCCATTACACGGGTGGGGTTTGATGGTATAAGTAGCTTACATAGATAAGATAACATTGTTTTATGCTTCACAGAGCCAATGACACTGCATCACTGCATTATATCCCATTTTTTAGTCCCCTGCAGTATCCCCCAGGTGGTCAGGGATATTCCCACAGAGTGCAAGACAAAATCAGAGAAATTCCCAGCTCAACTCACCAACCTGCTTACCAACCAAATTAAACTGTCTAACAGTATGCGTTAAAAACAGGGGGACACATTTGCAAATGCATTTGTAAGCTGCAAGGCCACTTCACGGCACCCTGTATTAGCTGCAGTCTTAACTCTTGTAAATTTATGAGAGTCTCTACAGTGGACGCACATGCATTCTAATAGATAGATAGGGGGCAGGTGGGCCTGCAGGTAGCCCAATCCTCCTTAACCAGTTGCCGCCCACCCACCGTCAAATGACAGAGGGGCCGTGCGGCTCTCGTTCTGGGTGGACATCATATGACCTGGGCCCATTCAAACAGGGCATACGTGTGATCAAGTGCACGCAGCACTGCACTGTCGGTGGCGGCATTTCCCTGAGACACATCGCATCACCAACAGGGGTGAACAACCATTGGGAATGGCTGTTTACCACGTGATTGGCTGTGATCAAGTCACGGCCAATCACAGATGGTACTGTCCCCTTGAACACGATCGGCAGCACGCTGTCCCAACACGGCCTTGGCATTGGTGAATGCTATCGACTTTATCACACATTCCTAAAATCTTAACCCATATTTTTAACCATTTCACCATTTTCATTTTCTGTGCTGACCATTTCCCATGCTTCCTCAATTAACCATGCACTGCCTTCCACGTAAACTGAACCTGGCCTGTTTTTTTAATATGCATCTGCCTACTGTTTGGACTGCTTCCACGTGAACTGACCCTGGCCTGTTTTATCAACAACGCTTCTGCCCACCGTTTGGACTGCTTGCACGTGAACTGAGCCTGGCCAGTTTTATTGACTATGCTTTTGCCTACTGCTTGAACTGATCTGTTGCCCTGCTACTGTGGTACACAGGGGTCGCACATGTGAGGGGCTCCAGAATTGAAGACCAGAGGCTTCAAAGAAATTTGGGTGGGAGAAGCCTCTGCCCCTGTGCCCCTGTGCCCAGGTCTTACCTGATTGAGGCTCTCAGCCGGCTGCTGACTTACTGCCATCATGCCTCTGCCTGCCACATGAACTGACCTCACCTCTGCCTGATACCTGTACTATGGAAATAATTAGCTGTAGCAAGAGGCAGTGTGTTTATGAAGGGCTGGATAGCGGTGAAATAATGAGTGTCTGCAGGTAACAGTGTACCAGGACCAATATTATGGCTGTGCTGGCTGTCTCTGCCTGGACAATTGCTATGAACAAAAACTTTGGCTATGCTAACAATATAAAAAATGGAGAAATCTGCGCTTGGAAAAATGTGTGACTAGAGCTGCTAAACACTATAGCCCTAGATACCGAACCAAACAACAAAATAAAAAGAAAAGTGCAGTGCTCAAAAGTAGTGAATAAATACCTATACCTGTGATGGTGAAATATAAATGGTTACAAACTTAATTGTGAAACCTGAAAATATGTTTAACCAAAATTAATCATATATAACAAATATATATGAAAATATGTTTAACCAAAATTAATCATATATAACAAAATATATATAGTGAGATGATACATGTACATGTGATGAATTAATAGTGCAAAAAAATTCAAACAAAGTTCATAACAGCAAATGGTAGACTCTGCTTGATGTTCTCCCAAAATAAACTTTTAAAACGTGATAAGAGGTATCCTAAATGATATTCAAAATTGACCACGCAGTTCCCATCATCAAATCGTAAAGTGTGAAATGGAGGCTTACCAGATCCCTGGTCTTTTAAAGCATGTATCCAATCCCATCAGTCAGGGTCCTCCAGGTGCCGGTATCTCCCCTCACAGCGATCAAGGGGGTACCTTGATGATGTCACGTTGTGACGAAACGATCGTCGGGTAACCACGCCCACACGTCCTGCACATGCGCGATCGTTTTTCAAACTCCAAGTGAAGGAGTTTTTTTCTCTCTGCTACAACGTAGCTAGTTTTTGTTGGAGCTGACTAGCATTTGCTAGGCTGTTCATGCACATGCTGTATATTGATATTTACTGCTCGGTTGAGCTATAATAAAGGAGCCATTTATTTTATCGTACCACACGATTTGGAGGTGTTTTCTTCTATCTTTTTGGTGACTCTCTGGGATGTCGGTTTGATCGCTGTGAGGGGAGATACCGGCACCTGGAGAACCCTGACTGATGGGATTGGATACATGCTTTAAAAGACCAGGGATCTGGTAAGCCTCCATTTCACACTTTACGATTTGATGATGGGAACTGCGTGGTCAATTTTGAATATCATTTAGGATACCTCTTATCACGTTTTAAAAGTTTATTTTGGGAGAACATCAAGCAGAGTCTACCATTTACTGTTATAGACTTGTTTGCACTATTAATTCATCACATGTACATGTGTCATCTCACTATATATATATTGTTATATATGATTAATTTTGGTTAAACATATTTTCATATATATTTGTTATATATGATTAATTTTGGTTAAACATATTTTCAGGTTTCACAATTAAGTTTGTCACCATTTATATTTCACCATCACAGGTATAGGTATTTATTCACTACTTTTGAGCGCTGCACTTTTCTTTTTATGCTAACAATATGCTTGTGCTAACAATAGACAATATCCCTGCCTGCTGCCTGTATAATTACTGTTGTTGTCACTAAGCAAATCCCTTCCCACTGACTGCTGCCTGGACCCATTCTCCCCTCTGTGGACACTACTAAAACCACAGGTAATACTTTAAATTTTTTAACCCTTCCTCAATAGAATTTATTTTGAAGTGTAATTCTTGGTATGTGTTAGAAATATGAAGGGCCTTCAAAAATGATAGGTTGTCAGGAAATTAGATGTGTAATTTATGCTCCCAAAATACCCGAAGGTCCTATTTGAATATTGGGCCTCTGTATGTGACCAGGCTGTGTAAAAGTCTCACACATATGGTATCACCATACTCAGGAGGAGTAGGAGAATCTATTTTGGGGTGCAATTTTTGCTATGTACATGCTATGTTTAAAAATATTGTATAAATGGACAACTTTGTGTAAAAAAAAATGCGTTTTCATTTTCTTTCCACAAAAATTATCAATGTTCAAAAGACTCATTATGCCTCATAGATTATACATTGGGGTGTTTGCTTTCCTAATTGGGGTCATTTTGTGAGCATTTCCATTGTCCTGGTGCTCCAGGGCCTTCAAAAATGTGATAGGTTACCAGGAAATTATATGTGTAATTTATTCTCCTAGAATGCCCGACAGTGTTACTTGGATGTTGGGTCTCTGTATATAATAGTAAATAGTAATATTAATAGTAATAGTAAATAGTAATAATCTCAAAATAGCTCAAGCTCTGTCATATTGGATGGAGAGCGTGCCTGAACAGCAATTTTCAAGTCTTGCCACAGATTATCAATTGGATTTAGGTCTGGACTTTGACTGGGCCATTCTAACACATGATAATGCGTTGATCTAAACCATTCTCTTGTAGTTCTGGCTGTATGTTTAGGGTATTTGTCCTACTGGAAGGTGAATCTCCACCCCAGTCTCAAGTCTTTTGCAGCCTCTAACAGGTTTTCTTCTAAGATTGCCTGTATTTCAACTCCATCCATCTTCCCATCAACTTTGACCAGCTTCCCTATCCCTGCTTAAAAAAAGCATCCCACAGCATGGTGCTGCCACCACCATGTTTCACAGTGGGGATGGTGTGTTCAGGGTGATGTGCAGTGTTAGTTTTCCACCACACATAGCGTTTTGCTTTTAGGCCAAAAAGTTCAATTTTGGTCTCATCTAACCAGAGCACCTTCTTCCACATGTTTGCTGTGTCCCCAACATGGCTTCTCACAAACTGCAAACTGACTTCTTATGGCTTTATTTCAACAATGGCTTTCTTCTTGCCACTCTTCCATAAACACCAGATTTGTGGAGTGCACGACTATAGGTTGTCCTTTGGACAAATTCTCCGACCTGAGCTGTAGATCTGTGCAGCTCCTCCAGAGTTACCATGGGCCTCTTGGCTGCTTCTCTGATTAATGCTTTCCTTGCCTGGCATGTCAGTTTAGGTGGCTGGCCATGTCTTGATAGGTTTGCAGTTGTGCCATACTCTTTCTATTTTCAGATGATGGATTGAACAGTGCTCCATGAGATGTTCAAAGCTTGAGATATTTTTTATAACCTAACTCTGCTTTAAACTTTTCCACAACTTTATCCCTGACCCGTCTTGTGTGTTGCTTGGCTTTAATGATGCTGTTTGTTCACAAATATTCTCTAACAAATCTCTGATGGCTTCACAGAACAGCTGTATTTATACTGAGATTAAATTACACACAGGTGGACTATTTACTAATTAGATGACTTCTGAAGGCAATTGGTTCCACTAGATTTTAGTTAGGGGTATCAGAGTACAGGGGGATGAATGCAAATGCACGCCACACTTTTATATTATAAATATTCAAATATGTATTATAATTATAATATTTATTTCTAAAAAATTATGAAAACCATTTATTATTTTCCTTCCACTTCACAATTATGTGCCACTTTGTGTTGGTCTATGACATAAAATCACAATAAAATACTTTTACGTTTTTGAGTATAACATGACAAAATGTTGAAAAATTCAAGGAGTATAAATGCTTTTTCAAGGCACTGTAATAACAGCTGATGAGCCCAATCAGCAGCCTAGAAGCAGCAAGGTACATTTCTGCATCTAAAAAGGCAGAAACTCAAGTGTAAGAGACAACATTTTGCCAATATATAGATACAGTATATAGTGCATATATAGCGTTAGAACAACATAATCTTGAATATGCTTTTCAGTTAAAAAAAAAAAAACAGTGCATAGAAGATTAGAATGGCTATGGGGGACCTTGGTTACGGGGTAAGATAAATGAACTGAATGTAAACAGAATTGATACAGACAATCATGTCAAATATGATCATCTCTAATATATGAATTGTACATTTTTATGGAAATATGTTGACTTTAGCATCAACACAAAAAGGGCCTCCATTATGACTGAAAAAAGAGATTTAATCTCTGCAAATAGAAAGGATTCTTTACTGTAACAACAATTAATGTATGGAATAAATAGTCTTCCACAGGGACTAGTTCTAGCAGATTAGACTCAAATGGATGCTTTAACAAAAATACAAAAAATAAACTATTTGTGATTCTTATTAGAAAGACATATAAAAAGATTGCAAAAACAATGTATCACTCAGCACTCACCTTGAGTTGAAATAACCAAATCTATAGTCCAATAGTGGCAGGGATACAACATAAAATAACTTTTCTCTATTGTGAATAAATCTGTATAGCTCAAAGATTCATCTGAGATGATTCTCCTGGGTAGTAAGGAATCTTCTAGGAGGAGGCTATTGAGGATTAATAAAGTTTAAGAAGAGGGAAAAACATAATATAAAGGAATATCTGTGTATACATCATATTTCCTAAGAAAGATAGGCAGACCTATTGAAATGCATCAGAGGTGATTCTGTGAAATGAGTGATGTCACCCATTGAGTGGTTCAAACTATGAGCAGTGTTTTTCATGCAGCTGTCCACCTACCACTTTGCCAGCTGCCGTGTTTTTAAAAGTTAGTGTATTGCATTCAAAATTTTCATCACTGCCTTTTTTGTAAGATCTGAGGATATTAACACGCAAACTTGCAATTTGAATACTCATGTTATTTAACCTCTGTCTACATTTGAAGGACCAGGATGGATTACCATAACGAGACATCTTCTCAGATGAATCTTTAAGCAATACCAATGGTTTCACAAATATGAGTTAGTTGAGTTTCTTTATGTTGTGTCTCTGCCAAAATTGTTCTATGGATTAAATTATTTATACTCAAGATGAGCACTGATTGACACAGATTAGTGGAGCATTGGTCTTGTTCAGTTAAGCTGCTGACAGATACATTATTTTTTATCTTGTAAAGTGTACAGAAGTAACCAGTTTGTATATTAAAATATTGATCCAAGAAGTTAGGAGATGATTAAAAGGAAACTGGCCAATGATTTATAGGGGTACTTCCATTTAATTACAGTTTAAGGGTTTTGGCAGATGCATTTTTTTTTCTCTCTTTTAAGGTTGAATTGAGTTAAAGTGTGTGTTCCATTCCATTGGTAGAAAACCAGACCTAAAGGCGAATATATTTCAACATATAGTTAATGTATGATTTTTGTACTCACTGTAAGATCCTCTACTTGGAGTTTATGGAGAGACACAGGATTCCCTCAATGAACTCAAAAATTATTTATGGTGAATTCAAAAATATATTTATTTTGTTCATTGAGGGACACAGGATTCAAAGATATTTTGGACGTCCAAAAACAGTCCACCTGAAGGGAGGGAACACAGCAACAAATAGCTAAGAGACCCACTAAAATGGGAGATTGCCTGCAATTACCCGCTTGCCGCCAGCCAGTCGTCATATGACAGCCAGGCTGCACGGCTCTTGTTCTGGGCGGGCATCATATAACATCCGTCCATTTAAACAGGGAATGCACGCGATCATGTGCGTGCAGCCCTGTACCTTCGGTGGTGGCGTGTCATGGAGACGTTGCGGACGATCACAGATGGTACCGCCCCACTTTGCACGGCACATGCGCGTGATCGCAAACGATTTGCGTGCACGTGGTGGCAGCGTCTTCACTGCTCATCACTGACGCTGGTAAACAGCCATTGGCCGGCGGCTGTTTACCATGTGATCGGCTGTGATCCTTTCACAGCCAATCACTAAATGTAAATGCAGAGTGTTAACGAGATTTTACCGGGTTCCCCTCTTCACACACCGATCGTATGTGAGGAGATTGCGGTAAAATATTTTTACTGCTTACAGTGTACACCAATCACACTGATTTGCCCCCCCAATAAAGATGACCTGTCACCAACCATCAAAGTACCTGGCATCACCCATCAAAGTACTTGTCACAGTTCATCTGAGTACCCGAGTACCTGTCACAGTCCATCTGAGTATCCGAGTACCTGTCAAAGTTCATCTGAGTACCCGAGTACCTGTCACAGTTCATCTGAGTACCCGAGTACCTGCCACAGTTCATCTGAGTACCTGAGTACCTGTCACAGTCCATATGAGTACCCGAGTACCTAAATACCTGTCACAGTCCATGAGTACCCAAGTACCTGAGTACCTGTCACAGTCCATATGAGTACCCAAGTACCTGAGTACCTGTCACAGTCCATCTGAGTACCTGGGTACCTGTCACAGTCCATCTGAGTACCTGAGTACCTGTCACAGTTCATATGAGTACCGAGCATCTGAGTACCTGTCACCGCCCTTCAGAGTACCTGAGTACCTGTCACCGCCCTTCAGAGTACATGAATACCAGTCACCAGCCCATCAGAGTACCCAAGTACCTATCTGTATCCCATCAGAGTACCCGAGTACCTGTAACCAGCCCATCAGAGTACCCAAGTACCTATCTGTATCCCATCAGAGTACCCAAGTACCTGTCACCAGCCCATCAGAGTACCCCAGTACCTGTCACCAGCCCATCAGAGTACCCAAGTACCTGTCTGCAGGTCATCAAGTTACCCGAGTACCTGTCTCCAGGCCATCAGAGTACCTGAGTACTTATCTGCAGCCTATCAGAGTACCAGGATACCTATCTGCAATCCTTGCCTCATAGAATATACGTTGGAGTGTTTGCTTTCCAAAATGGGGCCATTTATTGGGTAATTCCATTGTCATGGTGCTCAAGAACCTTCAAAATTGTGATAGGTAGGAATGAAATGACGTGTAATTTATAGGCTTGTGTCTCGTGCTTACTGAATATTTTGCTGGAATGCATAAATGCAGCTTCATCATAAGCTAGTACCTCCTCCTGAGTAATGACAAAGGTGAAATTCTGCTTTGTAGGTTTTAATTTCTCACGCCACACTCTAGCGGGTCCCTTAGTAAAAATTCCAAAATGCTGCCAAAATTAACTACACTGTCAAGATGTGAAATGTAATGGTTAGGTGAATTAAGTTACCAACATGGCTGGTCACTTGGTTTAGAAGCAAAACATGCTCAAAAACAGCTTATTACCCTATTCGCTTCAAGAAAATAAACTATTCATTCAACAACTCCCCTATGCTGTCTGTCCAAAAAGTCAGATTTAATTGGCTCAAGACCATTTTGTATGAATTAATTCTTCTCACTGACATCCCATCCTATGTGTCATTGTAGCTGTGACACTAGGTGGAAAGTTTACAGACTTTTACATAAAGTACATATATGCAACATGAAAGAAACATGCAAGTAAGTATGCAAATAATACAAAGTGTTATAGAACATCTGCAATTACATAACAGTGCCATCTGCATACCATGAATACTTAACAGGCAGATGACAAGGTCAGGTGAGTGCAATATGAAATAATGGTTCTTTTTCCCCCATCTATGCAAGCCCTAAGCGAAGCAGTACTAGCAACAACTGTAAAGTTGAAACTGCCAGATATAAATGGAAAACAGTATGTAGGCACAGTGGGGAAAATAAATATTTGATCCCCTGCAGATTTTGAAAGTTTGCCCACTTACAAAGAAATTAAGGGTCTATCATTTTTATCATAGGTGTATTTTAAATGATAGAGACAGAATATTAGCCAAAAATCCAGAAAAAAACACATAAAACATATATATATATATAAATTAACCACTTCACCCCCGGAAGGATTTGCCCCTTTCCTGACCAGGCGATATGGCATTGCGTTGCTTTAACTTGACAATTGTGCGGTCGTGCGATGCTGTACCCAAACAAAATTGATGTTCTTCTTCTTCTTTCCCACAAATAGAGCTTTCTTTTGGTGGTATTTGATCACCTCTGCGGTTTAAATTTTTTGTGCTATAAAACCCAAAAAGACTGCCAATTTAAAAAAAAAAAATGTAAAACTTTTTGCTATATTACATAGCCAACATAAATAAATAAAAAAACGAATTTATTCATCAGTTTCGGCCGATATATATTCTTCTACATATTTTAGGTAAAAAAAATAAATAAATCGCAATAGGCGTATATTGATTGGTTTACACAAAAGTTATAGTGTTTACAATCTACAGGATAGATTTAGGGACTTTATTTTTATTGTTTTTACTGGCAGGGAAGGGGTTAACACTAGGGGCAATCAAGGGGTTACGTGTGTTCCCTCAGCATGTTCTACCTGTAGAGGGATGGGCTGCCATGGACATGACAGAGATCTCTGTTCCCAATTTACTGGGAACAGAAGATCTCTGTCATGTCACTAGGCAGAACGGGAAAATGCCTTGTTTACATAGGGAGTTCCCCTTTCTGCCTGTGTACAAGGTGATCGCAGGCTGGCGGCGGACATCACTCTCGTGGCGCACACACCCACTATCCTCCTTGTACAGCCTACATACAGGTTTGTCAGTTCGTGCAGGAAAGCCGACCTACCACAGTATATCTGCGTGAGCAGGTCGGCAAGTGGTTAAGTTGCAGTTCAGTGAGTAAAATAAGTATTTGATCCCCTTTACAGATCTTCCTTAAGGTTTCTTGGCTGTCTCTTAGCAACTTGAAGTTTCAGCTGCCTCCATACATTTTCTATAGGATTAAGGTCTGGAGACTGGCTAGGCCATTCCTTGACCTTAATGTGATTCTTCTTGAGCCACTCCTTTGTTGCCTTGGCAGTATTTTTTGGGTCATTGTCATGCTGGAAGACCCATGCATGACCCATCTTCAGTGTTCTGGCTGAGGGAAGAAGGTTATCATCCAAGATATTACAATACATGGCCTCATCCATTGGATGAGAACCTTCTTCCCTCAGCCAGAACACTGAAAATGGGTCATTGATGGGTCATTCTGCATGACAATGACCCAAAACATACCACCAAGGCAACAAAGGAGTGGCTCAAGAAGCACATTAAGGTCATGGAGTGGCCTAGTCAGTCTCCAGACCTTAATCCTATAGACAATGTATGGATGGAGCTCAAACTTCAAACAGCCAAGAAACCTTAGATTTAGAGAAGATCTGAAAAGAAGAGTGGACCAAAATCCCTCCTGAGATGTGTGAAAACCTAGTCACTAACTACAAGAAACGTCTTACCTCTGTGCTTGCCAACAAGGGTTTCAGTCATGGAATACATAAATGTAGCTTCATCAAGTCATGTTTTGCTTGGGGATTAAATACTTATTTTACTCACTGAACTGCAACTCAATTTATAACATTAGCATCATGTGTTTTTTTCTGGATTTTTGGTTAATATTCTGACTCTATCATTTAAAAAACACTTATGATAAAAAATGATAGCCTCCTAATTTCTTTGTAAGTGGGCAAACTTACACAATCTGCAGGGGATCAACTAATTATTTTACCTACAGTATGTAGGTAGTAGTCATTGGTGGTTCAGGACAGGAATAGGTGGATGCTAATAGTGGCTAATAGCGGTTACTTATCTACAATAATTTTAAACTTTTTGGAATATAAGGTAGAAATACAGTACAAAAGAAAAAATAGATCCAAAAATATTGCTGTTTTAAAAGGGCATAAATGCACTGTAGCAAAAGTATTGTAAAGCTGCCATAGGCTTCAGAGTCATTTCTGCTTTTAATTAGATCATACACTTTGTTGAATTTATTTTACAGCCAAATAGATAAAATGTAAAAAAGGGAAAAAAAATGCAGGTTCACACGTGCTCCAAAGTCATCTGACTTTGAAGCCGCCCCGTACTTCTGTATAGAAGTCAATGCAAGCCACTAAGAAGTCGCCCCAAAGTAGTACAGAAACCTTTTTTTAAGTCGGAGTGACTTGAGTCACTCCTAATAGAACGGTTCCATTGCAATGCATGGAACGTGACTTGTCAGGCGGCTAAGTCACCTGACAGGTTGTTCCTGTGTGAACTGGCACTCACAGTTCCATTCAAAATACTTAGTCCCTTTTTTAACCTGATGCATAGCATACTAGCTCATTATGAATGACTTATCTGAGAACGAAGCCCCCGTAGCGGTCTACATCCACGAACTTCGGCGTCGCCATCAAACCCGGAGTGACTTCACATGACGTCACTCCTGCGCATGCGCACGAGAGCGGCATATCGCCGTGATCTCGGCATGCGCAGATAGCGGTGCCTTTTCTTTTCTAAATATCTCCTAAACCATGTAGGTTTAGGAGATATTTATTGGACCTACAGGTAAGCCTTAATCTAGGCTTACTTGTAGGTCAAAGTGGTCCCAGAGGGTTTACTTTCACTTTAATTGAAGTGCATCAGTGCAGTTTTACTGCAATATATAGAAGTGTGTCAGTGCAGTTTTACTGCAGTATATGGTAGTTCGTCTGTACAGTTTTCAAATTGAAGTGCACCAAATACCACTTTCCATTGATTAAAGTGCATCCAATTACACATTTCCCTGTCTTTATTACATTTGGGTAATAATCATGTCTGTAAGGCCAACAAGGAGAGGCAGACATTGCCATATCACTATGAGGGGACCAGCAGTGTCTGTGCCCACAGGCAAAGGTGGACGTGGTCCATCATAGCCCCAGCATTAGGCATGGAGGAGTCAGCTGAGTTATTTGAACACAGTGTCAGCCACTTGCTTCTTGACAATGCACAGGCATTACTTGATTCTGATGTTGGTTCTGACTCTGAGGTTGAAGAAGGAACGTGAGCCTACAGAGAGGGAAGAACACTGATAAATAACAAATCATCAGTCATGTTCCCCCAGCTGCTGCGTATTGCCAAGTTGGCTCCAGTGATGTTGAGGATGGAGGGAATGATGATGATGAGGTCACTGATGCGACTTGGGTGACGGATAGAGCAGAGGAGGAAAAAGATGGTGTTGTAGAATCTCATATTAGCCAATGTATTTCATATTATTCATATTGATTTGCATATAATTTATTGATAATTATTATTATTATTCATATTATTATTATATATTAGTGGTTTTATCAATATTATTATTCAATAAGTAAATTATTAATCTTTAATAATGTATACTGTGTTTTCCATAGATTTAGAAAGATTTAATTTTAAATGTTGAACTTTAGATGACCTCTCTGCTTCTTTCTCATACTTTTTATAAGATAGTTTACTGGGTGAAAGGTGATTAGAATAGATTCAAGTTATATAGAATTGTCTCAGACAGATAAGAAAACAGGTGGTTAAAATAATTAGGTGGAATACAGTAAATTTATGTACAGAACATTAATTAAGTGTGACAGGGTCAAACAAAGGTCTGCTTGAGCCCTCATTAAAACTGAACTCAAATACATATTGCAGGGAAGTATATATTTATGTATATCTATGTATGTTAATAATTAGACAATATTGAATATTGAATAGGTAATTGGCTTTGTGTATGTGTGTATGTATGTATATATAT